>CM056826.1:10716195-11168695 GCA_029853015.1 Chelidonichthys spinosus
CATTAGTTGCACTCAAGTGTTGACTTTCCTTATATGTCAATTCCCTTCATGCCTGGACTATGGACAGTGGAACAAGCTGGAAATATGTGAAATATATAAATCACATAATTACGAGCATGTTAGCAAATGATTGCCTATTTGCACTTACAGAAGATGCAGACAAACATTATCATGTTTCTAGCACTGTGGAAAATGAGTCCAATATTCAGTCACTTCTTTGATCTCCACAATCCTCCATATGTTCATCTGCTAACGTTGTCTGCCTTTTGGTGCTAGGAAGGGAGTATACAGTGGATTCATGTGTGTAAATTTGTCTGTGTGCCTCATCAGACAATAATATAGTTCTTACATGAACGACTTCCACCTCATCTCACCTGGGCTTTCATTGGCTGCCGTGCTTGAGCTGAACCTGTGATCTCCACACACCGAAGGACTTGTTCAGTACCCTGCAGATGTCTGGTCACAAATATGAAACATGTTTGATGGTGTCAGAGAGGCTCAGATGGGTGACTCACTTAGTGTGGAAGTGATCTAAATTTCTAAACCCCTCACTCTCCGCCGCTCTCTGTTTTATTTTTTTTTCCTTCACAAATGAACACATAGTTGAGGACACTGGAGGAAAATGCTAAAATAAACAAGGTGTTATTGTGTTGAGAAGACAAAAAAAGCCCTTTTCCATCATTGTTAATTGATAGGACAGCAAATAGCATGCAGCTGAGTCGGTGATGAATACCGCTCGGAGCGCGTACCTGACAGGTTTTTCGTTGCCAACATCACATTCTCAGCATTTCCACTGGGGTCATTACAGATGCAAATCCCAGTCGCAGCGGTGTTTTATGACACCTGCTCTTGTTTTCCAGGCCGGCCCCGGAAAGTGTCCCGTCGAGGACTTGCAAATCAAGACAGAAAACGAGAGATAGGCGGACAGGTAGGCCCGCTCAGCTGTCAGCGTTGTCCCCCCCCACCCCCCTATCCCCCGATCACAGCTCTGCCATTTGTGCTTCCATCAGTCATTTTCATAGCCTCATCCGTCTACCCTTTTCTCTCTCTCCCGCTATGTTACACGAGGACGGTGCATCCCACCTCTGCCTGACACCTGAGCATCTGCTTCCTTCTGCCACCGGTTGTCTCCGGAGAGAGTTTGATGCTCACGGGGGTTCTGTGTGAACTGGGTCAAAGAGCCTCCTCACTTCTGTACAGATGTCTGGAAACAGTAGCGGAAACAGGTCCCAATAACATGTTGAGGAAAAATAGAGCCATAACCAGAGGTGAGTAGTGCAAACATGAAATGCAGAACAATTCTGCAATACCTGTCAAGCACAGCAAGTTTGATATATGTGATATATGAGGTCTGAAAGGCACAAATTATATGTAAAAATAGGCCTGCCTGAATTCTTAAAGTGAGGTTGCAATGGTAAAGAAGGTCCAATATCCCATAGTTGAGAGGATATAGTTACTTTAATGATGGGCACTGATGGAAAACCTAGGAATTGCTTCTATATTGGACAACTTTGCACATCAAGAAATGTCCACCGCCACCATTGACTCAAAATGTAGTGCATCATATAGCAAGGTGGAAAGTAGAGGTGTCATTGAATGGGATTGATGTTTTCAGTCTGACAGGCATGCAGGCAAAGGCTGGTCAACAAGGATTTTAAAGTAATTTAGCAGGTAATAACAATGGCATTATTGCTGTTGAATGTCATTTTACACCATGCAGGCTGTACAGACTGCAATGTAAACACATATGACGTAGTATAACGGACTATTTATAGATGGTTTCAGGGAGGTGCATGGGCCAATACAAACACAGGACATTCACCCAGGAGGCCGGTGTTCATGTCAAGTTGGGTTATTTTGAAGTTACATGATTGATGTTTTCTGTACATATATATGCAACATTGTTGAAATATCCATTTCTGGAGTTATTTAATGCCCAATCAGGATGTCTCTATTAAACCTAACTTAATGGTTTTGTAACTTGTAACTAACCTTGTATCTATCTAACTGGCCGTTTCATGGTAAGGATGTGGGTTAAAAACCACATGCGAAAAGCCTAAAAATTAGGGCTGTCAAAGTTAACGCGTTAATAACGCGCTAACGCAACATCCTCTTAACGCCGTTAATTTTTTTAACACGCGATTAACGCTCGGTATTAAAAAAAAATGCCGTCGGTGGCACCTGTAGTCTTGATCCAGAGTGAATGTGCCTGTCCACAGGCAGCGGTGTTTCCCCGCATCCCATTCATTGTCTATGTGAAAAGCCATGCAATGCATTCTGGTAGCATCGCGGCTAATGTCGAGAGACGGCGCGCGAGTTGGCCGCTCCTCATTTGCCTAAAGTATAAGTCGAATCTACTTTATGCTAATCAGAGGCGCCGGGCTCGACTCACCGCCTCGGGAACACTCGCAAAAATGTGTTGTTTGAAGGAGAGCGCCTGTCAATCATCCTCTAGTGGCAGCCCACCAAGCGTGCAATACTGGGAAGTGGCGCGTCCACTCGCGTTTTTTGTGAACGGCAAATTCACCTTCAAAACGACTGCCACCTTCTAGTCTGCAGTTCATTACGGATGTCGTGGGCAATGCCAAGCACTCCCTGACACTTCTTACTCAGCAAATTAATAGATTCTAGTTCAGAAATTATCACAACTAAGTTGATATCTTATAATAAAGTAAAAACTTTGATTCCTCTAACCAGTTTGTCATGCATTTCTTTATTCCAACACCACACATGATGTATTTGTTTTATCTACCCCCAAAAATACAAGTAAATACTAGTATTTTAAACTAGTTAATCACAATAACAGGTTGTGATTATTATCACAACCTGTTATTGTGATTAACTCGATTAGATTTTTTAATCGTTTGACAGCACTACTAAAAATACATTACCATGATATGCAGAATGGCATTTATTTTATTAGCTATAACGACAATTTTAAGTTACCATGTAAAATTATCAAAGAATTAGAAAAACCCAGCGATCAATGAAGTATTTCTGATTATGAAAATAATATGTTAAATGTCTTTAATGGCGGGGCAGTGACGAAGCATTTTATTGCCTCTTTATTTTA
Source organism: Chelidonichthys spinosus (assembly GCA_029853015.1). Taxonomy (NCBI): domain Eukaryota; kingdom Metazoa; phylum Chordata; class Actinopteri; order Perciformes; family Triglidae; genus Chelidonichthys; species Chelidonichthys spinosus. Next base: position 10,719,269 of record CM056826.1, read on the forward strand.
GCTATCGGTCTCGGTAAAGCATCCACCCAATAAGGGCATCACAAACCAATCAAGAAACAACTAAAGTAGTAATAGTTACCATGGTTCACCTTTACAAATACAGATTAATATGCTTTCAGTCTACTTGTAAACCCCATAGCCAGGTGTTTTCATGTTTTGCTTTCACAAAGCACTGTGCCTTGAATTTTGCAGGATTATGTTTCCCCTCTCAAATGCACAATATTCAACTGTGCGCCAGGAGCACCTGCTTTGTTGGATTCAAGTACCACCTATTCTGTTGTGGTTGTGGTTTTAATCCCTGCAGCAGTGAGACTTCATTTTACTTTTTTTGAAATTTAAATTACGAGTGCAGGTTTGAAGGAGAGCATTAGTCAAGACCACTAAGAAAAACAAACTTTGAGTCTTCCTCGAGTTTTCCTCTTCATATTGATGGCGTTATTGCTTCCACTTTCTTTCCTCCTCAAGATGAGAAAGAAGATTTAAAAAAGGAGTTGGTTGAGAGCAGTGGATATAATGGGTAAGGCCAGTTTTCAGGATAAACACATCACAAAAAGAGACGTCTCAAGGCCTTTGCACACAAAAGGAAGTATTTTTTGTAAGTTTTTTTAAGAGTCCAAATCAAATCAAATCAAACTTTATTTATATGGCACTTTTCATACTTTTTACAGTAGCACAAAGTGCCTCAGAGAAAATAAAAGCAAACAAAACAAAAACGAAACAAGATATGAACAACAAAGAACACCATGAAACCCAAACCTCCCACCCCCACAAATATACAGAGATACACAGAGACATACACACTCACGCACACACATAGCCATATGAACAGACATACACACACCCACACATACACTAGCTGTTGCTGAGGAGTCCAATAAAACTGCAGTGATAACCTGCCACAATCTTTCAATTCCAACTTTGTTCGTTCCCAGCTTTGTGCTGGGAGATGAAGTGAATGATCATTAGATGCCATTTTGGAGGCATGCAATAAAACAGAGAACTCAAAAAACTTTAATGGCAGGTGCAAGTTTCAGAGAAACGTGTGAACACGACTTGTGCATATGTTGTAGGACAACAACATATTGTCATTAGCAGTTTCAGTGGAACATTCGGTTGCTAACAGCAACCACTTCTGGCACAGTTCAATTGCAGTTAAATTTTTTAGAAAGGTTTGATTTTGATACAATACATTTTGTCAATACATTTTTAGCTAGGGTCCGCTAGCTGTCCATTGTGTGTGTGTGTGTGTGTGTGTGTGCTGGGAAAAAAGAAAGAGAGAACCCATTTGTCTCTTTCTTTTCTTTTTTGGTTCTGTATGTGGGAAACTGAAATGTCGTCATTTACGACATCATCATCCTAAAAAAATCCTCAATTTAAATAATGTGAGTCATCGGATTAAGTCTTAGTCTTTTTTTTAATAACCTAATTTCTTTAGTGAATACTGGTACAAATGGTATAATACTGTTCACTACTGAGCCCGTTTGTAACTGGTAGCGACAATGTTATCTTCATTTCACCCGTCTCTCCTCTGCTCCGCTCCAGAGCTGCTTCCTGCTACATGTTACGTGTCAATGTAGCCTGCCTGTAAGCCCCATACTCAGTAAAACACGAGAGCAGAGGATATGAATGATCTCGCCGCACCGCTGCAGGATGGATGTGGGGCAAACCATTGAGTGTAGCCTATAATCTTTATCTGTAACTGTGCAGATATACCAGTGTCACAGTTGCAGAGTAACGAAAAAGCATCCAAATGCAGGTAGGTAAGAATCAAACAAATAGGCGACCTTTAATGACTAAAGCTTATAGCAGAAATCCACAGGAAATACAAAGTTCGAAAGCAAAAATACCCAAACTGAAGGCAAACCAGCATGGTATGAAAGAAAACACAGGCAGGGAATCCAACGAAGAACAAACACACCTGGAAAGAATATCAACACTGGACTAGGGCAGACAACCTGACCCTGACACGGGGAAAGACATTGACTATGTACACAAATATGACTCAGACAACGAGACGCAGGAGGGCAGACATGAGGGCAAAACACAGCAAAGGGAACAGAGCAGGGCTGACAAGCTTTAGGTTGTGTTTGAAATCACTCAGTTCTTCACTACTCCCCATTCATTCTACAGGTTAAAGGACTGTGTAGTGAATTCATCTGTAAAATGAAAAAAAACACCTACGGACACCACTCGGTTATTTTCTCTGTGTCGTTAATTAGGTCACTGCTGTTGCACAATTAAAAGATCAACTGTGGTTTATCCATTATAAATAAATACTGTAAGCTAATTTGTTGTGATTTAGGTTTCCTTGGTAAGAAGTGTAAATGTCTAGGGCTTTTATTGTGAAACATGAGAATGAAAGGAGTGATCTATGCTGCTGCTGTCAAATGCAGGACACAAGAGGCACCAAACTTCAAAATAAAACAGAAAATTAACTAAACAAGAACACAAGATCACGACTACTGGGTTTAAACAGTGTGAATAGACAGATAGAAAAAAGGTTTGCAGCATTCAAATGTTGATTTTGAATTTGAATGTCAATGGTATGGCTCCAAACTATTTGCAACAGAGCCGAGATCGAAAATGAAGCCAACCAAATGTCCCAGCCCACAGCCCTGTTATCAGGGCAGGCTTGGTCACAGCCACACTTGTGTCTCCGACTGCTTTGCATTGTGAACTAATGACTTGGTGAAAGTATTGTTTTTGTACCAAGAGCACAGTCCTCCAACTATGGGAACCGACAAATTAGACTTTTTACAGACTCAACGCGATGGGGAAACGTATTTTCAGAGGTTGAAGTAAAACCAAGGAAAGCTGCCATTCGTGTAAACCCTGAACCTGCCGGTGTTGCGCCTCAACATGCACGGACTTGTACCTGTAGGGTTCGTCAAGCGGGGGAAGAGAAGCCCGAGCAGCTAAGGATCAGAGTGTGCTGTTGTGCACTATATTCGATCAACAGTCTTTGTTTTTGGCAACAGAAAACACATGTTGTAAGTATGAGCTCCAAATTGGCTTTAAGCGTCAACACGTCGGACCAACTGGTTGTCTGGCTCTGAGGATTTTGACACAGTTGAACATTGTGAATGTTTTACTTTCCCCTCCGGTCTGCCTTGTTCTTTGGTAACGACAGACTTTCTCTGATCTTGCCCAGGCAAAAGGGAGAAAAAAAAAAACATGTTGCTAAAATAAAACTGGGATGTGTTTTGCAGATGGTTTCTCTCTTGTCTCTGGTTTTATGAGCAAGTGTTTCTGATGGGGCTCCTGTGATCTGTGCTGTTTTTATTGGAAGTTTCTCCCTCTGTGCTTCTCTGTACTTCTCAGCGTGCCTCCAGCTCTTCTTTGTCTTCCTACAAAAAAACATGAAAAAAAGTCCAAAGATGAGTGAGAATTTGCTGAGCTGAATGTGCTCTGCGCTCCGTATGATGCAATCCAAAAAAAAACAACTGTGTGACTCCATTAGGATATACTAGCCTCTCCTATGATGCCTTGTCCCTTACATCTGAGGGACTTTTGGATAATACATTTCTTAAAAGATAGTACAGCTCATAGCTGCACTGTCAGGACTTTGTGGCATTTCCATACAACTTCATTAGATGAATAGATGGCAATAAACTAAATTTGTTTAGGAATTCAGTGATTTAGGGGACACTATTATCTGTTATTTTGAACAGTAATATATGTTGCAGATCTGTTCTGCTAAACAAGCAAGTCAGTGTCCACACCCAGTGTTCAGCAACGTGACAATTAAACAATGTAATATTAAAAAATACACGTGCTTAAAATGTACCATGTAGTTAGCATATTCATCCGAGCAGTATGCTTAAAAATACTTCAGCAGAATTCAGGGGAGTTGCCACAAATTTGAAATAAAAATGGCATACCTCTCTACATATAGAAGCTGCCTGCTTACAATGCATGTTTTTATATATATAATAGACATATTCAAAACAGCAGTGGTTATCCCATCCACACATCAGATGATGTGAGTGGCTCTTGAACATCCGCTCTAGCCCGCGAGGCTGTCGGTGCAGACGCTAGTTCTGTTTTTATTTGGTCCACTTTTCCCCCGCGTGCACTTGCTGTAATTTCTCATCTTACATTCACTGTTTATTCTTATCTGATTCTCTGCTTCTGCTTCAACGAACAAAGTTTACCCACAGGGATCATTACATTTTCATCCAATTTAGGATTTCCGAACAAGTCAACTAATGACAAGGGGATACTGATAGTTGGGCTTCTAGCTGCCATACATACAAATCAAAACTCACTGCAAACAAGTTGTATAAGTAAACTTACAGAAAATAGGTTTTCAGTGAAAGGTCAGTGAACCCAATCCCCACTGCGCTTCAGTGATTCACCTGGAATATTATATTAATATAAGTGTATTAAACCACCATGGTAGATCATAACGTGCTATTGTGGCCACTAAAACAGACTTTTATTAAACCCTTAAAAGTGTAATTACCGAAAGTAAGCATTTACTTGAGTAACAGTTAAATGATGGCACTTTTACACCACTCAATTTATCTCTCAAGCTTTAATTACTTATCACTTTACAGATTTTATATACTCAACATATGACCTTGTTAAATACGATGTTTTATTGCAGCTTAAGCTCCCCAACAATTTATAAAGTAAAGTTATTAAAATAGCTCTACCTCAATTAACTACAACATTAAATGCTGCTTAATGTTGCCATTATAATAGTCTCATCTCAATAAAATATTGCAAGTAGTAATAAAGCACTGCAAATAGATATTCAACATCATGAGTACATTTATTTGACTGAAGTTTAATTGTGAATACAGGAGGGTTTTTTTCTGTTTGTTTACATTGTGGTGTAAGTTTTAGGTAAAGCATTTCCTTTATGACCACGCAAAACAAGGTTTACGCAATATACATATTATCATCTTTTATATTGAATGTGGACACTGAGCATGAACAGTTGCATTTATTTGGAGTTGTGCTTCTGTCCGCCTGATAGATGTCAGTCCAATATTCACTCCTCTTTTAGCTATGCTTTGGTCTCCACCAACCTTTGCGGGGGAAAAGGGTCTTTAGCTGCTTAAAAGTTCCACTTGCTCAACAGATGGTCATTAACTATGAAAATCATCATTAGTGATACATTAAGTCAAACCTTTGAATACTTCCTTCCCCAAACAATATGAAAGAAAAGAACTTTGAATTGCCATTTTTATGATATATTTACATGCAACTGTGGTCAAAAGGGATCCCTCTTCCGATTGGACAACACTGACTATCTGACGCCTGGTACTCAATTAAGAGCCAATATGTGAGTTGTCACCTATTTCATCCTCTTGAATTGGAAATATGACAAATTGAGGTAGCCATCCATATTTCTAATACATTTACTATGATTGATTTACAGAAGTTATTTTAAAAATGACACTTCGCTTAGACTTTAACAGATTACGAACATCAACTGCTATGATGTGATGAGAAGATAGATGTTTTTAAATTGACTCACTCAAGTTATCACTTACAGTATATGTGACCTGTTTGACAAGAAGTACATTTTATAACATTTTTACTCTGCAGGCCATCTTTTCGCGATGTTGTGGCATGGGGAGTGTCACTCGAACATCTTCTGGAGTGTAAAAGTAAGTTCACTTGTGCATCTATTCCTCTCACACACACACTTTTGTCACTCCCTCAATTCTCCATTCTCTCTTTCCACCCTCGCAATTCCCTGCTCCTCGGCACCGCATATCATGCTGAATTGCCCTTGGGCATCTTGAGGAGGGTTGTGGATATATTCTTCCTTCAAGTTCATCAAATGCATTTGGAGATATATTTAAGGGAGGATCACGCTGGCAGAGATAAGAGGCCTAATCTGAGCTGCCAGGGTAGATGGGGTGATTCCAGCAAGCTCTTATTCATTTATAAAGCCGGCACTCACTCATGGCTTTCACCTGACCATATTCCCGGCCTCTATTTGAAAATGACTAAAGGGGAAGATGGGTTGCCTCTCTCTCTCTCTCTCTCTCTCTCTCTCTCTCTCTCTCTCTCTCTCTCTCTCTCTCTCTCTCTTTCTGCTGTCTCTCCTCTCATTACTTTGCTGAAATGAATTCAGCTGATCTGTAATATTTCAGCCTGTTGTCTCCTGCGTGAAGATTAACTGTCCTTTGGAAGATGAATTCTACCTTGCGTCCCAGTTGCTCCATTTCCCTTTGAAGAGATGCAGTGGCACGTATGAGAAATTGGTAAACAGTAGCAAAAGTAGCCGTGCGTGTGAAAGTTGCAATTTGATGGGATCCATATACCTTTACATCTCATCTGATGTTTTTAAGGATTGACTGTTATGATTGAAAGCTTAGATACGGGCCGTGTGGTGATTTGTAGATGTGAACAAGCGGCCCCTGGACATATTTTGTTTCCTATCAATTACCGTCACAGCACCTGGTGTGATTTATGCCGAGCGATTTGTGTGAATAACGCCGGTGCTCCCAGTAAGCCGTTTGTTTGCGCTCCCAGAAGACGTATTTTACACCTGCGTGAGAATCAAAGCACCATGAATACTCCCGTAACAAAAAAAAAGGTAATGGGTGCGAGCAGAAAATACAAGAAATATAGGTATGTGCAATTATGTGATGCTGAGGCAGTGCACATCGGGATGCAGGGTTCGGTTTTGAAGTAAAAAGCGCCTCCAGACATCCACCACAATACCTGGCAGTTTGCTGCTTGCTCTCTTTGTTCACTGACTTCTTTGAGCTATGTTGAGGAAGAGAGAGAATGTGAGCGAAGGATAACAGAATAGCTTAACCTCAGCTTTCTGAGCGAATAGCACATGCTGAGAAATGTTATTGTTAGAAAAGTAAATAAAAAAATCAACTCAATTTACCAACAACACTGTTTAGAAATCCACATAAAACGGTGCCACATTTTTACCTTTAAACTTATTTATGTGTGTTATGTTTCCTAAAATCTTGAGTATTTGGGGTTGAATTCAGGAATGAATCATGATGAAGACATCATATGAAGTCAGTTCCATTTTCCTGATGAAGACTGAACAGTTAATGTATTGCATTCCAGAGGTCAGGAAAAGCTTGAAGGTAGACCTTGTTTTTTTTTTTTTTTGTCACCTATGTTAAAAAGCAAATGTAATAGAATAAATCTTTTGTATGAGTGAAGTCCGTGGCATTCAAAAATGTTCTCATATTCAGTGGTTTAGACTTGTACATATAGTTTGACCTAGTGATAAAGGACAGTTCTTTGACAAGATGAATGGACGGACATTATTAATCCCACCTGGGAAAATTATTTTGGAGCTTTTAATGGACGTTACATGATACCAAAAGTAAGATAAAATTAATTGCTAAAACATATTAAATGTAAAATGTAATATTCTGTTCACCACACCATAGTTTGGCAGATTGCAGAGAGGTCAAGATTCTGTCATTTTTGTTGACACATACAGATGGCTGCGGCTTTTAATGTACTTTTGTGGTTATACAGTTTTTATACAATTTTGTTTTCTAGCATCCACTTCCTGCCTGTGACTGTCGCAGCCCTGCTCTTCTATCAGTGTTCAACCAGAAATAGCAGAGCTAGTGTTTTCAGTTATCATGACCCTACCTGCTCAGGTTGAAATTAGGTGCAGCTATAAAGAGAATCTATCGTGTCATAAATCTTCATCTACCAATAAGAATGATAAAAGCTGTCCCTACATTAACAGGTGCAGTCAAGCTAACAGGAAGATGTCAATCAGTTTGTCTAATACAACCCCATCAAAAACACCTGTGTTGGTCTTCAGAGCAAATAGACAAACAGCCAAATAGTGTAATATAGTATATTGTGTGTGTGTGTGTGTGTGTGTGTGTGTGTGTGTGTGTGTGTGTGTGTGTGTGTGTGTGTCTGTGTGTGTTAAAATGCATTTTGGTTGCACTGCTATAATGCAAGAAAACTAGTTTGGGCCCATGTCTTCTGTCATATTTGGTATTATCTCATATTTTGTTTCCGGCTAGACACCCTATAATTAAGATAAAAAAAAAAACTCATAATGGAAGTCTAGCCAGGATCCTGTAGTATTTATAATTCCATATCGAGTTGCAGGCTTGACACCCTGTAATCATGATGAAGATAAATGTTGACGATTGAGGTTGTAACTCAACTTCTGTTGAATGTTTAAAATGAAATGAGTTGTCTGTTCCCTTGTGCAGCAGGCCAGCTGGTGTTCGAGGACTTCTTGAAGACGGAATACAGCGAGGAAAACCTTTTATTTTGGCTGGCCTGTGAGGGATACAAGAAGATTACCACTGAGACGGAAATGACGGCTGCTGCCAAGAGCATCTTCGCAGAGTTTGTCAGAGTTGACGCACCTCGACAGGTATGGCCACTGTTGTCACCGCTCTTCCCAGCCACAGTTTCATTCACTGCTAAAATATATTGAAAGGGCCGTCACTGCAGTTGTTTTGACGTGTCACAGTAGAAAAAGCACAGGTGTTGCTAATAACACTGACTGAGGGTTTTAATCAAGTGTTCCAGGTGATACACAACATTAACATGAAGGCACGGGCCGAGTGAAAGGATGGTCAAGTTAACCCTTTCCTAAAAAGGAGATAAGAAAGGAAGCATTGAAACATCATTCCTCCCTACTTAAGAGTATTTAACCAGCCCTTATATTAGCGTCACAACCTCCAGGCCATTTGGCTCAGTTAGGAACCTTCCTAAGCAAAACATTACACTTACACAATGTAACTGGAGCTGCAATGTTGGAGGGTTACAGCAGGAAGTGCTTTAAATTTAAAAAAAAAAGGGATTGAGTCAGCACAGGTTCTCTTCGAGTGTGACACAAATGTTGGTACGTTTTTTTTTTTATGGTCTTGTATGAAAATTTAAAATAGTGGTAATAGTGGTATATAGTGGTAAAATCTGGTAATATTGTAATTCTCACCCATAAAGTACTATGACAATCACCCTCATGTTCTATGATCGTGTAACAGCTATCAAAGAAATCGAAGCAGCAAAATGGTATTCAGCCCCCATTAGTTTAAACACCTTTGCTTTTCCTACTGTGGCAATTCAATAAGGTCTCTATGGAAAATGCCTATCTTTACCTTCCACCTTCACTTTCTTGTTGGTCAGTGCTGCACATTTTTTCTTTTACTTTTTGAACATGCCGTTAACTTTCTGAATAGAATAATACTAAATGTAAAAAACAGTTTTTTGAGATACTAAATGTATCTCCAAATAGAAAGAACTCAGGAGTGAAATAAAAAGTTGCTGTTTTCTGAACACAGATAAACATTGACTGTGTGACGAGAGAAGAAATCAGTGAAAATCTCTCTCAGCCGGAGCCAAATTGCTTCGACAGGGCGCAGAGACTGATATACGCTCTGATGGAGAACGACTGCTATCCACGATTTCTGAAAACAGAAATGTACCAAGCTCTCCTGGAACAGGCTGAACAGCAATGAAAGCAACGCGGGGAGAAAGAGCTCGGCTGACGCCTCTCAGTGATTGATTCTGCACTCCAGCCGACTCTCCTTAGGATCTCAGATTAAACTAAAAAGGGGCTCGTCTGTTAGAGGAAGCAGAAGTGAGTGGAGATACAGAGCTACCGTTATGAGGACTGACAGGATCCAAAAGGCCAACATGATCTTAATAATGTATTCGGCAGCTTTTGAAGACAATGTGTGTGTGTGTGTGTGTGTGTGTGTGTGTGTGTGTGTGGATTGTTAAAATGTGTGTTTGCACAAATATTTAATTTCTATGAATTGTAATAAGGAAAGGCATACTACGTTCATGAGAGCTCAGTTTCACCTGCCCAATATAAACCTGAACCCCGATGACACCATCAGTTAAAATCCAGTATGATTTTATTTAATCTCATTAACAAACAAGTTGTGTGCCGGTAAAATCCCAAACTAACATTATCTTGTTGTATTTCCTAAAGCTCACTTACAAGCATTGCCTTTTGTCTGATCTTATTTCATTGGATCCAAATCACATGGAAAGTACAATAATGGCACCTTTTTAAAGAATCACATATTCCCTGCTCTTCAGTTAAGTTATTTTTCACAGTAAATATTGTGTTTGAAATAAAACGCTACTGTGTTGTTTTTGTTGGACTAGTCCTGCAGCTGTTCTGGCTGATTATGATGATTAAGGATGAACAGAATGACGATTACACACATGTATACACGACGGCTACAGATGCTGGATCAAAAAGAAAACTGAAGACAAAAGAATAAAAGAAATATCTGCATGCTGCTCCGACAGATCCCAGCTATGTTTATTTAATAGAACAACATTTTGATCTAAGAGATGGCTGTCGAAACAGAAAGTGTCAGAACGAGTAATACAAACACACTCATCACTCAGGTGGTTGTGATCTGCATGATTGAGGGTCAAGCTGGTCTCAAAACGGACCAATCAGAGCAGAGCACAACACCGTCTGTTACTCCCACACAGAGGACGAATAGAAAGGTCAAACTGATAAAAAATACAGGGACATTAAATCCAACACGTGAAATTAATTTTAATGAAAAGCATGAATCACAAAAATATTCCAGAAGAAACCATTATTATAGAGCCTATATAAGATCCATTACCCACAGGAAAACGTGGTTTTATGAACATTATAACATGCTTGTATGTATCTAGCATGTGTTTATGCAAATGTTGTGCATGTATGTGCTCTAATTTATGGGCATACAGATGTGAAGGCAACAGTAGAAAATGGAGATAAGTGTTAGGAAATGTTTTTAATCCTCCATCCAGACTTTTCAATTTAATTTAAGGACTAAGATTATATATAAAACCGAGGCCATAATCAGGATCTTGGGAATTCCTCCAGCGCAGCTCCAACCGCATTAGAAATGTGGATTATTTCATGGTTTCCTCAATGTATTGCTGATTGCGTTTCTTTACATTTCATCTCCATGATTTAAAAAAACGCTGTTTCGTAAAACTATCAACTGGTAAGAGAATCTTGAAGATTCCATTCAACAACCCCTATGTTTAACTGTGAAAACTCCTCCACAGGTTATTTAAAGCCTCAACTTCAAAGAAACGTGTGTTGCCGTTGTCCTGAGTGGTAGCTTTAGCTGTCAGCGAGGTTTGGATTCAGTTAAACATTTATTGTATTTGTATTTGTTTATTAAGATCCCCATTAGCTGCAGCAAAGCCACAGCTATTCTTCCTGGGGTCCAACAGTATCAAATATACAGTTGAAAACACAAAACATAAACATTATAAAAATTTAAAACAAAAAAACAAGTGAGCGATATGCTTAACCTAACAAAACAAAAACAGAATAAGTGTTTACATTTCTTAACTGTGCTTCATTCATTTTTCGTTATATTAATTGTTCACATACTAATCCTATTACCCACATTTCTACATATCATATATGTATACATCATTACACATCACACATCATACTTGTATATACATTCATTCTACAGAATATACATTATAATAACACATATCATACCTCCATCGAAATATACTCCATATATAAATATACCATGTTGTCTTACTTTGATAAACGCTGTTTTATTAATATTTTGAATTTCTTTGTGTTCGTGGTGAGTTTGATATTTTTCGGCAGTGAATTCCATTCTTTCATACCTCTATACAAAACCGTACGCTTGATGGCGTTAGATCTTGCTTTAGGTAATGTAAAGTTTCCTACAGCTGCATGTCTGGTGATATATTTATGACTCTCTGCACTAAAAGCGAGGTTTTTAAACAAGATAACAGGTGTTTTTAGGACACCAGTGACCTTCCAGCCACATTTCAGGAGGAAATGTGGCTGGAAGGTCACTGGCCTCTGTGGTACGATCCTATTTGCTGACACAGCTCCACCATCATCAGGGAAATGCTACACAACAAGATCTCCGAGCTGAGTATTTGCCCCGTGATCTGTGACAATATAACGGATCTTATAGGGAGAAAGTCGATGACAACACCTGTTCCTTAAAACAATGTGAATTTACTAGAAAAGAAATACCGCCACCAAGAGTCTATAATTTACATGATAACGGCGCAAGAGGAAATTGATAGTTATCTGAAAAACAATATCTGGTTTCAAGCAAACAGGTGAAAGGACAAATATCTCCTAAACATGAAATATGGCCAATAAAAGCTGCGCAAACAACCAGCCATTATCATCTTAGTCGTTTTCGACCTTGCCGTTCCCTATCTGTCCAACAGGTGTCCCCAGCGTGCTCCCTCCTCGATTACAGGCCACACCTGCTCCCCTTTCTTTCATTAACTTCCCCCAGTGCTGGCCGAACCCAAATGTCAATACTTAAAGGATGGCTTTATCCGTCTGTCCCAGTAAACCATGATGTGTGTCATCCACTCCTCCCAACACACTTCCCAGGGAGTCAGAACACTTTATAGCGAGGGCTCATCTGCAACATTAATAAACGGTTTCGGACACTATGGCACTCTCTGCTGTTAATTACGTCTCTGCTGTCGTACAATTACTTAAATCACATCTGTTTAGATTAGCATACCAGACACAACTTTCACCATATCCAGATTGTATTGACTTAAATGTGTTAAACTGTTACATTTGTTGTTTTGCTCTATGTTTTATTAATGTTTTTTGTAAGGTGTCCAAATAGAATGTATAATAATAATAATAATAATAATAATAATAATAATAATAATACATGCCAGATCAACACAGGTGGACCATCCATAATGAAAACTGACATATTTAAACTTTAGTTTTACTCTGGACCTGCCTTGCCTTGCAGTCAGGCTTTGGAGTCCACACCGTACTTTACACCGAAAAGATGATTTATTATTCAAAACCCACCAAATCGTACATTCTTGCTCCCTTAAGGAGAACAACATCAAGACGAACACAGCTTGCCAATGCTTAAGTGATTAAAGGCTTTAACATTCACGCTGTGAAGAGAGAACTTTAAAAAAAAAAAAAGTAATCATAAATGGAAAGCTGACAAACTATCATGACTTCATGCTTGAAATGTTCTGGTGAGATTTAGAATGTAAGACCACACAAGCTAAGTTGCTCTATAATTTTAATGATGTACGTTGAACCCCTCCTCCAATCACTGCACCACAGCCTGCTATGCACAGTAAGAATATGTTATTTACAACAAAAATAGAGGATTACCCTCCAGGGGGTGTTTTGACAAACAGTTTAAAAATAAGATCTGTGACTCTGCCTAAAAAATCCCAGCAAGGAGTCCCACTTTATCCCGTGGACAAGCATTATATTATGTTTCTCACGTTTTTTTGTTTTGTTTTGTTTTTTGTAAAGAGATGGTGTAAGGCTTTCACCTTTTGTCCCAGTTAACAACCGTGAATTCAAATGTAGCCAGCTCTTCATTGTCCCTAATAACGTTGGCAGGTCAATTTTGATTTGATCATAATGTGCAAACACCCGGTTGGAATGAAGTAAACTGAGGTTATCAAGCAGCATGGCATAATGTTGGTCAGCCCTACTCTAATCTGAGCAGGGCCATTTTAGTTTCATGCCTTCATGCAAAAGTAAAGTAAGTATAAGCAAGTAAAAACAATTTACTTTTGGGATATGTGTTTGTTTGGTTTCTTAGATGTGTCACAGCTCACGCTTTTACATTAACTCCTGAAAATAAATATGACAAATGATTGAAAAAAAAAAACATATTGACATAAGAATTAATATCCCAAAGAAATAAAATGCCCCCAATGTGTAAAGGCCTTTGAATAAAACAACCAGGGACATAGCAGTCAAAACATAACATATTTAGTGACTGAAGAAAATCCAAACTATGTTTGACACCCACAGGAAACAGCAGCCTGGATTAAAATATACATAAAACCTCTCTGAAAGACTTTTCAATTGTTCAGCATGCACATATTCATACTTTGTTGCTTCAGGGAAGATAGAACAATATTAACATCCTTCTGCATGCGTTTGTCGAAGCATGTTTCAGGCTCGCTTGCATATCACCTTTTCTCTGACCTTACAGACCGTCTGTGTGTTTGCTCACTCTGTGCAAGCGACTTCTGCAGGGATCCAACTTCTGCCATTCTGATTGGAGGTTCCGGCATTATCTGATTGTATTTCTGTCCCTGCCAGGACTCAGCGAGGGCTTAATGCTGAGGATAGGATAGGAAGGGTTCGGTGGGGAAGGTCAGAAAGTAGCAAGAGCAGGAGGGACGAAAATAAGGCATATGTCATTAGAAAAAGTAGTGCAGATGGAGAGAACTCTGGGAGGGAAGGGACAAATAAAAACGTGGTAGGTAAGAGTATTAGAAGTTTGGGGGGGTATGAGAAAGAGCATGGGAGGTGACGGTATTAGGAGAGACAGGAAGGCAAGAAGGAAATTAAGTCAGATGGCAAACATTGAGGAAAGGTTGGAAAGGACAGTGGGGAATAAGAAAGTAATTGAAGAAAGGACTGCTGCAGGACAAGGGGAAGGACAGACGGACGCACAAGGGGGGAGAGAGGGTAGGGCTTCGACTTGAGGCAGCGAAGCCCCAGCAGGTCAACGTGATGTGAGCAGCAGAGGCTGAGATAATGCCACAGGACTTCAGGCTCGGGGAGATGTGAGTGGCAGAGTTCATAGTGGGTGGGAGATAAGGCAACAGAGTCTCTGCTGACTGCCACAAACTGTTTCTTTCTTCCATTGGGAGGAGGAAACTTTACACTGTCTCAACACAGAAACTCCTGAAGATTAACTCCTCCTGTGGCAGACTTGAAGTGCTTTAATACTGGCCTTCAAAAGGTAGAGGAGGACTGATGAAAGAGTGTTTTTTCCCCCCTATCTTATAACGTAAGGAGCAGACAGGGTTTCTCCTCCTCCCAGCTAGTATGCTGCCTGTGTGAGAAACAAACCCTCCAGCCACGTGTATGACTTCAATAAATATTTCACACTGTTTTCATCATAAATCCAAGATTAACACTGAAAATGTGTTAAAAAGCAGACTGATTATAACACATTACTTATCTTTCTCACAGCAGGGTCAGATTAAACCTCTTGGTATATAATTGAGAATACCTTGGTTATTGCTGAAATACTGAGTCAATTAAAGATACCCTGTGTATTTTTTCTGTTTTTATACCAATAGTGCTATTGACTGAAACGTGAAATATATTTATATACAATTTAAATATGCTTCTTATCAAAAGTTAGACACAAGGAAATGATGCAATGCACCAACACGTGCAAGGAAGCTAGCAGGTAAGGAAGATACACGGTGCAGGATATTATTAAAAAATATTTATCTAAAAAATGTCATTGCAAATGTTTTGTGAGGAAGGAAATATTGTTCGTAACCGTCAGACTTTAGTGCTACTCAAAATTAGTTCTGGAGAGAAACAGAGCAGTAAATCAATCAATTAGAACAGAAAAGCATCTAAATCATAATTGTTGAAGTCATTTATCAAGCTTACAACACATTTCCTGCATCCTGCTCCTGAGACTGTCTCCTTTTATCTGTTTCATATGATAGCAAATCAAATAGATTTGGGTTTCAGACCATTAGGCTTACAAAAACGAGCGACGCCGCCTAGGGTGCTGAGAGATTACGTTATGTGTTATTTGTAATTCAATGACATGTTCAGCCAGGAGACTAATCAATAGTGAGACGAATTAGATGTAATTATGCAGCATGTTTGTAAAACCTCTTCAGTCTTTTGAGCTGAGTTTCGAATGAGTACGTGCCTGAATGCTTCAGAATCATCTCAATGTTCTCTCTTACTACAATGTCTACTTGGCCCCATGTTGGCTGTGTAGCAGTTCATTATTTCATGATCTATACATTTGTTAAAGAATATGATGCTCAATAAGCCTGAGGTTCTGTGTCCCGAAGAGAACACAGGGCCCTTCTGATGCACATCAATCAAATTACTACTATCAATGACAAATGGTGGCCCCTGGTGAACTGGCTTCAGGGGGAAGTTTCCTCTTTTTGACAACTTTACCAGGTCAGTACCTCACACAGAACCTGCCATACCCTCAATCTCTCACTGCAGTACAGAATCTGTGCTGCATTGTGGACACATGACCACTAGATGGAGACAAATATCTGATCAACTGTACAGTAACGGCATCATTTGAAAAACAGCATAACCAAACAGTAGGTGTAACTGCCAAAAGTTTAAAATGAAACAAGGGTAGGGAAACATATTTAACAGGTTTAACGTGGCATGTTTTTTGTATTATAGGTATGTTTAACATGTGAACCTACACTTTAATGTTATTTAATAATAACGTAGCCTACAAAACAAAAAGTCACTGATACTGAATTGCAATTAGTCATTCAGCGTAAAACCGCTGGATGAGTTCTGGATACAGTATTTCCTTATTTGCTCGGGCTATTCATTCATATTCATTCTGTTTTCTGATGCGTTGACAAATGTTAACAAATGCTCTGCTTCATTATAGAACAGTATAGACATGTTTGAAGCAAGGACTTCTGTCCGGGGGATGGCAGACAGCATAATAGGAACCTGTCAGTCTGGCTTCCCCCCTGAATCGGCCTCGTCCTCATGTCCCCGCCAAAAGCTGTTTCACTTCCACACAGACTTCTGATGAAACAGTTGTGATACTGATTCTTCCCCCTGTCATGGAGAGCGATGGTTCTCTGAAAGCCAAGACCAAGGAAATCTACATGCAGCAGCTGATAATGTCCATAATGTTCAATGGTTTCATTTTTAAAACATTTCTGCTTTCATCTCGTGTATGAGTTTTCTTTTAATATAGCTTTTTAGTAGCTATAGTAATTGTCAAACTACGCAATTCTGACAACTCCACATTTATGAGAATCCACCTCACCCTTCAAGGGGTTCCATGGTGCTAAACCACGTCACAACAAAATACTAAATAATCAAATATCTCATCCATGAGCAACAAAAACCTAGACAATGACTTCCGTTATGTGATTCATCTGACTCTGACATTTCCCTACCAGACACTTAGTAAAGTGTTTCATTTACAAAACAGTATTTTTTGTTGATGTAAGAAGAGTTTTGGGAACTGAAATAAAATTACAAATGGATCCGCTTCTGTCCATTTGAGTAGGAATATAATGCATGGATGTGGAGAAGAGGAGCGGGAGTCTTTGCTTTGCTTCCTTTTCTTCAGCTGGTCATTCTCATGCTTGTGTCACTCATACAGATGAGATCTCGAACTTCAGCGTGATGGAAAAGCTAATTTCAGGGGAACCAGAGGGATTCGGGCATGACCACGCTGGTGTGGCCCGACACAGACTAATTACTGGAGCTAGTTTTCCTCATGAAACCTCAGCAAAATAATCCACAGAATCTGCTCCGCGTGCTCTCCCTCCATCCTCTTGCTGCAGCCATGTCCTGCTCGAACCTGATCATGATGGAATGTCAAGTGCTTAATGATTCCTGGCATCGAATTTTGTTTTAGATTATCGGCATTCATTGTGGTTTGCTGAAGCAATTCTAATAAATGAACACTGACTGTGCAAGGCTTCTTCACACGGCCTCGTCCTGATGATAAGCTTACATGCACGATGACTCAGAAAGCCAGAAAGTCTCGATTCACCTGACTCACACAATCGTCGGTGCCAGTTTTAGTTTTTTTCTGCACCAGATCTGCAAAGATAAGTCAGCCACATCCGATTTACAACCTCACATGCGAACTACAGTGTTCAGTGCTGGAAAAGCTTCTAAGCCTGCCACAATGTGAATCATACTCATTGTTTTATTTGCTAACCTATGATGAGTTTGTCAAGCGGGGCTAAGAAATCAAACCACAGTGAAAGTGCCATTCTTCTCCACTGCCTCCAGTTGCCTTGCAGTATATTAATGCTGCTGTAAGCATTCATATCTGAAAAACGCACACTTCCTGTCAATCAGCCAGGCCCAGTCTGATGAAATAGTTCATGATTTTCCATTATTTTGTAACGCTAATGTCACAACAGAGCCTCTGAAAACATCCAGAAGTGTAATACAGTAGGCTGATGAAAGTGAAGTATTTTAACAGCTGAAATAACGAATAGACTTTGAACATCTACAGTTCTCTGACCAGCATGTAAGTACAACTCAAATAAATCATTGAATTAAATACTCAATAGCAAGTCAACCTTTGTGTGTAAAAGTACAGAGATTTTCATGTGGTTTGATATGTTTATCACCGCAGAACCTTGTGCTCCCTCAAAAAAAAGTTTTAATACAACAGAAAGAGAAAGAAAAAACAGCCAGTTGGCTTTGTGGGCCTTGTTAGCTATATCAAATTAAGTCATTGTTAGCAGATACTAAAGCCCATTGGTTTATCCAACAGAGCAGAAGTCACTAACAAGAAGAAAGATTTTAAAGTTATAACAATGAAACCATCAGTCACTGCATAGGCCTACAATCAGCTGATCGTGCCTTATTCCTCAAAGTTATGAGAAACTCTGAAAAATATTAAAACAAAGTGAATAAGCCTGCAAGCTAAACATGACCTGCACAGGTGGGTTTGTCTTATCCTCCTTTGGTGTTCACAAATGTAACGTGAAACAATCAAAGCTTCATCCAGAGGAATAGAAAGAGGATGTGGCGTTCAATAACAAAATGCACCACATGATCAGTACAAAATTGTGGCTTTAAATAACCATTTTGACGCGCTAGAGTGAAAAGAATGTTAGAAATGTCTGTGCATAAAGCGTAACACGTCTGGTGACTTTTTACTTCATTCTTTTTTTTACCGCAGTGTGTCAATGGAATGTTTAATCCTATTTGTCACCACTCAGATGACTCATTTGTTTTATTTTTCTTCTTCATGCATGTCACCACAGAACAGAGTGGCATTCATACGGTCGACATCTTTAGCCAATGGGATTGGACGGCGACAAAGTTGGTAAATGTTGTCGGTGCTCCGTAACCTGGATATGGGCTGAATATAATAATGTTAATAATAGAACATTTCGATTTTAATGTTTTTTATACTTTTAATGCCCGATATGACCTCAAAACATACACGTAATTAAAAGGTACATTAAAATCAAAATCAAAATCATTAGTAAACCAGGTCTAAACAGTAACATTATGTAATAGTTTTGCTAATATGTTATGATTTTGTCAGCCATCATTAGAGTTAAGAACGTGAATGTTAACTGCATTTATAAACTATTTTTGTAGATCAACATGTCACACGGGAGAAAATGTTCAAATGAAATGTTATTTGTTGCCAGAGTCAAGAGGAAAATATGTCCAATTGAACCAGTGGCCATTCAAGTGTTTTCATTCACAATGTTAAGTTCACCTGAATGTCAAGATGATCAAATATAATGGCAGTATTGACAGAAGCACTGTGCTGTTAAGTGATACGTGCTGTGTTCTCTGTGATTTGCTATCAGTAATCAGCTGTTTTCCACTTGAGTGTCAACGAAGAGGAAATCCACCCACGCTGTGATTACAGGTGATGACTCAGCCCTCCGTGTTCGAATCAAGAGTCTGTCAGTCTAGTTCAGGTATTCTGGCTGCATCTATGCCATCTTCGTCACATCTTTCAGCTATGATCGATTGCGTGTTACTCTCATTCCTTTCTCTTTTTATTTCAAGATCAAGTACTGACATTTGCATACAAACCATCAGCAACACATCCAATGCAATTCTTGTTATTTTGTCCATGATATCCATAAAAATAACATGTCAAACACAAGGTAGCACCAGGCTCGAAGAAGTAGTGGTTCCACCTTTGGCGTCAGGGACCCCCATGTGGACGCAAGATAAATCTGAGGGAGCTCTCTAAACTGTTGAAATGAATCAATCTGAAGTAGAGAGCACCACTGTTTGGTTGAGATGCTCACAGCTGAGAGACCTGTATGCACGGCCTGGCCATAAAGGGTCACAAGCCAAACAAGGCTGATGTTCCAACCACTAAAGTAAACTGATTAAATCATTTGTACTCTCTCAAATCAGAACGAAAATACTTTTGAGTCTCTCTCCTCCCATTTGCATTTAATTTCCATTGAAAAAAGCGTCACATACTTGATATAACTAACATGTTGGATGATGTGGGAAAACTAGAACTACTGAAATACATCATTAACAGCAGGGAAACAATGGGTTAACATTGTCACAGTGGCTGTCACTGTGAACATTGTTCACTCTAATTAGGTTCTGTTTAATAAGTAACATATGTGGAGTTTTTTAGAATTGCTGGTAACGGTTGAAAATGTGTTAGCTTTTCAATAAAGCCAAAGAGAAACATAAGTCTATATAAAGTGAGGGACATGGTACAAAGGTTTGTGTGAAATGTGGCCCTCATCTGAAGAATCTCGGAAGCTATACTGTTAGTAAACCAAACCACAATCCTTCCTTGGTAAGTGACTGTTTGGGAAGTCCCTTCAGTTACCGTTGTCATGCTTCCATTTTTGCAAGGGACACATGCAGTTTACAATAATGGTGTTGACAGATTTAACCCTCAAAGTTCTGAGTAATTACAAAAAAAGGTGTTTACAAAACTTCTTTTCATGTTTTAAAAACAATCCACAATTACGGGAGCAGCAGAAGGTTTATGTAGCTTTGGCACTATGAATTACCCCTTTCATGTTGTCATTTGACAGGTTATCAAATCAGAATAATGAACTGTTGCTTTAAAGAGCAAACATTGTCAACCACGATTAACGCATTTTTAGGCCATGTGAAACAACACGGCCATTTAAAAAACTCATTGGACTAAAGATGCTGTGAATGCTGAAGTAGTTTTGCATTCTCTGAACTTTCTCACGTCTCTGATGAAAGTACCATCCAGTCAAGCATGCGATATCAAGGGCGTTGTCCGCTGAAAAAACTCCCTGACCTTGCACGTGCATCTACTGCAGTTCTAGTGTGGAAAGTTTGATAAAAACCCACTTCAGCATTGTCTTCACCACAAACCCGATGATGTTTGTTTCCCCGAGGGAACCCTGAAGCACATCTAAACATATGTACATAACATGTTTATGGTACATATAGAAACGTCCTGACTTCAACCTACTTTAATGCTACATGCACTGTCCTCACCTTAGTCAAAGCATGTTTGAGTGATTTCTCTGTAAACCTGGTCACTCTGCAAATGTTGTCCACTTTTTTGCAAACAAATCAATGCAGATTTTTAAAGTTTTTTATCTGGCCCTATTCCTCGACAGAACCTTTTCCAACTGCCATCATGTTGCTTCCCCAGAGATGTAAACAGGCAAGAGACGCATACTCTGAATACACTGTATACATGCCCAAAGAATGCTCATTAAACTTGAATAATATTTCCATTGTATCAGGCAGATAATACTAACTGTCCATATGAAATCCCATTTTGTCTCCGTACCTTTTTGTACAGAACATATGGTTCCAAGGTGGAACCAAATGTGTGATAGGGTTCAGACATTTTCCACTTCAAGCTTGTTTGTTTCCACAGAAATCAGGTAAAGAAAATATCCTTTAATTTTCGTAAAAGGCTGCATAATTAATTAGCTATCACATATTACTCAGAGGAGTAAATGCTGTATAGTTTTCTTGATGGGCAACAATGGAGATACAGCACAGTATTGGTATATGCTAACAAAATTCACCAATTCACCACCAACAGTTATTAAATAATATTTAACATTTAATTCCACCGCACTTTGCTGCAGAACTAAATGCGAATCAAAACTAGGGCTTGCAGACCAGTGTTTGACACCAGTGTCCCAAAGTGCTAAAACAGTTGAACCATGTCAGCGTTAACACCAAAACAAGAAGCTACAAAAATTCATAGTTAGGTTTCAGTGACAGAACTAATTGGGGAAGTTTAATAAAACAACATCATGTTTTGGCTTAAAATTACAAAGAAATTGAAGCCAAACTGGTTCACAGGGGACAGGAGTGTCCTGGGTCGGAGCCCTGACCTCTGCAGACTTCTGCAAACTCATTTGAAACTAATTCATGATATGTCAACAGGCACAAGTAATCCACAACAAAATGTGTTTTCCTCAAAACGTAATGCACAATGTAGTTTTGTTACGTGTTCTTGTTATTTCTAGACAACCAGGCTACCCTACATTCACTCCATGTTTTAGAGCCCCTGTCTAATCAGTGTCCCTACACAAGCCAGCAATCAGACACTGGAATTTTACAGCTGTGAGTCAGTGTCAACAGTAAATGAAGAGGCTGCAGCCGGCTGTATGCTTATCCAAATGGCATTTAGATTCGTGTGCCAGCAAGCCCTCGACGTCACTGGTGCAACACCTTCCCTGCCAGGTTAAGGGGGGAGTGAAGGGAATGGTATCATACTGGTTAGAGACACCCCAACAGACTACTGTGACTCCTTACAGGACATCAACAGGGATGTTAAAATGCCAAAATTTTTACTTTCAAAGATTCGGTTCTATGAGATTAAGGATCTAATGCAAAATGCCAAGCAGCCCAGAAGGTAAGACAGACTAATGATGTTGCGTAATGGGTTGAGTAAGGGGAGAGACTTTTTTTGAACTAACATACAGTTAAACTTCATTTGTTTTGCAGAATTGATATTGTTCTTAATCGAAGGCGGCATAAGAAGGACATCGAATGCATCATGGTCCAAAAAATAAATAATGACACATATCCTTCAAAACTCAGGTAGTGTGCGTGGCACTATTATAGCCCAGTGTTTTGGCTGTATATTTAGATGAAAATGAAATACTCAAATCTATTTTTATTATAGTTGGCAGACTGAAGATAAATCCCAACCATCCCTGGAAAAAATGCTAAAGAATAAAAGTAAGAGATGTTACTTAAAAAACAATAAAATACCACAAAATAGATACACATTAATATCTGTATTAAATCATTTTAAATGTGTATGTATGCACAGAATTTACCCTCATCATCGAATAATTTAAATATTTCCCTCTTTGCAGAATATTTAGCAGCGTTCCGCGGCTTCCTACAGTCTGAGTTCAGTGAAGAAAACATTGAGTTCTGGCTCGCATGTGAAGATTTTAGGTCAACCACTTCACTTGATGACCGCCAGCGGAAAGCGGATGGGATCTACCAGGAGTTCATTCAGCCCGCAGCCTCAAGAGAGGTCAGTTTGTCAATTTCACCTTTCAGATGTTAAAATATATGACGGTTTATTCAGGGCCACTGTAGGAAAAAGAAGGAAAAAAAAACGTAACCAAGAGCGGTATGCAATATTCAGGGAAAAAAGGCGCAAATTTGCTACTTTAAAACGAGCAAATATGCAACTTTATAAAGTAGCAAATTTGCTAGTTCATTATGATGCTAACAACTGGCATTTATGCTAACTAAAATCCCATGAATGTCACATTTACTTTTCTAATTAATACATCACAATGTGTGAGAACGCTTTGCTAAGGTCCTTAGGATGATGGCTGTTGATGGTTATTGTTAGTTGATTTTAAACGGGCCAAATTGTCATCTTATGTGTGTTTATTGATCACGCTAAGATAGCGTAGCCTTCACTTGTTGTCATAGCAAATTTGCTAGGTTTAAATTTGTCACTTGCCACACATTGTGATGTATTTATTAGAAAAATAAATGCGACATTCATTGGATTTTAGCTAGTATAAATGCTGGTTTTTAGCATCGTAATAAAGTCGCACATTTACGAAAGTTTTAAAGTAGCAAATTTGCAACTTTTTTTCTCTGAATATTGCTCACCTCTCTCGGCTCCATTTTTACCCCCTACAGTGGCCCTAATAAGCCTTCATAAAACTATGATAAATGTTAAAAAAAAGAAGCATACACTAAATTCACCCACATTGATATTACAAAACGGGGAAGTATTATTACATCAGTCCTAGACATGTCAGCTCATATCGGCAAGAAGAAGGATTGAAGTTAGTGGATGAAGCAATACAGATGATTACTAAATGTTTTAACTTCCACTGCTGGTGGTGCTCTATGCTAAAGTTATTCCATTGTTGGTGCATCCTCTGACTCTGGGGTGGGGTCTGGCGAGTCCTTCAATCTATCACCATTTTGGTTCCACTGACTTTGAGCATTTAAGGTCTCATGTTTGTTAATATTGTTACATTATGGAGATGTGCAACTGTCCCCACTGTGTCCCTCAAAAACCGCGAGTCCCCACAATGTGACTTTGTTATGAGATGTGTGTCCCCACATAACTGGTATAACACACACACACACACAAACACACACACACACACACACACACACACACACTGTGTGTTAAAACTGCACAGCCATTGCCTGTTTATGGTTTGATCACATTAATTAAAACACATCAATTATGTTGCCATATAGCATTTTTACAATTTCCTGTTGGTATCTTTGCAATATAAAATGTCATCTTCATAATTTTTTTTATTTGTAGGGTTATCCTCTAACCGAAAGACTATGCTAATCAGATAAGTGCTACAGTAGCTTTCATACTGCATCATAACTTTAATTTCTTTTCTTTGGTGTTGATTATGATGGAAGAGGCTTCTTCTTCTAATTACACACCAACAAAAATGTTTTTATTAGACAGGTTTGACAATGTCTCTGACAGGAAATTCCAATTTCAGTTCTTGTCACATTACGAAGAGTAGACACGGTCGCGCACATCCAGTATAAAAGGTGCTGGCCTCAAAAATTGTAGACAGGAAAAGCAAGAAGAGGAGACCGCAGTTCTTGTCACATTAGAAACATTATTTAGGACTTTTGCCTTAATAGCTCACTTACTGCATGTTGCCACATAAATTAACTTACTACAGCATGGTTAAACACAATAGATGTCCATAAACTCTTAATCTCTGATTATTGTTGACGTACATACAGTAGGGAAGCAAAGTCAATTTTGGCAAACAATAAAACAAAACACACACATTGAGTGTCAAAGCTAGAAAGTGAAGTAAAGGAACAACTTAAAAGAAAGCATCCTTATCAGATGCCAAAACGTGTCACCTTACAATTAATTCACATTTTTAGAAGCACAGAATATTTTTTTCGGGGGATGTCACATTTTTCAACCCAATTCTCACAGTGTTTTCTTTTTTGTAGATCAATATTGACTATCATGTTAAAGAGAAGATCAAGAAGTGTTTGGAGAAGCCGAGCATCTCTTGCTTCGATGAGGCCCAGAAACAAATTTATCTGCTGATGGAAAGAGACTCTTGCCCCAGATTCCTGCACTCAGATGCCTACTTGAGTCTTAAGCACAAATCCAGGACTCTTTGGTACATTTAGCAAAAAAGACAGCGTCAAAACAGCGTTTGTCTTCATTCTTGTTATATTTGTATATTTGACTGAAAGAAAAAGTTATTTTACACTAGAAGCTTGGATCGAAATGGTCCTTTTAATAGAAACCTCGTAAATGGTGGTAAGATGATGTGTTGATGAAATGTTGTGGAAAACAACAGGAAAAGAGAAAAGTATTGCCAAAATGCGGAGAAAGAATGTTGTTAGTATGTGTCAGTACTTTAGAAGAGTTTGGAGTTGTTGAAATAATGTAATGTAATGTGTATTTTACGAAAAGTCTTAGGAAGGTGCAGAGTGCAGTATGATGAATGATAACTAAAAGGAAGTGACGTAGAATAAAATGAACCAGTTTTCCATGAATGTGCATTAAATCTGGAGTTTTACTAAACCATGACTCCTTGACCATCTTTGGATATACTTAGCGAGAAGAGCAGTTCTCGCTCAATGTCTATAATTATTCTCACTGTGACTATGTTCCATATAGCCAAAATTTTGAGACGAGTATATTTATCTGACAGACAGTCTAATGACTCAAAAAAAAAAGAGAGAGAACAGTTTCCACAGCTCACCCCGCGAGGATATTCTGTCTTTGGTCACATGGCTGGTATATCCTCTAATTAGGTGCAGAGGAGACTCCACACACCAGTCGTAGGGTTTACCAAACTGGAAAAAAGTAACCCGGCGGTAACCCTTGATCTCACTCCGTTCTGTAAATGGCCTTATTCCTAAAACTTGTGCCTTAAAAAGGAGTACTGAGGCAGCTAATAATAACTCGGGGGTGCTTAAACGACAACACTGGAGTCATCAGACAACCTGATGCGTAACAGATCGGGATGAATGCGCTGCCTTGTTAGGGGAATAATCGCATCACCCACAGTCAATGATGGCAGAGATACACAAGTGCTTTATTTTGAGGAATAAGAAGTGTGCTTTGGGAAAGAGATCATATATCAAATAAAACTATTAAAAGCGGGGGAAAAGCGTTCTATATTTCACGTCAAGATTTATGTCTGGTGGGAGAAGCGTGTTTTGTTTCCTCCGAGCAGTCTGTCCAAATTTAATAAATGGCATAGGGCAACAACAAAAAAGAAAAGAAATATGAAGTGAGATTAAATAGTTATAATAGTTAAATAGTGAAAAAAAAAAAAAGACTTACTGTACCACTCCAGACTTTGATGAAATAGGCATGCAGTGATATTTTGGGCATAAGTATGAATTGTATCTTGTTATTAAAAAAGGTTATTTGAACCTGGAAGAGGAAGAACTGTGTTACTACCGTTCAATATCTTTTTGCTCTATACCATTACCATCTCGTCTGTGTTAACTTCAAACTAGAGCCCAAAGAATGTGCTGTATCTTATGACAATACTCTATATGCATTTAAGAATTTCATAAAGGATCCTGATTTTAATTTTCAAAAATTTGTGTGAAGTCTGAGGTCCACTTAATAGCTTTTCATCCATTAGCAATGGTTTTCATGAGTGAGTAAGTGTTGTATATGTATGATGTGAAAGACGACTGTAAGCATTTTTCCAGTTCAAGGATGGTCTTTGCTGTTTATGAAGCATGGACTATGCTTAAATCTGATCTATTATTTCCCCCTTATGTTGATGAAAAACATAATCCGGACATATATAGATTTGTTTTCCTATATTAGTGGCATTTTATTTTATCTGAACAAAATATTTTTGGATATCACAATAAACAGCTTCATGAGTTATTTCAATGTGAAGCATTAGTAATTCGGAGTACACTGGGATGTCGGGGGTTGTTCCTGATAAATGTCAAAGGTCTCACATCTCCTTCATCACATGGTGCACTATCCTTCACACATATGTCACTGTCTTCTCATAGCCCAGCACTGTTACCATGGTAGCGAAAAGGAAGTGAGAACTGCCGATGGCACGGTGTTAGTCAAGACTGTCACACTTGGGGAACTTCACTAGCAGATCTGGCTGCTACGGGCCAACAATGTATTGCATGGTGCTTTCTATACTCCTGTTCCTCCTTTTCAGTAACTGTAGACACAAACAATATGAAGGGTGAGCTTTCAGTTTTAACAGTGTTTGGTGATTGTTTGTAACGCCTCAGTACTTAGAACCATGTTTGGGCAAAAGCAGCATCAATGAGGCCAAGCCAAAGGGCAGATTTTAATAGAAAGGCCCGAGGCATGAGATGGCGAGGAGGAGCGACTGGCAGTGGGCTAAAACAGACACGTTGAGTCAGGTTTCTGATAGCACCGAACTCCTGTGAGGTATTTTTAATTACCGTCTGAATCCCATTTCTTTTATTTTCCTTCTAGAATCTTTCTTCTTTTATAACTTGTACTGGCAGGGATGTTTGAAGGAATGTCATGGCACTCCTAGTAGAAAGAGACACAAAAAAGCTAAAAACACAGCTCTGGATTCTCGGGCATCAAGCAGATCAGGCCAACAAAACTATAGAGATTTCCAGGGCCAGCATTTTTTACACAAGTGCATTTGGACTATAATGGCAGACTTGCTGATCATTAGTAAAATTAATGATCAATCAATCGATTAATCCAAACAACATAAAACATACAATTTGGGGTGTACCAAGCAATACCACATTGTGTTTCCACAGCAGCACATTGTTTATTCTGACAGCACAACATAGCCTATGAAACATCCGGATGTGGAGGCCTGGGGCACTGGGTAGCTCTCCTGGTACAGCAGGTTTAACCATGTATTAAAAGGTAAGTTTTCACCACAGCGGTCTTGGTTCAAATCCAAACTTTGCTACGTGTCAACCTCTCTCGCCCTCTCTCTCGCCCTTTCGCAATCATGCACCAATGAAAGAAAAAAAAAACATAAAAAGGAACAGTTCAGCAGGCCTAGACATATTATACACATTGAATATCAGAATAAATGCAGAGCGTGCCCATAATCTCTGTGTGTAGTGGGTGTGGTGGGTGCACTAGATGGGGGGATGGGTAGATTACCATGGAGGAAGTGGCTGTACTCCTAATGCATTCCAATGGCTTTTAGGCTGAAAGGAGAGTATACTATGAGACTCCTAAAAAGAGGTCCACTACAGCAGTTTAAGGAGTCAGTAAGCGGCAATGCAAGTCACAATTGGGGATACGAGGTCATACAACTTAGACAACAATTTGACATTCACACCCACTTAATTAAGCGATTGGCAAGCTGTCTAGAGGTGTTGAAGTAATTTTTAAGTCACAAAATCTAATTCAACCCAATGAATGCCTTTGGAGAGAAACAGAAAGTGTGTGCTATAATAAAAATGTGGTCGATTATCACGTCTGGCTGAGAGCTACGGATCAGAAATGCTACGTAGACACGGCTGGACGACACAAGCATGCCCTAGCCTTTAACATAAGACAGAAATACACACAGCTCGTTCTCCGGTTCCAATCATCTGCAGCAGCTTCTACTTCCAACGCCAGACAAAATTTGTGAGGGGGACATTCAATGTCAAGGGTCAGTGCTGTAACGATAATTTCAGCTAACATTGCGCACTCGCCAATAAACTGTCCACTTCACTACAAGTTCTCACACCACGACTCGATTTCTAGGAAAGGCCAGTTATTTCGGTTCCCAGTATCTTGAACAACTCGCAGACTCTGATGTAAAAGGCTGCGGTCCGTTAAACGCGTGTGAGTCAGTGTTGATGTTGGCATTGGGATTCATATATCATATTGCCGTAGTCGACTTCATTGGTCGTCCCTCACTTAGGCCTATGTCACGACAATTTCACTATTTCTTAAATTTCAGGTGGATTAGCCCGACAACCCTTGCATCCCCATGGAGGATTTGAGGGTTGTCCTCACTTTAGAGGGTTTCAAAGCCTTACCATACTTGAGTATTATTTATATATTACCAATCTATTATGAGAATAAAAATACAACACAGATAAATGCATGATCTGCTCTCCCTGTGACGATTTCAGTATACAGAAGGTTTCAACAGTAAAGTGACAGAACAAGAGAGTGGTCACGATGTGGATGTTCTGACAAATGTTCAGACTTCCTGTCGTCTTGTCGAGCCTCGCTGTTGCAACAAATGTGCAGTTTCCTCTTTCTCCCATATGCCTGTGTCCTCATGTGGCACGAATTTACGTCACATTTTTTAGAAATTAATTTTTTTTCGTGGGATCAATGAATGTTAGGCTTGGATGGAAAGACAGGAATCCAAAAGATGCACGAGAAAGAAAGACAATCCTTCCCCTTTGTCGTCAGCAGGCTACCAAAACACCATGTGCGGAGGTCACGATTTGCCTATCAAAAGTACACAGTTACTGTCATTTGCATCTGTGATGCCAGACTAAAAATAATGTGAACACAGCATGCTTTCAGCCCGGTCCAGTCAGGAGGAGGGAGGGATTTAGCAGCAGCAGAAGGAGAGGAAGCAGAGAGACATAATAGGGAGAGCGGCATCAAAACGGGGGAGGCATGTTCGGCAGCGTGATCATGTGTTGTTTCTAACAGTGAGGTAGGAGGAGAGGAGGAACAGGAGGAGGAGGAAGGGGTGCTTCCTCTTCAGTCTGGGCTGAGCTGCTGATGTATCCCAGCAGCCCCGGTCCGTAGCAACAGGAATCCTTGGTATAAAAGGCCGCGTCGAAGGGGGAACCCTCCTAAGTGTCTCTCAGCCGCAGCATGACCAGGACCGAGAGCCAGAGACTGTGGACTTAACAAGACAATGCCCAGCCTAACTGTCGAACCACGCAACACACAGCACTTCATCATGGACAGAGATGACAGGAAGAGAAACAAGAACATGTGAGTGAAAACGTTTACTCTAAATGCTGAGACAGGGGGTTTCCAGTAGATATGCCGACTTTCTCCTCTGATGAAAACATCATTTATGTATCTATTGAATTATTGATGTATTTGCAAAAGTTGTCTCAAGCTGATACTTTGGGACACAAGAGCACACTCACAGGAAATAGTATGGATGTTTCATGGTATCTCCTGAAAATAGCTTAAGTAAATAATGTCATCTAACTTTACTGCACCACATGCTCTCTTTTCTAATGACCAACATGCCCAACATGCTTTGACGCAGTCGCTGGAAACTAATTTGACTGCGGTTAAATCCAACAGGGATGTATTGATGTATTTCTTATCTCCACACAGCGGAAAAAACTTTATGTGCCGACTCCAGTGCATGTTCTCACACTCATCAAGCTCTGAGAGGTAAGGGGACTTATGTGGTGTTTTGCATACATTTCAGTTTGAAAATAGCCAGCCTGTCTGCTATCATTTCCATCTATGGCATCATGAAAAGGATTCAAATGAACGAGAGACACTGTGTTTGATTTGGCACGACAAGCGCGCACGCCGACATATCCCATGGTTTGACATTTTTGGGATGAATATGATGAGCACATCTGCTATGCTTTCTTGATTAGCCTGCCTCCCGTGCCCCTTGTAGCCCTCACAGTTCACTTCATTTCTTCATTCTACACAAATTTGATTCTGGTCTAGTGATCGTACTTTTCTTCTCTCCCAGCAGGCTAAGTTTAGAAGATACCCAACAATGGTCACAGTCACTGGAAAGGCTCCTCGAGTCTAAATGTAGGTTGCTTTCCCCTGGAGGACCAGAATACTGCTAGAACAGTCAATTATGTTTGTGAAAGTTGAAAGAGTTGATTTGGTTTAAAAAGATATAGAAAATAAGATGCTGAACAGGGGTTTTATCTGTGCTGCATGCTTGATGTGTTTCCTGCGTTCCCCTCAGATGGACTGGCCACTTTTCGCAACTTTCTCAAATCCGAATACAGCGATGAGAATATGGAGTTCTGGCTGATCTGTGAGGACTACAAGAAGATCAAGTCTTCATTCAGGATGTCTTCAAGAGCCAAGAAGATTTATGAGCAGTTCATCAAAGCGGAGTCTCCTAAAGAGGTAAACCCGAAATACTCTCACTTTATAAGAGCGTTTATATCAGATTGAAAAATTAAGACGCACATTGAGAGCGGACAGATTATCAAAAGAGAAAAGTGGCTGCAAGCAGTGCTAGCTGAACATATCTCGTCCTTGGCTCATATCCCCTTTCCCCACTTATCTGCCTCATTCCAGATCAACATCGACTATCACACCCGAGAGCAGATAAAACGGAATGTGAAGACTCCCACCATGCACTGCTTTGACGACGCTCAGAAGATAGTTTACGGGCTGGTGGAAAGAGACTCGTACCCGCGGTTCCTCCGCTCAGACATTTATAGAACCCTCCTGGAGAACCTCGCCGCCGATGGCACTAAGGGATGAAAGCGCCGCCAAGGGGGGAGAGAGAAAGGACAAGAAACCCATAACTGGAATGTTTGAGCTCCTTCAGGAGGAAGCGCCGACAGCAAAGAAGGAAAGAGGGTCGACCCACGCGCCACCCAACAATCCCCCCCCCCCCCTACGCATCGGCGGCGTCACTAGACTCAGACGCAACGCCCCGCCTCAGTCCCATCATGGGAGGATCGAAACACTGAGCGCGTCACACCCGAGGACTGTGTAACGAAGAAGAAGAATAAACAAGACCAGCCTTAAACGACAATGACCCTGTAGTGCGTGTTTGCACTGGATGGTTATCTGTGTACGCAGGCAAATTGACCACATTTGACAATGAATGAATCAGTGAGGCGACCAACGCCCGCGCCAGCTGTGGAGCCGCGTAAGCAAACCATGAAACGGACTTCCTTTGGCCTTCTTTGAAGAGGTGTTTCCTGTGCAGATTAAGATAGAGGATGCAAGATGCAACGGTCACACTCGATTTGTTCATTTGTGTGTGTGTGTCTGAGAGAGTGAAAGTGAGTATTTAGATGTAGCCACTGACATAGAATAAGCTGTCGCGAAACGAGTTAGCCAATTATCTAATGACAGCATGAGGGAAGACAACAAATCCATAGTGGACAGAGGACACGATAGTGATGTCATCCCTATTGAAAGCGTTGCAGAAGTCCACTTAGCTCTGCAAGAGGCATTCTGGGACACCTTGAAAGGTGATTTTTCTTTCCTTTTTATTTAATTTTTTTTAAGATTGGACTGATATGCGATTTCAAAAACTGATACAGATTTTTCTTTCTTTTTGATATTTTGTGTCAACATTCAATATCTTTATCATTTCAAAGAAAACGTAGCTGGTTTTATCTCAGAATACATATATTTATTTTAATATCAGTACATAATCATGCACTTTTCTGCGTGTGGAATCTGAACCAAATTCCGCATTACAGCAAGAAGTTCCTTTTTTTTTTTTTTTTTTTACAGCCAGTGGTGTCTAATTTAATCCCTCAGCACACCACACAACCACTGGCCGTTACCTTAGTCTAAGCGAAAATTCTTACAGCACCGAAGTGTCAAGTGTTATGTTATAAACTACTTGAGTGGAATTGATATAGAGATAGGATATTTCACCTTGCATGATAGGATGTTAAAGCTCCTTGTATACCCTGAGATTACGCCTTATTCTTGCTTTCCAGCATGATGTTAAATAGTTAAGTTAACTTTAAACTTAAACAGTGTATTATTTATTGTTAATTATCACAATTTGAGTACAAAGTGTGTTGCAGTGTTGGAGTGATAGTCAAAATGTTACTTATTTGAGCGACATTAAATTATTTAAATTGCCTTCTTGGAACAAAGTGACATTTTTTTTTTTAATAACACACACTCACACACACACTCACACTTCTCTTGCTCATTTTTCACATTGCAGCATTTGATGCTCTAAAATGTAATCTTGTGGTCTGTTTAAAGAAGACAGCAACACTCTCCCTGTGAAATAGATCTTCAAACATTGCATAAGAAAATTAATGGCATGTTTGCATAATGATTGTCTGTTATATGTTTAAAGCAATACTCCACCGCATAAGCATGGAAACATAAAGTCTGTGCCAAGTTCTGGTGGCCGAAGATTTATTTTCACTGTTGTAGAGCAGCAACTACACTACAGACTTCAAACTCCATCTCACTGAGTGATAATGCGTATGTCCACGTATACTGTATCTAGAGTGCTCCATGGTTCCTGAAATTCAAACATTTTCAGCATTTTACTTTAGAGTAGCACTTTTAAAAAAGGAGAAAGCGAGTACAGATATAGGGTAAACAATTGTAATAATAATATTTAAAAGAAAATTCAGCATTAGCTCGCTTTGAATTTCAATTATTTATTTATTTTTATATTTTCATGGGACATTACATGTAAGTAAAAGTGATTATTGATATCCAACCAAGAAATAAGGTGCTTAGTTTGCTTTTTATTATCACTGAAAAGCATTATAAGTTTTACTGCATGAGTGATATGAAGCCGTTTTGGAAACAGGAAGGCCAGGACATCCAGTTTTTTTTTTCACGTTTTTTCTGAAATGTGGACACTTGTATTGTGAAACACTGTACTATTTAACATGAGTCAAGAAAACCCAGACCAAAAACTCTGGAAGACATTGAAATTGTACTTGTGTGCACGTGGCTACAAGTTCAGGGTCTCAATCTACTCGGCATGCCAAAAGCCCTGTTCCCATGGACAAAGAACCCACTTACATCTGGCCTTTGTCTTTAGGAAACATTACAACTGATATTTGGCATAAATGACTGTATTTATCGTATCCAGCTACGAGCAGCAGTGATGGTCACCAAGATGGAAATGCTTATAATAAAATCAAAATAAAACTCATCAAAACTATCTTTGTTTGTCTTGCCACTGCTCCATGAATCCCTAACCCTGGTTTAGAGTTTAAAGTAACCTGCTTCTGGCTCGTAAGTGTACATGTAAAATATAAAATGTGTTATCCTCAACCGCCAATTTTTAAAAAAGAAATTCTCTGTTGATTTGTAGTAGTGAAGTGTAGGCTACCACTTGTTCAGAAACTGCTACTGTAAGATTGCACAATTTATACATTTCACTTATCCCCACCAGAAAATGAGGAAGGTGAAGAGGAAACACACACATTAAGCTAGCAGCAAGTGAAGTTAGCATTGCATTTATCACAAACTGGCTCAGGGAAAAGTGACAAGTGAGTGCATGCAAGGTTACACTTCAACCACAAGTAATTTGTCTAAACTAAGGGTAACAGAAACAAACAATGGAATGTGTAGACGGCCCATGTCAACAATGACAACAGGACACACATGTGTGGTTACTGTACTATGGAGGTGTTGAAGGCAGTACAGCAAAAGGAAGTACTGCAGCGTGGAGGCCAGCTACAGGAAGGCAGGGGCGGAGTGAACACATGGGCCAGCTTTTATAGCCTAGCAGACCAGGTGAGCTCAATCAGCTGATGACCCTCCCATTGGAACAGATTGCCTGCAGAGGTCAAATTCAAACAGCAATGCATTAACTAGAAAATTCCCCCGCCGGGAAATTTTGAAAGGGCCACGGGGGCTACTGCCGGAGTGTATATACATTACGATGAGATTCTTCGAGATTTCAAACGAGACAGAGTTGTTTTAGAGGCAAATACAGAGACTGCTTGCTGACTGAGCTGTCAGAGTAGTCCGTTTTGAGTATTGTGATGTACTTCAAAACCTGTCCACCAATCAGAGCCCACCACTCGTGTCTCCATTTTAAAGTTTAAATGGGGTTTCTAGGTGAAAGTATGACTGAGCAGAAGACGTTTGACTAAAAAAACTACATTTCCCACTACTGAATGTAGTTTTTAGTACATTCCGGTCCACCAATCAGAGCACACCACTCGTGTCTCCATTTTAAAGTTTAAATGGAGTTTCTAGGTGAAAGTATGACTGAGCAGGAGACGTTTCACTAAAAAAACTACATTTCCCACTGACTGCTCCTTCCTGTCCACCAATCAGAGCCCACCACTCATATCTCCATTTTAAAGTTTAAACGGAGTTTCTAGGTGAAAATATGCCCGAGCAGAAGACGTTTGACTGAAAAAACTACATTTCCCACTACTAAATGTAGTTTTTAGTACGTTCCTGTTTAGTACATTCCTGTCCACCAATCAGAGTACTCGGTAGTACTTGGTAGTACTCTGTAGTACTGAGAAATACTAGGTCCTATGTATTGTCAAACAGTTGAGTGCTTCGCACTCAACTGTTTGCTAGTACATGTCACTGGGCTCAGCTGTCACTCAAGTACTACCTAGTACTACCTAGTACTACCAAGTACTACCGAGTACTCTGACTGGTGGACAGGAATGTACTAAACAGGAACGTACTAAAAACTACACTCAACTGTTTGCCAGTACTAGTCACCTGGCTCGGCTGTCACTCAAGTACTACCTAGTACTACCAAGTACTACAGAGTACTACTGACACTCAGGTACTGAGAAATACTAGGTACTATGTATTGCACTCAACTGTTTCCCAGTACATGTCACCGGGCTCAGCTGTCGCTCAATTACTACCTAGTACTACCAAGTACTACAGAGTACTACTGACACTCAGGTACTGAGAAATACTAGGTACTATGCATTGTCAAACAGTTGCTCAACAAAAACAGTAGATATACATACAGTACTATGTTGTCTGGGCTGGTGGCAAAGTTAGATGTAATAGGGACAACCAACATGTTCCCATCTTGTCACATACAGACGCTTGGTTGGAATACTTTGAAAACACTCCTGGTTGACAGTCCTGCGTTTGTTTGACCCTCCCACCATGTGTGTCTTTTGTTCTTATACCACACTGCCAGAACATTTTCTCTTTTCTCTAGTTAAAGCCCTTTTGCGTCAAAATCAGATGCCTCGCTATTTGACAGCCTGAAATGGGAACAGGCTGGGACAACATCTCAAAAAAATATTTCAAAAGCATCTGTGTTATGTCCCATATTCGTATAATTGCTGGGTTTGTATTTGTTAGTGTACATTACAAATGGGGTGTAGCTTTCATCTACAGAACAGATCAACCTGCTTTTACAGGCGTTGAATTCTTCAATGGCAGCTCCTGTTAAAAGGGAGGCTCCTCAGTGGTTTATCTGTGTACTCTCTGTGCTGACTTCCACCTATAGTACACACACACACACACACACACACACACACCCATGCCTTTACAGGTTTGGATTTCATTATTGGGCAATTTTGGATCCACCATGCATTTCATACCAGAACTAGAACAGGCAGGCTGTTGCGGTTCATAAAAAATAAGTAATTACAAGTTCAATGGAACAGGAACACTATTAAAAAGTAAGAAGACTGTTGTTTTTAATAGCAGGTGACAGTTGAAAGTGAGTAGATGTAAGGTTCCCTTTGATAATCTGCAGATCAATGCTTTAAAAAAAACATTGACTAGACAGAGGATGAGAATCCATGTGATTATTGTCTCTAAAGCAATTTTTTTTTTTTTTAGCTTTTTTCCATCTCTCTTGGCACACCAGCTCAACCTAAAGATAGCCCTAGCTGTTAATTGATCCATGTGAATTAGCCTGCACAAATTCCCTCAAACAAATTAAATCACTTAGCATTGAAACTGATAAAACTGTGAAACCTTACAATATACATTTTCAAACAGGCCATTATACAAAACATTTTAAGTGTCATTTGATCATTTAGTTGGCACACGTTTCCCTATCGGGATTCAGAATTCCCTTATAAGCACTATACAGCTCGGCTGTAAAATGCACAGTTTTGGCCATATTGCTGGGACCGAGAGAGAGAGATTGAGAGAGGACCGGAAATTAAACCAATCAATTAATCAGGTTCGCCTCTGCCTCAAGTGGAGAAGAAAGGCAAAAGTATGAGCTCATTTTCAAAATCCCCATCCAATTATTATTAACTGTAGAAGCTGATGGTTTCTTATATGCAGGTTGGATAATTAACTGGAGCCACCAGGAGGGAAGCCAAAGTCAAGGTCACAAAGTGACTTTGTAGCACCGAGTGTTTTCAGCTAAATGCCTTGTGGCAAGACTTTTCTACTTCTTAATGTCCTTACTTGATTGTAATTAAGTCCCACATAATGACTGACAGCCTGCAATACTGATCCATCATTTCTGAAACTGACGAAAAAGACATTAATTTGGAATGTCTGCATGAAGCCAGAAGAGATTTATACAATCAAAAATAATCATTAAAAGTACTTGCTTGAGGGTTTGTGTGTCTTCTTGTCCTCCTGGCCCTGCTGTCTTTCTCATACGCTGTCTTCATACTGGTCACACCCATCACACAGCCGTATGGACTCTAGTGGACAGTCACATATTCACAGATCTGAAAAGTATAATTTTTGTCTTTGAGTGTTTCTAAAGCTTTGGTGACAAAACATATGGTCCGCCATTGTTTTAAAAGTAATACATTGCACTGTAGGCTGACGTTGCACATCTTAGTTTTAACACGTCAACTAAAGATCACTTTCTTAACCTTTTGGCACAAAAACTAATATTTTACTATTGATGTTCTTCCTGATTATGACATTTTAACCTCCATTTACATCTGCATCATGCTCTTCTAAGTGGAACCTTAACACCATGAACAGAAACCAATATTTTGCAGTTTATAGATTGACATATCATTGTGATATTTTGAGAGAGACTTTAAACCATGTCATTCATTTAAAGGAAGTTTAAGAAACAGATACAGGAATGTGTTTTGTAATATATGGGCACACACCAATAAATACTTTAATGTCAAATGTTCAAGTGTTGCATAGTTGTTCATTTCCACAGTGTTTTCTAGGCTAGAACCACTGCATTACAATCAATGATAAAAATAAATGCTGCACAGAACAATGAGTCTTTTGTGCTTTGAGCTTACTTCACTGTGTGTGTGTGTGTGTGTGTGTGTGTGTGTGTGTGGTGTGTGTGTGTGTGTGTGTGCGTGTTCACTGGACTGGCTATGGCTTGTGTTGTATTAACTTTCGGGAATGTTTCTGTGTTTATTGCTACTTCATTTTATCGGTGTCACACAGTGAACTTTTACTAGCCCTGTCTGGCCCTAGAGCAATATAATATCCGAATGCATTTCCTTTTCTGTAGATCTTTATGGGTGTGATATGTCCTTCATGTGTCGTTGACCGACCAGATTTCCCCACTGTGGATCAATAAAGTTTATGTTTTAACCCCTGTCAGTACAATCATCATTTCTATCATCCCAAGAAGATGAAATGTACCAAATAAAATAAATAAATAATGATGTGTACAGTGTTTATGTACTGTGATGACAGGAAGGATTGCTTGTCTGCTGTAACACCACAATAAAACCAACAAAAATATCAGTCATTATGGAGACCGAGCATTGGCAACAGAAAGATAGTATCTATTGCTCCTGTCTAAACCTGCCCAACATTGTAAAGTACAGGAGAGGAAGATCATCTCTCTAGTCACATAACCTTTCACTGCTGCTGGTGTCAGGTGTAAACAAGAGGAAGAAATAGGCCAGCAAACTATCAACCTTTACAACACCAGAGACTCAAAGGCCCTGTTTGTTTTCTGTCATCTTACTGTGGACCCTCTATTAGAACTTCAAATGAGTTTTCATTCAATATCTCTGTGCATTGCAACATGAGACAACAGGGTCAATCAAAAATACAGATTGTGTGCACATAATGACATATCTGATTCTTCTCAAATCTGTCGCTATAAACATTTAAAACCTGCTCAGACTGCAAAAGTGAGACACACCTATAAGGTCACCCAGTTCTTCCTCTAACACAGTGATGCCTATATAAGTATCTATGTAAATAGGAGACATGGGAAGTTTATGCAGAAGATTGTGTTAATTAACTCAAAAGGTTAAAACAGCATAACATGGCAAGTAAAAAGAGCAAACAAGAGACGGTAGAGGGATAATGGATAATGAAGAGAGGATAATGATTGTTACAGTGAGTAACTTTAATCATGAGTAGTTAGCATCCATTGCTTTTCTTTTATTTAACCCTGTTTTGGCCTTTTGCTTTTTGCAGCAGCCATAGTGGTTGACGTGGGTGTTTTCCACAGTCGGTACTAGAAACACACACTAGCTGTGCTGCCTTCACCTCCATTGTGTGTGTGCACATTTTTCTGGGAGCACAAGAAGCGTCTTGCTAGTTTTAGGGACTTGGTTGTGGTACAAAACGCAAGAAGTCCAAAAGACAGGTTAAGAGTGCAGTCAGGCTTTAGAATCAACGAGTCCCAAACTCTGCTGGGAATCACCTTCTGTGTACGGCCCTCTGGACAGAACTCGTGCGCTTGTGGAAACTTGGCTCTGCTCTTCATCCACTTCTCAACAGAAAGGCTGCTTACACACAGTCTGCACACCATAATAAACACACGAGGTGAACACTGTGTTTTCACCCGGCGGAGCTCCATACAGGCGCAACAGAGCGAGAGAGAGGGGGAAGCCAGTGATAATCACAACACGATGCGGCAGGTGACGCAGATACGTTACGCCACAAATAATCGGGAACAGATTGTGATTATTCTTTAGATACTGAACGTTTGTCCTGTTCCTCAACAAAAATGCCCTTTTAGTGTTTCTGGGATATGATGTCGGTGGGATGAGGAGTTCACGGTGCTTCAATGGTAAGTGTCCTCAAACAGAGACCGATAGCAAATCCATTCATGCGTTCATCGTGTGTTGAAATTTAATTGATATTCTCATACTTCTGTTCCTGATAGTGGTGCTAAATTGCACATCATAACTATGACCGTATTTATTTATTAGAAACATTTTTGGATTTGCGTTTACTGTTCTACTGAAGTGACATGCAGACAGTTTGTAACATATAAAAAGCACACAATTGGACTGACAGGTCCTAACTTAACGATTACACATTTGATTAATTTGACACCCTGCGACATGTGTAAGAAATGGAAAGATCATTGCAACGTCACCTGTTGGCTTGTGGACTACCGTTTTGGACGGTTTGGCATTTTGGCTGCTTTATTTGACTCTAAATGGGACCGAAATCTACTAAATGAACATCATGCTATTGAAGAAGACTTGAAGCGATAGAGACCATAAACTCATGCTTACAATATTTACTGAGATAATAAGTGGGAATTACAGTCATTTTCTCATAGACTTCCATGCAATAAGACTTCTTATTTGTTACCAGAGGAGTCGCCCCCTAAAGGCCAGAAGAGACAATGCAAGTTTAAGGCACTTCAGCATGGGCTTCACTTTTCTGAAACCTGGTGCACGATGGTAGTTGTAGTTCTCTAACTGACTGTATGTAGGCTACTATGCAGGTTCTACAATTGCTGATGAAGAGAGTCGAACAGCTATCAGCTTAAGAGACCCAACGACCTAAAGACCAGTGAATACTTGACCTACATTCCTCAAATGTTGCTCTTTATGTAAGTCGAGCTTTATGTAAGAAGCTGGTTATTGAAGGTCTCCAGCCCTCACTGAAAGCAGACATTGACAGTTACATTTCTTAAATGCCTCGGTTACATAGAACCACCTCTCATCCTGTCATCGACTCCAGGATATCAGATGGAAGACTGACCTTGAACTTGTGTCAGCTGATGAGCATCAGTGGTTTCATTCATGCTTTCGGATCTGACTCATACAGGTGTACCTTTGTAGCCAGACACGTCTCACCATGCCTGCTGATGATGCCACGGTGCCAACACAGCTCCCTCTAACCTCCTCCTATGGTGTTGAAGCTTTGGGTGTTGTTGACTTTAATAAGATCTCACGTTCATGCGTGTGTTTGTTGATGGGGGGATCAGTTCTCCTGGCAGCAACGGATTCTTTTGAGCACCCTCAAACAGCAAAGCTTTTTCCCACCAAATCTAACTGTAAGGCCATCACTCTTTGCTATAAATGGTCAGCTCTTTGACTGAAGCGTTGCTGACTGACTGGGGTTTCAGCTTACACTCTGGTGCTGTTGAAACAGGGCAAGCTCAATGTCTCAAAGAAATCCATTCTTCAACTAATTCAACGTGGTTTTGTAAAAATGTAGAAATCGTTTGTTGTAAAAATAGCCCGCGGATTGAACGGCCAATGACAAACAACTGATCGCAGTTTTTTATAAATAGAAGTTAATATGAGAGGAATGTAAAACAATGCTTTCAGCAGTCAACACTTTTCTTTTTTTAAACACCCATGAGGATATTGCATCACAATTTTTATACCAACCTTATTTCCACATGCCGTCATGACAGAAGTAATGTTTCATGTCCCCACGCCCTGTGTGAGTGTTATATTCCATGAACAGTGCAGGAAGTGTTGAAAGCAACAATTAATCAATTGTCCATCACAGAGGGTGACATGTGACAGACAACAGCTCCTGGAAAACAGGAAACAGTGGCTGTCTATGGTGGATTCTGGGTTTGTGTAGTTCTTCATTTAGGAGTATGTTTTCACATGGTAACATAGGTTGGAATTTGTGTCAGAGCTGCAGCAATTTCTGCTAAAATGCTCTCAAAATGTAAAAGAAAGAAGAAGAAAAAGATCCCACAAAACAAGTGAAAAGTTTCATTCTCCCTGCCACTTTATTTTAGGAATAAGGGCACACTGAGTCTGCCATGTACGTCACATTTTGACCTTACCCTTAAAAATGGAAGCCCACAGGCTTCTCAGGGAGGGAATGCTGAAGCAGTGACAGCCTACCAATGCCTGAGAGTCATACCACACCAAGTCAGTGTTTACACAGCGAGAGCCAATCACGCTTGGGCCCCGCCTCCTGCCTGTCACGCTCCCAACTCGCGGCTGGAGGGAGAAACTATAAAGGTTGCCCGACAAGTCAAAGAGGGAGAAGGAGAATAGATTGAACAATGAGAGATAACCTTAATATCGTGTCATCCCAAAGAATGGCGTTACCTGACTGTATGAATCCCATGGACCTGTCCACAGAGAAGAAGGGGATCAAGTAAGTTGTTGTTTAATCGAGACGATTCTCATCCTGATGACCTTGTAAAATGCATTACTCAGGATTACACTGCCAGACAACACTGATGAATGATTTCCCTTTTTACAGGAGGAAAAACTGGAGGAACAGAATAGGATTTCTCTTGAAGGCGAACACTTCCCAGTCGATATTGCATCTAGTGAAGAACAGATCTTACAGGTAAGACCTTTCTTTTGTACGTCTTGTCTGTTGTTCATGCTGAAAGTTGATTTACTTTTTAAAGTATCGTTAAATTGTGTTTTTTTTTAAACACAGCTCAAAACATAACACGTATAAATGACACAATGAACCTAATAAAATAAGTCGCTGTTTTAGGAATGTATTGCATTGTATTGCTTGCACCAACTTAAGGATCTGCCCTCTTCTCTAACTCACACGCTCCGTCTCCTCTGCCCTCAGGCCGACTGCTGATGACGTGCACCAGTGGGCGCAGTCACTTGACAAACTACTCGGTCATAAATGTAAGCATCATTCACGGCACTATTGGTGCACGA
Organism: Chelidonichthys spinosus; assembly: GCA_029853015.1. NCBI lineage: Eukaryota > Metazoa > Chordata > Actinopteri > Perciformes > Triglidae > Chelidonichthys > Chelidonichthys spinosus. The sequence goes on from CM056826.1 coordinate 10,761,630, forward strand.
TTACATAAGAGCGTCTCAAAGGTCACACGGTGACTGTGTCCTGAACGAAGGCACTTTATTTGCCTCAATAAAAACAAAGGCTGTAATGGCCCTTTCACTAACCCTGCCTCACATTAACTTTCCTTGAACACCTCTTCTTCTCTCCCTCCCTCCCACAGATGGCAAAGCTGCGTTTTGCGTCTTCCTGAAGTCGGAGTTCTGCGAAGAAAACATTGAGTTTTGGAACGCCTGCGAGGATTTCAAGAGCCTCTCGTCGCACAAAGAGCTGGCTTCCAAGGCCAACAGCATCTACGAGGAGTTCATTCAAAACGAAGCTCCCAAAGAGGTAACCACCACCAGTCTAGCATTTCCCGTTAATCCAATTGAATGTCTTATTGGATTAAGTTAATCAAATTTTCCAAATAAAGAACCTAATTTAAGTTTTATAAATACGCAAGACATTCCTTATTTAGAAATGGATGTCTGAGGCTCATAATATCTGTTCCTTGTGTCACAGATAAACCTGGATTTCCACACAAAGAATGCCATCGTCCAGAGCCTCCATGAGCCCACTGTGACCAGCTTCCTGGCTGCTCAGAGGAAAGTCTACAGCCTGATGGAGAACAACTCCTACCCCAGATTTATCTACTCCGACCTCTACAAAGAACTGTGCGCCGGTGCCAGGGGAGAGGGCAAGCCCATTAAATCCTAGTCAAACTCGACACCCACTCCCGAAGCCATTTGTTTACCGCTGTGGCCGTGTGAATAGACCACTGATGGTGCTCATTCCAGGCGCCGGCCTCGGGATAATGGAACCAGAATGCAAATCCTGAGCATAAACAATAACGTTTAAGTGCAGAAAAATGCAAAAGCTTTGTGGTTTTTACGGCTCTGCACAGTAAAGTTGGGATGATGAGGCAGGATGCTGATATCATGCTCTTGGCAGTGCACAGAGTGCTTCTACCAGATGGGATTATGGTTACATTTTCTTCACTGGGCCATTACCTGCACGTTCTTTATATCACTCTATTAGAATTTTGTCTTTTGGGCAATGATGCGTTCAAGAAAATGCTGTCGAATTGCGAACGGCATTCAAAGCTGAGATGACTGTTGAAAACACTTTGCACTTAACTCCCTCTTCCCGACAATGCTGTTAGAATGCATTCCCTCTCTGCTTGAAGACTTCACACAGCTGTCATTTACACAGATCCGTTTACACAAAGAGCACAATTAGAACTTATATAATAACGTACACAATTTCTACCGAAGACTGCATTTGGTCTGAAATGACTGTGACAATGTTATGTATTGTAAATATTGCACGTGGTGAATGTGAATGTGAGTTTGCAGGCAGCTGGACTGCTCGAGAAAAATAAAATGTGTTTTTCAGTTCTGAAATGTCTCAGATTTATTTTTCAAAACACACACACACAAAAAAAAAACCTACAGTGAATACCAAATTGGTCATTTACTCAGAAACCTGCAACCAAATTACTTTTTTTTGCCACTCAGCAGCAGCAGAAACTGATTGGGAATACAAAATCGACATCGTTACCTTGAAAGTTGACATGGTTACCATGGTAGCAGTTACAAACAGTTGCTTACTTACACACCCAGCAGGTACAGGACAATTAACATTGTTTTGGAGTCATGGCTCCGGGCCAACTGGCAAACCTACTGTGTGCCTTTGCCAATCATGTCCACTGGATATAATTAGAATCCAAGCACAGGTGTGGAAACAAAGGTGATCAAGGGAAAGAGAAGGCACCTGAGCTAAAAGTGTCATCGCCGTGGGTCTGAATACTTAAGAATAGTTTATTCATTTGTATTAAAGCTGCCAAAATGTCCTGTTTTGGCTTTGTCATTATTCTGTGTAGATTGATGAGGGAAAATGCATTTAAACAATGTTAGCATATTGGCTGCAACATAAGAAATCTGAGCACTTTCTGAATATGCTGTACTTGATCTATGGACCAATATGTGGCTCAGGCAGTCCTGAAGTAATATGTTTATTGTTAAAGTGAAGTGAAGTGACATTTTGCCACTCAGAAAGTTTTTCCACTTCCACTGTCACTTAACCATTCATCTTGAATATGAAAACATTGCAATGGTTGAATGTACATGTCATGCACGTCAGGTGTTTGTTTTAACAAAGGTCAGACACATCCACTTAGCCCAACCATTGATATCATTTCCAAGACAATGTGCTGGATGTTCGGTCGCACGACAAAAACAACATTCCTCATCTTTTGGGAACATCTCATTCGACTATCTCATTCCTCTATCTCATTCCTCTATGTGCAGCTGATGGGGGCCGCGTCACTGCAGCCGAGTTCCCTTACTGTAAACATATGTGTAACTGGCAGCAGAGAGTCCTCCCACGCCGGCTGTGTGGATCTGCTCTCTGATAAAGAAGCTGTTTCCAGCTGGTGAACCCATAGTGGCGGCTGACAGCGGCCAGACAGCCGGGCCCACAGCTCCTGCCCTCCCCTTACACCTTTGGCCCACTGACGTTGTTGATAGGTCACCTTTTACACCAGCAGCTTTCCACAACAGTATGCTGAGCTGGCCTGCGGGTTAAGAGTAAATCTGTGATCCGAAACTCTTTCTTTAGTATAGGAATGATAATAATTCCACTTTAAGAAACACTGCCGGCCTTGGTATTGCCCTGACCCTCAGCACCATGAGGTTGACCCTTGTGGTTTTAAGTGACATGTCTCAACAGCTATTGTATGACTGAGCATCAAATCTAGAAGACAGACTTCCATTGACATGTCACTGTCCAATACTTTGATTTACAACCAGTTTAGCTGCAAAACTGATGACTTTGCCACTAGCCACAATTGTACTTTGAATTTAGTGCTAATGTTGGCATGCTAACATGCTAACCTACAATGGGAATGACGAAGGCAATTGTTACACCTGCTGAATGTCAACATGTTGATTTAGCCCAAACACCACATAACCTCTCAGAGTTTTGTTTGTTTTATAAAGCCGCCATCAGCAGATTCTTACGAACTGTTCTCAAATTTCTGTTCATGCAACACCTACTGCACGCCTGCAGTCTAAAGAGGGGATTTCTCTTTAAATCGCCTCACTCAATGTTTATTCTCTTTTTTCCTCTGTACTCGCTAATTATGAAAACCTATTAATCATCTCTATTAAAAAAAGGCCATTGCTGGCTCCAGCTTCTCAGCTTTGCTGCCTTTCTGTTTTATGTCATTGAAAAATGGAACAATGTTACGTTGTGGACCGTCGGTCCAACAAAAAGAAACCAAATAACTCCATCTTGGGTTATTTTGCAGAAATTCTAACAGACTAAACAACTTATCAAACTGCAAAACAAAATATTAGCTACAGCTTTAATGCTGTTTGTCAAGAAGTTTCCCCAATTTTGTATGGGCCTCTGAAGCCCTTTGAGACACTGGATGTGATAATGAGCTATACAAATAAACTTCCCTTGACCTTCAAAGTAGGCCTACGCAGCACACATTCCATCACACTATTTATAAGACTTGATTTTTTTGTTGCATTTGCATCTATGTCTGCGTGCCACACCATACAGTCTATGTGCGACCTCAACATCAAGGGTAAAATCGAGATGAAAAGACAATGGGATAATTGCTAAGTCAATAATGAAGCATGTCAAGTGAGGTATTCATGAACACCCTGCAGAACTGGAACGGTCTCCATGAATACTTTGTTTGCTCATCCATGTGGCCTGACTTCAGACAGGCTAATAAAACAGACACTGTGTTCTCTCTCTCTGCCGGTAGTAAAACCTGTGGGTTTCCATTAGTTGCCATGAAGGATCTTAGCAACAGACTACTGGGAACAGATCCAAGGAGTACTTAAGGTGTGTATGTAAACACAGGAGCTAAAAATAGAAAAGGGCCACGTTCTACTTCGGTCGTCAGCCTGCAGATACGTCAGACTACGCAGGCCTTCAGACGTACGATGTGTTCAAGTGCGACCCGTAAGTCGGCGGTGTATGGTTCTTTTGTGCAGCAGACTCCCATGTTCAAAACATCAACATGCTGTTATGGGACGTTAGCCAACAGAAACCCGTGTCCCTAACCTCCACCAGCCGCTTCTTAATGATGCACTTATAAGGCCTTGGCAGCGTATCAGTGTGCTCTCAATCAGGTCAAACGTTAGACACAGATTTGAATGCAGGATTGTTTTTAAAAAGGTTTCATTTTACCGAATGCATACATTAATTCATTTACACTGGATAATAACAAAAGGTTGATCAGATGGCTTTTTCTAACATAGTCCCAAGTACAATCCTTGTTTTGCCCCTTCTTTGCCAGTAGGTGGTGGCAAAGATCTGCAACAAAGTCTGACTAGGGAATGGGTTAATCTATGAGGAGCATTTAGATACAAGACAATAATTGACAAAAAAAAAGGTAGAAATCAGTTTGAAAATCATATGAAAAGACCAATTCACAAACATCTAGACATTTTATTATGAAAATAAGACATAATTTGAGCACATCGTTCCTTCTATCATGCATTAGAGCTGATGAACACATGGAGAGTATTTTACCGTCGTTTACAGTCTCTCTGCTACACCTGCAGTGCCATTCTTAATGTCTGCATGGTTCAGAGGATGCCACAGAGAGGAAGTGCTGCAGACCATCCATGGTCATTAATATGAATATGACAGATGATGAGCAGAATCTGCATGTGGCTCAGGGATGAAAGGGTGACTGTCGGCTTCTGGATGCGTGTGTTTAGAGGTTTCTCTGTTGAAGCGTGTGTTGCTCATCACTTGGCCTCCTGGGCTTTTTTAGCACTCTGTTTCTCCTTCGCCTGGTGAGAAAGAGAACAACCAAAATAATTTCTGTTACTATACAGAATGTACACAGGTATAAGTAAAGAATACTGTTTTCATGACTCCAACCACCAAAGTTGGGCAAACAATCTGAAGACATTTCATTTGAACTACTGTTGCTTATTAAATCATACTGTATATAAAGCATTATAAAAAACAAATAAAATTCAATGTATTGCTTGTGAGACGTGTACATTTGCCCTCTAGTGGACACCGTGTGCAGTGAACCTGATATGCCGTGGCAATTTCATTATGTCTAGCGATTATTTTCCCTCCCTGACACCTTTGACATCGTCCATCATTATTTATCCATGAGAGATCCTATAGCCTCCAAGATCCCTTTGAAAATAATGAGGAGGAATACCCAACGATCCTCAAAATGCCATGGTACTTAAGTCTTCCCAGACACGCTGAATAAAAAGAAAAGAAAATACCTTCTCCACCAAGGGTATTAACTGTTGGTACTCTGCCAGTGTCTTCAGTAACTCCATGATGAAAGGAAGGTAGTTGTGCTTTCGCCGAATGTTTTCAATCTGTTAGAAAAACACATTAATCCAACAAGTGAAGCAAAACTGGGCAACGGCAATGTTGAAAAGACCTAGATTAGATTCAGGGGTTGCTGCAGTAAATACAGCCTCTATATTTATAATGTGCTGATGGTTTTCAAAAGGTAATTTTCACAGGACAAATGCAATGTAGAATGACGGGCTGTTTCCCTGCATTTGTATCACAGTGAACGTCACATAAAATTAGTAGGGAATGTGGCGTTCAGTGGAGGAAACCCACCTTATATCTTTTAAGCTTCTGATTTTCCTCTTCAATAAGAAGCTGGTACTTGGCAATCTCAGATTGGATGGAGCTAAGAAACGTGCTGCTCTGGTCTGTGTCCATTGGTTCATCCTGGCAACAGAAGATAAAAAAGGTTTCTATAGCCAAGATGTATCTGGTAAGTATTGTTTGGGAAAAATAGCACTGATGATGGGAGAGTTGGTGAGGTTTTTTTTAATGGATTAAATTCCAGCAACTCACATAATTGCAATACTGGTATAACTGTTGCATTTGTTTCACCTGCACACGTTTTTCTTAAAGCCACTAAAAGACCTGTCCATAGTGTGATCACAGTGGTATATGTAGTTGTATTATTAATAATTAAATAAGGCAATATAGAATATTATGCAGCAAAACAATCCCACTCCTTAAATATGTTTGCACGAGGGTTTTCACTGTTATGGTAAACCATAAACCTTGTCTTTGCTGCCCCCCAGTGGTTGAATGATTCACCTCATTACTGTGATGCTGATATGTGATCAGGGTGTGATCTGTTTATCTTGACATCACTGTTGGGTGTGGTGGAATGCTGGTACAACAGGGCGCATTTCCGACACCGCCCAATAAAAGTTGGGTGCATGTGGGTTGGCATCACTAATTCCCTGACGTCCTTGTCCATAATAAATGTCACTCCTTTTCATAATTAGATTGCCATGATCCATAGGGTTATACCTCATTCACCTCCAACTCCTCCCATTTGGTCACATTTTCTAAATGTTGCAACATAGTAGGCAGATTGGATCATTACACTAGATTTAATCAAAACCAGTGCAGTTATATCCGATATTTGATATGACGTGACAAACATAAAAATAATGGATGAGTCCCAAGGAAAAAGCAACACTTATTTTTTTTTTTTTTTTTACTTAAGCACAACATAGTTATGAAATCTAACTTATGAAATCTGATGCATTTCACATGTAGCCTCACAGGGAGTAAAATAATGTGTTATTCTTTTTCATATCCAAGTACTGGATGCAGCTGCTACTCACCTCAGTAAGCTGGGTCTGGAGCTCTGCAATTTTTCTCTCGTATATCATTTTTCTGTCTGACACAATGGCCATTAGGTTGAACCGGATCTCTCCTTCACTGTACCTGAAGAGGGAAAGAGTACAATTGTATTAAGTATAGAATAGTACACTGTCAAGAAAGTCAAGGTAGTAGAGTATTTGGCAGAATGCGTCTGTAAATACAGAAAGTACTCTTTGCTTTTTAATATTATAAACTATAAAATATACAAATAAATCAAATGAGATGGATTAAAAAGATTGTTTGAAAAATACTTTCTGCACCACTGCTTAAAGTAAATTCTCGTTTTGGTGTCTTACTACACATTGTCTTTAAAGTATGTGGTTAACCTAGGTATCTAGAATTTAATATATGAAGAAGATATTCACTTCTGTATTCTTTTCTCTATCACTGGGCGAACGCTGCTGATCCAGTCATCCTGGTTGCAAGCACCTGGTGAAAAACAGACAGGAACAAAAAATACTTCAAGGTGTACATATACACAGTAACTGCACTGTACATCATCATAAAACAGACAGCTTTAAGGGAAATGGGCCATGGCCAAAAGACAAAATGCAGCTGTCCACTGCAAGACCTCACACCGAGGGACCTCCCTGCCAATTTTAGCAATGAAACCATAAAGCAACGAGAGAAAAATAACAAATTACTGTTTTTCTGCTTACCCAGGTCAATTGGTCCCTCTCGAAGTCCATCCAGCTCGTATAGTCTGCCGTTTACAGGAACGTAGCTCACAAAGTGAAACGCGTCCTCGTCCTTTGCTGATGACTTTGCATCAAATTCAAACATTTGCTGTCTGCAAATAAAAAAAAAAGTGATGTATTTTTAAATTATTGTACATTCATTACATAAGAGAATTAGCACTGAAAAAGATTTGGGCTGACCAACAAATGACCCAGCCTCACAATTGCCCGTTTCACTAAAGCAGACAAGTGCATTAGCAAGAAATGAGCCAATAACTTTTCACAGAGTTAGAACGAGGAGCTAAAAATAACATCAAGCCAATCAAACAGACTTCCTCCAGCTGGATATGATATGAGCAGGAGCTTACCTGGCAAAGCTGTTGTGAACTTGTCGGATCACTTCAGAGTTGCTCAGAGCCAAACCTTTCATCTGAGGAGAGCAGGAGGTGCAGGATTATATGCTGACTGTATAACCCTTGCCTTAAAGATTCAGCAGCATTATGAAGGGCTGTGTGGGACATATTATACATTCCTTTTTCTGGTAACATGCCATGCATCCATATAGTGTTTCAGTAGTTTAAAAAAAAAAAAAAAGGTACAAATTAAAATAAAATGACCCGTTTGCTGCTTCTATATCATGCCTATAAATACACAAATTCTTCCAGTCCTAATTGTTTTCCATCATGATCAATTGTTGCTCTAAACTGGTTCAAAAGATAAATATATTTAACACAACATATTTGTCAGACTGCAAAAAGTCTCTACTTTGAGCTTTTCCAAATCAAATGACAAAAAAACAGCCTGGTTCAGTGTTGTTGGACGGAGTCACCACAGTATTAAAAGGTAAGAGGATAAAACTGTCAGTGTTGAAGAGAGGGGAAATTACAGCGAGTTGTGTAATAAATTACTGCTCCACGAGGGAAAGCAGATTCTTTTTTCGAATGCATGAATAATGAATTACATATTATTTCAGTTAGAAGCCAAATGCTAGTGTCACTTATGTTAAAACGAAAGGTTGATAGTTCTCAACAAATACTGCAGCAAAAACTATATTGTGAAAAGCGTTCACAAGTAAATCCCTGAACTAATACGTGCAATTCAAATTCCACTGTTTTTTGGAAACGAGAAAAATACCATGAACGTACTGCAGCGTCAAAACTCTGTGAAAACTCTCTGAACTCTGTCAGTGTGTCCCCAAGCAACATGTCAGAATGGGAGCAGTTGAGGAGAACGCTGACTATTGCCTGGGTGGCACAGGCGTTGTTAATGACCTGAAAACACACAGACAAAATACACAATCAACTGCATGGATAAAATATTCCCTTATAGATGCACATGTATTTGAGTGACGACATTACAGCCATTGTAATTTGAATCATTTTTTTGGAACGATTTGATTCAATTCTGTAAACCACAATTCGATTCAGTAATTTTTAACCAAAATTCTATATTCATGAAATAAACATGCAATAATGCGAATGAGACTGTTTTCTTCTAAAAGGTGAAAAAATAAACAAACAACAGAATTACTTATTAAACATACTGTATTAATTCTATAAAACAAGTAGTCCTGCATAATATTTTATGCTGAATACAAAAATGTAATTAGAAATTCCTGTTATTTTGAACATTTTTCAATAGGCTACATGCTGGCATGGGAGAGAGTGTCTTAAAAGTCTTAAAACATTAATCATAATTAAGAATCGCGATTCATAAGATTTAACGCATTTATATTGATTATTGGTTAAGCCAAAGTGACATCCTTGCACTTTGTTGTGGGCTGAGTGCTTAATGTGAAAGGCCCACTCAATTCAGAAGCACCGCAATTCATTTTCCAGCCCAATTCATTAGTCTGAAGAACTCCTACACTATAGCCAACGTCATGAAATTACACTTGGGTTTCACTTTTGTTCAGCTCAGTGCAATAACCATCTGATGCATCTTTTGGAACTATACTTCAGCAGTTAGATGTTGAATCAAATGCATCGTTATTGATATTACAACTGCGAAAAAACAGCATATATAAAAAAAAAATGTGTCAAGCTTAATATACCTGTTTTGCAAAGAAGATGTGGTCAAGCCTTGAATCCTGAACGATTGATCCTGCTGGCTCCTCACCTGGCTGCCACTTGAACAGGAAAATCAACCCATGAACAGGTCTGGAACAAAGCAGATTAATTTAAAAAGGCTGTCTAAAAAGGGAGCATTCAATATAACTAATCTGCAGGTAAGAACATACTTCAAGTTGTCAAAGTTCTCTGGCTCCATACTCCATATCTCTTCAACCTGGGCGCCTTTGGAACCTGACAAGGACAAGCAAAGCATCACATATTAATTCACAATTGTAGTTCGTGCTTAAGAAAGGTCTACCAGACTGTTAGCAATCGTTAACGAAGGGCGCGGCGTTTTCCAGTGGCGCTTTGACAGCAGAGCAAAGCACAACAAATGTCATTCACGAGTGAGGATTTGTTTTCACCCGCCGTTGTTTTGAACGCTGAGTAATGCTAGCTAGTTAGCTCACCCAATTAAGTTAGCCGAGGCTAATTATTGCGTGCAGCCTTCTTATGCACTGTGTGGACGGTTGTTGGGAAGGCATAGATTCAAAAATATGTTTTTTTCACGCTCATAGCATTAAATTGTGTTGCTTAGGAAATCAACGGCAGCTAATTTAGAAGTCGACGCTAGGTTTAAAGAAGCTAGATAGCACTGTCGCATAGCCACGTTACAGTGAATGAGCGGCTAGCGAACGTTAAGATACAAATCACTCACCGAAACCCTTTATCAGTTCTGTGAACACGCCGGGGTCACTCTCCATCAGACACCACTCTCCTGCGCTTCCAGCCATTTTTAAAGTGGTGTTTATTCAACCTACTGTGCACATATACAAGAAGCTAATATCCTAGCTTAGCCGTACCCGCTAGTCAAGCTAATTTCACTGAACCACTGGAGTGACCTCACCGTGATGCGGTGCAATGTGGGCATTCTGGGTGCGAGCGTTTTGACTCACAGCGTGTACCGTTGTAAACGACACACATTTGACAAAAAAATATTTCAACATTAGTGACGAGCACAGTTTTCACTTTTTCGGTATATGCACGCATCAACACTCATAAAAAGAAAACTCAAAACTAACGACCCATTACTATAAAAGCGCCCCTCAAGTACTTGAACTAATACCCGCCCGCCTCAGACACGATGAATATTAAATTAAACGCCCTTCGCAAAACGCAAAGCCACACATAGGAGGCTGATAGTGGTCTTTTCATTCATTTTTATTAATAATCATAAACACACAGTGCAGGCATTAAAAAAACATTTAAGAGTGGTTGTTAAGCATGAGCACATCGATCTTACAGTCATAACACTGACCAGGACCATCGTTCATTAGCCTATTCATCCACTTTGGTAAACAAAACATGTATCTCATATTTAAGAAATTCAGAGACAAGTACAGCTTCTGCTCAAATCTCAGATACACTGACATAGAAAATGCTTCGACAACAAGGTAAAAAAAACAAAAAAACAAAATTGTTATATTTTCCACTAAGCAAATAATGTGGCTACATTTCTCAATATGTAATGTTCAAATAAATTAGCACAATAAAATGTACTTTTCATATAATCTGTCATTCTTACAACATGCCAAGAATTATGTCAGATTACTCCAAAAATTGCGCAAACTGGCAATACTTCACAAACGAATGGCTGTTCACAGGTTGATGATCCTCGATGGTGAGCATGATCAAGCTTTTATCAATATAGTGTTCAATTAAGACAACCATGCAGAGGAGAAGTAGTTCCACAGAGTTTGATTAAAAGACAGCAGCTTTAATAAGAATACTGTACATCCCTGGACGAAAATGCATGTGGCAGAACATCAGGTATCTAATGCACTTTGATAAATAAATAACATTATGCTCAAGCAATGTTCAGCTTGTAGCACAAGACCCAGCAAACACTTAAAAAATACAGGATTGAACAAAATGACAACAACGGTTAGTCATTTAGCGGACTCGAACTGTCCACTGCCTGAGCCGTCGGAGCTGCTCGCAGCACAGCAGGGAGCACACTGTTCGATCAGGGGCAGCAACTTCCCCTGCTGATGGAGTTGTTTGGTATCAGAGCCACCTCCGATGCAGTTTCCATTAATGAAGACTCTCGGCACCTGAACACACAATTTGGGTCATAACATTAGTTCTTGAAGAAAGAAATGAGGTGTAGTGCTGAGTTCTAGCTTAAACTGTTCCAGCTTTATGAGGCACCTGAAATCCTCAAACAGCAGCTTCCACTAAATCCAATTCAACACTACAATCCATCTGTGGAGTTCAGCATTTAAAACCTTGTTTTTTAAAAAATAAATAAATACATTTTTGGAAATTGTCTTGTTTGACTATTAAGCTGTTTAAAAAAAAATTGCAACCTTTAATAGCAATATCTGTTCTAATTGTTTTGGCCCTTATTAACATACACATTAAATTCAACATCAACATGTTTCAAACAGAGATGTCCCGGGCTGATCCTAATGATGTGCCTTGGGGTTGATTTGGGCATATTTATATAAAACAGAGAATCTGATCCTTTTCTTTATGGAATTCTCCTGTGTTTTGTCCAGCCGAGTCTGCTAATGTTGCAAGGCTGTTCTCCTTCACTACAGCCTCCACAGTGCAGCATTTCACGTGTGTACCAGTGAAAATGTGTGAATGTGACAGACTCTGAATTCTGACAAGATGATGTTACACAGATTCAGTCTTATTTGCAAAATGCATATGTCGTCACAATTAACGTCTTCTATTTTAGTTTACTTATTTAACTAAATTAATATTACTTGTATTGCTCTTCTATTTTGACTGGCTTTATCATTACTTCTAACAAAATGTATATTTATATTTTATAGTTTTTCACATGTTTATATACTCTAATATTTTCTCAATTTCTTCTGGTGTCATTTTTTTTTTTTTATCAATATCTGGCATTGCCCACAGTATTAAAAATGGTCTGTCCTGTCTTAGCTGAATGCTAACATCAAAAGTCACATACTCCAAGATTTTATCAGGACTTGATGAAAAATTACGATGCCTCAAGTAGTGTTATTTCAATGCACCAGACACAAGCCAGTGAAACGGAAGAGCGTCTTTAGCTTCTGTACTGTGATGCATTTCCACATTAAACAGGATATTTGAGCTGTGTACACTTACAAGACAGATTTTATATTAAATCATCCACATTGTCTGGACTGCTAAAAAGTGGGCAGGCTTAGAATGTAGAGATATGGAGCTACAGAGAGGACTGCAGTGGCTCACTGGTTGCAGATTGATTGGTTGAAAGTGGTCGGTCCTGGCTTTCGAAGCACATTTCATATATATTTTATTTCTTAGAAAGAACAATGATTGGATTTCAATAACATAATAAAAATATATATTTGTGGAGGTTTTTTTTTTGGCATATATTGTTAAAAAAGGTGCATACTATGACTGGGCATTTTATCTAAAATGGTTCATTTTTAGATTTTCTAATTTTATATTGAATTTAATCAACATTTACAAGTACAAATTCAAGTTTGGGTTTGTAATTAGTTGATGATACCCAATGGTTAAGGACTTGTCAGGGCCAAACATCATCAACATCTCTAGTTTCAAATACCTTACTAGAAATGTTTTGCGGCCCTGCGCTTTTGCTTAATTTTGGCAGTAGATTTAACATTGTGAAAAGTTAACTACAAAGAGTTATTTTACCTGATTTATTCATCATTTATTAACTTTTAAACAAATAATATGCAACTTAATCAAAGAGATAAATCTGGAATCAGAGTTAAGCTATGAAAATTGACTATAATATAATATGACTGTTGTAACTTGTAAAACTAAGAACTCAAGCGTCAAATAAAAAAAGAGGAATGACGGTGAGCGAGCAGTGATATAAAATAAAAAAAAATATTTTAGATTATATGTATATGCCTCCTATCATTAAAGACTCTAGCATAGATGCAGCTTTCTCTGGTCTTTATCTTAACTCAGTTACGGCTATTTTGAGTCAAGGTTCTGAGTCATGGCTGCAGTCCAAACAAAACACTAGTCAAGTCATCTAAATTTAACTTAAATGCCGCGCTGCCAGAATAAACACGCTGTCAAATATACACATGTTGCTTCTACTTGAAATAGATGCTGAAATAACAGGCTGAACGTTTCTTCAAATTCTAATAACCCAAACCGCATCACGAGGCTCTTACCGTTCTGGCTCCTGTCACCTGAGCTAAGGCCTCTTGAAGTCTCCTCCCGTCATTGTGCTCATCCAGTTCAATCACTTTATAGTTTGCGCCAATTTCATTGAACACATTCTTGGCCATTTTGCAATAAGGACAGGTGGTCTTGGAAAATATCACAACACAGTTCTGTGTCACCATCTCCTGAAAGTTAAAATAAGATTGAATTTCATAATCAGTGGAGGGCAGAAATAGACTGCAGATAACAGGCCTGGAATTAGTTGCTGGGGAAAGATGAGAGGGATATCAACTTCACATTTATATTCAGTACTTCCATGGTTAATGTTTAGTTGGTGAGTTTACTTCATTGCAGATTTCTCAGAAATGTACATATACACAGGCTGTAGTATACTGGAAAAAAAACTGACAAAAGATGCCTAGAGACACAATTTACCATGAAGCAAAGGAACTTTGGCAGCAAATACAATTTTGAGACAAGACTCCAGAAATGACAGAAATAAATAGATCTGTAACCATCCACTCACCTGAACATACTGTACACATGATGGGCTGGACAAAGATGTGGAGGATGTAAAATTCCCCATTCTGAAAAAGACAACATCACAATTTGTGAAAAAGGTTTTAGTCCTATGAATCAACCCGGATCTAACTGGCACAAGGACACACCAACAGTAGGTTCATGCAACAACCTCCGAAACGTGAAGCTGTCACAGCAAAAGACGAGTTGACAGCTAATAATGGCCATCAACATCACATCTAACTGGAGGATAAATGCTGGTTTGAAAATACCCATATCCATTGTTGTCGTCGTAGCTACTGATTTGACCACGTCTCAAATTATCTGTTTTACTCCGTATCACGCCTGGTCTACAACTAGCAAGGTTTATGCGCTAGATAATCCAGGATTAGGAGTACACATGCTCTTCACCGGTAATGGCAATTAGCTCGGATTTGAGGTGGACATGCGTCGTGCCAAACTCCATTTAAAATCTGGCAATATCAAGAAGACGCGCTAATCTGGAATCGAATAACACTTAATAAAACGTGGCCGTAAATGTTTGGTGAAAGGTGAACACCCAGCTGCAAATTCGTTACACTTGATTCGCCTCCCAGTACTAAGGTTTGTAATTGCTTCACTACGACAGGACAAGTGGGAGACACCAGCGAGGACGTTAGCATAGCGTTAACTAGCTCGAGTTGACAACAACAGTCATGCATATCCACTGTTTTTAATGAAATAGTAGATTGTTGATTACTCATACCCATGCCGAATTTACCAAAGGAATACACTGAATCGTAAAAGCCTCAACAACTTTGTGGTTGGAACTTTTAAATATATTAAATTTACAACAGTATGCGGTCTTTATGAAACGTTAACAGTATGCGGTCTTTATGAAACGTTTCTGTTCAGCGCGGTGAAGGTAACGTTACGTGAAACACGGCAGCAAATAGACCGAAAACGGTGTCCCGCAATGTTACACTGCAACCAACAACGTTAGATTTTCTTAGGTGCAAGTATCAGGCTGCGTGGTTGTTGTTTTTTTTTTTATTAAACTTAGGCTAGCTAGCTATAGTTTTCTGTTAAACCAGCGAGAATGACCTTCGGCAGCCGGTCCATGCCACCCTCGGAAGACATCCTGCTCGAACAAACATGGAGAAAAAGGAAAATACGGCCAGCATATGATCGCGCTGTTGCCCTGGATGAAACATGCGATGAGTGTACAACAGTTTTATAATCACACACTGTGCCTAGTTGTTACTGTATGCTAGTTTTCGCCCCTTCTTTCCACTGTTTATATGAAGCCTACCTTACGTGACTACCGGAAGTAGTTGCTGACGCAAGCCACTGTTTGAACATGTGACGCCCACGACGCGAGCAGCATCTTAAAGGTGGGTCTGTATTGACAGCCCCTACCTAATCAAATCTTTCCAACTAAATAGCATAATTTAGCAACCGGCTGTGATTTTAAAATTTATTTTAATTCATTTTATTTGCAAATTATCAGCTAACCTTTAGGCTTCTAATGCAAGCTTTTTGTTGTTGGACTCATTGGAGCAGTGGTGTTTGTTTCCTGTTTTTTTTTTTTCTTTTCTTTTTTTTTTCTGGGATCCGGTTGCACGAAAGCATGTTGCATATGTTATGGACTAAGTTACCATGGAGTTATTCTGTGGAGCTAGCATGCTCCAGACCAGGCTAACAGCCAGGATATATCAATATTATCCTGTATCTCAGCCACTTTGTTTCATTACAGTTATTCCACTGTTCTTTACATATTGCCGTCCAGTGCATTATATTCAAATGTATTATTATTATATTATTTATTTAAATTCTAAAATCGTCATTGTCAGTTATAATTGTGTTCAGAAAGCTGTTATTTAAGATAGGTGGGAGCCCCCCTTGCTCCCTCTCTGTGATTCTGGTTGTTGATAAAGTGCTGGGAGCGCTATCGTAAAGTGTGAGTTTGCCTTATGTGTTCCTCCTCAGCCACCGTACATGTCAAAGTTGTCGTCATGGTGAATTTGAGATCGCATCAATGAATCAGTGATCTCCGGGTCTAGGTGAGGAAGCCGGGTCCTGCACTCTCCAGGATTGGTTGCACCTGGCTTGACTTAGTTGCTGCTGTTCATCCTGGTTTGGCCTTTGTGTAACCGATTAAGCCAGGTTGCTCTCACTGGGATATGTTGAACCCAGCTTCATCATTTATCCTGGATATCTAAATTCTGCTTTTGTGCAATAGCCCTCTGGTCATGTAAATATTTGTGTTGTTTGTCTGTTTTTCAATTTCTCCTCGTCTTTGGGTGGTCTATGGATGTAAGGTGGAGGAAATGGAGAACGAATGTGCACCAAAACACTCGTATTTATTTAGTCAGAATTAGGACTAGATTATAACAGGGTTAGAGTTAGGGTAACCCTAACTCTAGGTAACACTCTAGGTAACACAAATAGTAATGATAGTAGCATTGATAGGTTACATTCCAATGTCAAGGCTCAAGTAAAACATCACCTGCGAGACCAATTCCAGCAGAATGGAGATAACATTATTCTGTCATCACACAAGCAGAGCAAATTAACAGTCACTTATTAACCACTCTATCCCATAATAAGTTAAAAGGTTAGGCAATCAGTCAGAAATCTAAGATCTCTTATGAGGCAGCACAGAAGTGCTTCACATTGGATCATTTTTTTCCTCAAAGCCAAGTGAGAATTGCATGATTTCTAAATGGATTTCCACCATCAAAGATATCTATAGTTTTACCCTGGAGGTTGGGTAATACCCAGTCCTGAAATGTTTGTAAAGGCATGTGATAATGGTGTTAGGTTCAAATACCTGCTCAGAGCAGCAGTACATGAGATAAAAGGTGGGGATGATAGGGTCAACTGATCCTTACAACCTCAGTTATTTTAGTCTGGTTGGATGGAACTTCAACATTGAGTGGGAATCTTCACCTCCCTGGCTAGATTTTAAGGTGTAAAACTTTTTCCTTCACATAAAAGGAAAGTGCTTCCATGGGTTGGAAGGCTTCATCCATCATCTTGGTACAAGGGAGCATGTGTGTGTGTCTGTGTGTGTGTGTGTGTGTGTGTGTGTGTGTGTGTGTGTTTAGTATACACTTCAACATTTCAGAATCATCTCTGCGAAGTAGATCAATTCAACAAAAAACCCGTGCTGGCCAAATGGTTGCCATGGCAATGGTCACCCTCACTGGCAGGCATATCACCTCTGAATAGAGTCATGTCATACCATGAAATTCTGTGTTCCTGAGGAAGAAAAGGAGACAAAATCCTCCAAAGCTGGTCATTGTGGAGGCAATTTTAAGTCCTGCTGGTTTATACATAGCTGCCCTACAGTATCCTCTTATAGCAGTAGAAAGACAAATCTGAGGTACAAATACTGAATAAGCTTGGCCAGATAAAATGCAATGGGCTCAAACCCGTAAAAGGGACAAGAATTTTCAAAAAAGCACATTTCATGTACCATTCCAAGTACAGTCAGGATAATGTGTGCGCTCTCCCTCATGTAAAACCGGTTGGTAATGAGGCGGAAAAAAACATTTCAAGCTGCGATGAAATTCTGACACGTGGAACTGATATTGGTTGACAAATTGTGGGTGGACGTATTCGCACTAATGGGTGCCACACAGCCACCTAATTTGTGATGCCACTATGTACATACACAGTCTCTGGGTGTAGATGTGTGCACCCATGTAAACAGGATGACCTAATTTAAAAACCATATTTATTTAATATGCCCACCTATGTGCAAATACTCTATCATATAGATAACACAATTTGCCATACCTGACAGCCAAACATTAAGAATAGATTAGATTAGAAGACTGGGTCAGGACTATATCTGGAACTCTATTGAGAAAATAGACTCAGTGCCGTTTGCTGTGGATAATTTGTCTTCGCAGAAGACCGAAGAGCCATTAGCGTGATCTATATCATACAAGTCACTGGCATGGGGACTCTTTGACAAATTAGAGCCAGCATGGGGTGAGTTGTTGACATTGCTTCTACTGGTTTCACATGCGTTTGGGATGCTAATCACAATGGGCATTTATTTATGTCTTTTCATTTCCCCATCAGGGCCTGGAAACCTGTTCAATCGCAGTGATGGTTAAAAGAGTCACATTCATGCATATCAGCAATTATGTTCCTGATATGTATCTCCAGATTGGGTGAAGGAAACGCTGGCAAACGCCAGTGTAGAGAATGAAGAATAAAAGAGGCTGGCTGAAGTGGTTCTCTCCGGGTTCTCCGGCTTCCTCCCACAGTCAAAAAAGACATGCAGGATGGGGATAGGTTAATTGGTGACTCTAAATTGCCCGTAGGTGTGAATGTGAGCGTGAATGGTTGTCTGTCTCTACATGTCGGCCCTGCGATAGACTGGCGTCCTGTCCAGAGTGTACCCTGCCTTCGCCCAACGACAGCTGGGATTGGCTCCAGCCCCCCCGTGACCCGAAATACAGGATAAGCGGTAGAAAATGGATGGATGGATGGATGGCTGAAGTGGCCCCGAGTATCGGATTGTTGGTTTTCGGACACAGCTGGCGTCAGACAGGTGTGCGGTTTCAGGAGCTGTTCCACCATCTGACAAGAAAAATGGAAATGTTTTAAGGAATATGCAAACACCTTTTGTACATGTGAAATGTGAGACTGACAGATTGCTCTCATCTTCGTTTTGTGGAGAAGAAAAAATGTGCAATGGTGATAAATCACACACCACATGAACAAATCTTAAGGGTGGTGTGGCGATTTTACTCCATTAAACATTTCCATTCATAATCGACCAGGCAATAATAAAAGAAAGTGATGTTTTGATTGATTTTTGCATGCTTTTTTCAAAATAAATAGTACTCAGCTGTTACATTTTTAAATTTAAATTTTTAAATTTTACATTTTTAAACATGAATCGTTTTATTTATGTCAACTTTTGAGGACTGGAAGTTTGCTTTCAGTCTCTCTGCACATGATTTTATTCTCTCCACTGTTTGCAGTTTATGTAGGCCAAGTCACCTGATCCTAAAGACAAATCTCAATTGTAGTCTCCATTGATCAAAGTGCAGCTCTCTTGGCCACAGCTTGATTGAGTGCTGTGGAATTTGTGCTTAACAGGCAATTGGCAAAGTGTGTAATAACTAATTTTTAGTCAGTTCATCAATAAGCTAGCTATAGCTATAAGCTATAGTACTTATCATGCGGATAAGTAAAGCGTGTGTCACTGAGATTTTTCACTCCACGTGAGTTTCAGTCATGGACGGAGCTGAGATCCAACCAGACTCAATACTTATTTATATGTTGATAAAACCGTCAGTCAGGGCCGGCTGCAGTCAGGAAATCTGGTGTGATTTCACAGTTCAGGTCTAAAATGGAAAACAGGAACTATTTAAGGCCAAGATCTGTGATAAAAGTGTGTAGTTTTTTTTTTCCAAATGTAAAAAATACTGTTCTGCCTTAATCTATATTTTTGATAGAACCATTCAATCCTCTAACTCTAAGGGCATTTTTTAACTCCAACAGAAGTTAATGGAGGCTGAAACTGAGTTAAAATGCCTGGAAATGCTGGAGTCAGCTGTATGTTTTTTTCTGCTCTTGTGGCCAATAATAGATGAATTGAGATTTTAACATTTAAAGACATTTTTTACAGGTATTTTCCTTGGGGTAGTTTAAAGTCGTAAAGAAGAATCCCATCAAATACAATTAACTAGTCCATAATCTACTAAAGGTAAACCAAAGAGTATTTCAAAGATCCTGTAATGTGTTCATTTGAAAAGGCAAACAATTATGTCTGGAAGGGGTTAATTTACGCATTCATATATACAGTATATATATATATATATATATATATATATATATATATATATATATATTCATATCATTATTTGAAATACCCTTGATTCACAAATAATGAATTTAGGGGTAAATTATGTTCCCTTTGATTTACTCATGCTGCCAATGATGGAATGTTTTCATTTATACATCAATTCTCATGCTGCCGGTGATGGAATTTATTTAAGTACATTTACCCAAGCACTGTAGCGGTCAGGGAAATACTGTCTGCAGGCAAGGACCAGGTCAAGGAAAATCACGTATTCGACTCGGCTTTGAGCAACGATTGAGACTGTGACAGCTTATGGTCAAATAAACACAAGTGTGACAAGTGAAAGAAGGTAGGACATGGTCTGGGGACCAGCCTCCAGTCAACTTAAAATACAGAGTCCTTTGTTCAGATGACAGCCAGTGTACAGGGTCAGCCGGATGAAATGAGATAACGTTGCCAGATTTCTTTCTGATTACTTTGGTCTCTGGGAGCTTAATGTTGCATCCAAGGGCTTAAGCAAAAAATCTGTGCATGGCAAGTGACAGTCACTTTTGATGGATCAAGCCGAGCTCTGTAGTAGGAGTAGGGGTGCATTTTGTTTTTGTGTGTGTGTGTGTGTGTGTGTGTGTGTTGTGGGGGGGGGGGGGGGGGGGATCTGTACTCTGTTGTTGACTGCTTATCCAACCAATGCCCCTTAAAGGCAGAGTGGCATCCCAGTGCAAAACAACAGATACTATGGCAGCAATATATTTCTCAGACAGAACAATTTCTGGGACCATCACTATTAATCATGGCCGTGGAAAGGAGCGTTGCCTAACTCATCTGGAGCCCCCCACAGAAATGTAATTCTCCCACTGCCTAAAGTGCTTATAGGGCTGAGCTGAAGATGCATTCTGTCCTCGCTTGAGCTCGCTCCCACATTGGCATGGCAATAAGCTTGGGTTGATTTAATATCCGTTTGCCGCATGCATTTTCTCGGACATGTAATCAGTCCGCAAGGTTCGGCGGGAGGCTGTCATGAATCTCGTCGACTGTGCCATTACCCCCGTCTCCTGGCCCCTCCTCCTCCGGTAGACAATCACTAGCTCGCCAGCACGACACGGCAGATCCAGCAGCCACTCCTGATTACACTCATGACTCAGGTTGTCGATTGGCTGTCAGCGAGCGATCGCCCTCTCGCATTTGTTTTCTTTCTGGTCTTTCGTTTCTTTGGCACAGCATTGTCTTTGGATGCGTTGCAGGCTGCAACTTTCCATGTCTGAAAAGTGGAGCCACTGTGGAAGCACCTTAAACTTGCATTCTTTTCAGGGGGACGACTTCTCTGGTTGCCAAAATAGGTCTAAAAGAAAATGAGCCTACTTCTCACTTGATTTATTACCTCAGGAAACACATGAGTTAATGGTCTCAGTTTCAAGTCCCCTTTAATCCAGCATGATGCATTTCGAAAATCTGGCTCCCACTTGAATAGACAATAAGTAGGGTGTGTTTGAGGGCGGGGCTACCCTGGGATTGACAGGTGGGATTGACCGAGGGATTTGTCAATGTTTTCGTCTTACAACATGAACCCTTTCACAGTGTGTTTTCAGTTCATGAAAGTTAATTGTAGCCTAAAATAATATTATTATTTTCCTTATAGGTCTTATTCAGGATTCTGTTGTACTTGGCTCCACCCTCTTGTGTCACTTCCGGTTGCAAAAAGCCAAAATGACAACTCGATGAAAAAATAGAGAATGTGTTTTTTTTTTTCAAGATCAGGAGAAACCATTGGCTATCAGCAGTAGTTTATACTGACATGGATTTAAAGTGACAGGCCCTGTCCAACGTGCGTGCTTGTGTTGAGCACAGAATTTACATAGTCAGCTCCAAGCGTGCGATTATTTGATCATGTCGCCATCTTACTGGCATGACACAGAAGTGATGTGTTCACATGTGTCATTTGTCTTGTTCATGTCCAGTCAGCCTGTTATAAAGAATTAGGAGGCCAAGAACTACTGTGATTAACCTTTCCCTCCGTTTTGTCCGATGTTCTTTGACATTGTTGTGTCGGAGGAGAGCACAGCTGTACAGGCTTTCGTTTTAACGGACATGTACATGAAGTTGAACCTTTCGTAACTCCCCTATGTCTCAACACTCGGCCTCTGAGTCTCTGAGTCATGTTGTCTTGTTTTTCAAGATTCAATTAGCAGCAAGTGGCATCATAGTGTCTCCAGCCTTAAGCCTTGGTTATGCTTCCGTGTAGTGATCACGCAATGGCCAAGCAATGGCCACGCAGTTGCTTGGAGACCGTGATGGTTCTGCATTGGGTTTGCATAGTGATGTCCAAATGAAGCTTCGTGAAGCATTTTCTTTATTTTCTGAGCCCAATAGATGGCACTCTCTGTTCAACAAAGGGTTGAAGGCTGATATATTTCCATTGCTTTCAACCCTTTGTTGAACAGAGAGCGCCATCTATTGGGCTCAGAAAATAAAGAAAATGTTTCACAAAGCTTAATTTGGACATTACTAGGTTTACGTGTCGAAATGCAATTCAATGCCACACCGGTAGAGGGCGCTATGTTTTTTGTAAAGACTGACGGACTGACCGAGACTCTTGACGTATATTGTCGTTAGCCTCGTTATAGCCTATTTGTTTACCTGCCGGCTTTAAACATCCACAATTTTTCAGTGTTTTATTTCAATGTGCAAAAGCGACACAGTGCAAACAATAAAAGTATTAAACGTTTAAATGGCGGTGTTTATCAGTGGAAACCGGAAAAGCGGTCTCCAGCGGATGTAGTTAGGGGACCAATCACAGCCAGTGCCGCTGCGTTGGTGTTGCGTCGCCTCGACGCGCGTCTAGGATTTCTGAGAGGTGCACGTCAGGCTCTTGCGTTGGACGTAAGGGGGGTCCGCAAGGACGTAAGGGGTCCGTAAGCCCCCTTGCGTTGTGTCAACGTAAAAGCATAACTTGGACTTAAGAGTCAGACCTGTACTGTATATAAACGTAAATGGGATTTACATTCTTGACAACCTGCCGTCAGCTCCCGACTCATAACATAAAGGACCATCCATGCATCGTCTCACACCTGTATTCAGGGTCGCGGGGGGGCTGGAGCCGATCTGACATTGGGCGAAGGCAGGGTACAACCCTGGACAGATCGCCAGTCTATCAGAGGGCCGACATAGAGACAGAGAACCATTCACTCTCACATTCACACCTACGGGTGTCATCAATTAACCTATCCCCATCCTGCATTCCTTTGGACTGTGGGAGGAAGACGGAGAACCCACGCTCACACAGGGAGAACATGCAAACTCCACACAGAAGTAAACCAAACTGGGAATCGAACCCTGGACCCTCTCAAGCCCCTGACAAAAAGGTATTTAGTATACTGTATAATACCTCTTATAAAATATTCAGTTTTGTCTCATTTATTCATTTTCTTTGCCTGAACTCAACTACAATGGCATAATCTGTCATCTTTTTTCACTGTTCATGAGGTCTTTGGCATGCAGGACTCAACACACAGTCCAGTCAAAAAAAGAAATGGAGCAGAAATGGTTAGTTGATTGGTCCAATAATAGAACTTCCATTGTCAAGCAGTTTTTGGACTATTGGTCAGAAGGGGAAAAAAACAGCAAATTCCACTTCTTTGTCAAAATGTACCTTCAAAAAGGGGCATTTTGCAAAAAGAGAATACATTCCTGCACCATTTGAATGACTCTTTCAAAGCACTAACGACACACTGGTGTACATTGTACCGAACACTGCTGTCTTTAATGCATTTTGTACAATTTAAATCTCTGCACGCAGGCTTCTGTGAAATATGTTTCCAGCACAGTAAAGCTGTTCATATTTCAATGAACACAAAAACAGAAAAGCGTCGGAGAAAATATATTAACAGCTTTTTTCACTCTTTGAGGAAAAAACTAAACAATGTAATCAATACTGAAACAAAAATAATTACAGTGAAAATAGTGCACTTCAATCAGTGTGTAAGTGTTTTCATGTGTGGGCGTGTCCGTTGCCAATCTCAGGGATGTCTATGACTGTGCGGTTATGACATAATTTACATTTTATGTAAAAATCTGCAGATTTGTCTTCTCTTATCAGATTAATAAGAATCTTAATGTCGTGACTGCTAAACCAAATATAAATATATCATCTTATTGCTTATGAAAAGGGAGTTCATAACCTTGAAACTATGTGATTTTAGTCCAATAGTTGCATCATGCCAGTATTTCTCGAAGGATAGTATAGTATATGTGTGATTTTTGGGGGGGGGGATGGATTGTGTCTTCATGTGTATCTACTGGGACGGATGCAGTGGACTCTCAGTGACCTTGTGTTGCTCAAATAAGAAATGGAAGCAGAGTTTTCAGGCAGAATGTTTTTCTTTAATTATGAGAAACAAAAATTCTGGAGCCGGACACGGGCTGTTTATTTTTTCGTCTTATACATTATCAGGAAGCCTAAGCCCTCCGTTTTTGTTTACAATAACTGATCAAAATGTCAGCCGGCGCTAAAAGGAAATGTGGAGATAGGTCTGGCGCTGCGAACGCGTTGCGAAGAAAAATCCCATCGACAATTTGTCCAAGATAACAGTAGCAAAGTTCAATAACAACAAACAATGTTTCTCTTATTCCACAGGAATCCACAGAGTTGACATCTAGCTGAAGGATTGCGTCGAAGCAAGTCAGAAACACGCATCCACAATTCTATTTGCGGGAGTTTAAATGAATTCTGTGCTCCTCTCCCACTCATGTGTCATCTTTGGTTTTTAAATGCCTCCGTTGAAAGATTGGACATGGCTCACGTCAGCTCAGACGGGCCGCTCTATCGACGGTGACATTTGTTTTGGGCAAGGTTACGACAATGTGTCAAGTAAGTATTCTCCTGGCTGCTGTCAACATGAATTGACACAAATTGGATCGGTGGCATGTCAGGTTAGTGTTTGGAAGTCTAAAAGGGACAGGTTCCAATCCTTTTTGGCCCATGTTTCTGCGTGTGTGTTCTCTCCTTGTTATTCAGGATGGACGCAGGCCACTGTGTGTTTCTGTGATAGGAGAGGCGGACACCAGTTGTTTCAGTGGCTCAAGGTTTCGGAAGAGATTTCACAGCTCCTTGAGCACAGTAATCCTGGAGCTCTTGATACAAGATGGCAAATAAAACGGCCCCCTGAACGATGCCGAAACACTTACTGAACCCTGCTCCCACTGATCTGTATCGCTCCACGACGCCAAGGGCCCTTGTCCCCTTCCAAATAAGGTCAACAGGCACCTTTGTTTTTACGCCACGTTATTTTCTCTGACTGATTAAATACATCCTTTTGTTTCATCACACACTCATTCAAGCTGCACATTAAGATGCTAATGCACGAACACATTCATTAAACGTTCAATTGGGCTTGAACATTTCCCACTTTGTTGCGTTTATATTTGTTTGACATTTAAAGGGGCAGCGCTGAGTATCAAAAACATATTGGGATTTCAAAGTCTGAGAGTGGGGCCATTAAAATGTATCTTTTGTAATGTAATTTTTTGTCTTCTAACACTTGATTGATATTTTAATTATATAACGGCACACCAAAGTATGAATGTATTGGGAAAATGCAAATGGATCAGTTAAGTATTTGACATTTTGATTAATTCTTTTGAAATTTCACACATACTTTAATTGTGTGTGAATTACAATGTGTGAAGAAATGGCTGTCAAATGTGACACATCCAATCTGTGTAATTCTGCTTTTACACTGAAGAGGGCAGAGTTGCTTTGTTGTATCGCTCTACAGCCAGAGTGTAGAGACACTGAATAGGAAAGAATCTAATCAATTGAGGTGTGAAAAACTTTGTTTGAAGCTTAAATAACTAACACTGTTGTGTTGGTATTCTCTTTGTTCTTGTAGTCAAAAAAGGATTTGCTTTAGTTTATTATACCAGCTACATGCATATTAGCACGTGCACAGTGGACTTAAAAAGGACAATCACTAATATGGTGTTGTAGCAGTAGCACCACACATCAGGGGGGGAGTAGCAGTATCTCTAATAATCCTTGACCCCTGAGGCTTTGTAGGCTCAAGGTAGATAAGTAAACAGCCCGTCGCTGCCACTGTTCCTGTGTGGGTGGCCTGCAGCCATCACGGATGACTTCCTGTTGGCCGTGGAAGCTGGCGATCCATCTTCCCCCAACTCTCCCTTCTCCTTCTTCTTTTCCCCCCCTTTCTCTCTCTCTTATCTTCTTCAGGGATCCTTTCCCCCAGTGCAGCATTATCAGCAGGCTTCAGGGCCCCCAAGCAGAGCGCCAGGTCTCTCTATGTGTTGCTTTATCTGGAGCAGGAATTACGTTGACCTTGCGGCAACTTAAACACTTTATCACAAGCACAATAATCTTCTTTGCGGGAAAGCGAATCAGCAGAAAAAACATAAAATAAACGAGATGCGGGGCCCAAAGACAGGGACAGCAAGATTTCAGCTTCACTGTCCTGATGAAAATGATGAATTCATTAATGAAAATGATCAATCAATAATTGGTTACAGCAGAACATTCATAACTAATGTATTCCACATGTAAGAAAGTCCTCTGTCATTATTATTCATATTGTTTATTCCTTTTGAAGAGCATTTGTGACTGAATCGTTCCATGTTGCCACAGTATTGCGTGTTATTTGTATGTGTGGTTTGAGACAGGCTGATTTTCTGGAGGATTACATGCGTTTGATCAGAATGAAAGTCTGCAGTATCGGTTCCTGTACAACTAATAATTGACAGATGTCCTCCCCCCCCCCAACGCTTTCTACAAAAACAAGATTTTGCGTTTGTTACGAGTCCTCTCTGATAATAAGCCGCTCCATGATGAATCTCTGAGACGATTCCTCTCCCAGGAATCCACATCTCACTAACTCCTTCATGGCTGATACTCTTATCTCGCTCGTTGTTTCATCCTGCCATTTTAAAAGTGTCGCGGCTCGGTTTTTACCTTCACGGGTGGCACACGTGCGATGTGGCAATGCTACGAATGTGCTGCATGAATAAAACAAAATGTGAAAAAGCAAATGACTGGATGAGCAGCATTTGCCTGTAGGACACAATATGAAAAAGACAAACATCGGGGACTATTGAAGAAACAATCAGTCGATTTAATTGATTAGCTTGCAACAGAAAGTGAAAAGAATATTCTTTCTTTTTAAAACCTCTTTTTCATCCACTAAGAGCATAATGGGTGCCGGGAACAAGCAGGAACACTACTGTTATCATTCTTTTTTTTTCTTCAGGAAATGAATTAATTCCAAGCTCCAACTAAACCGTTAACATGCTTTGAACAATGAAACATGGGCCATACAGTAGCTCTTTGTGTGCATAATCTCTGCTTCATGTTTCCTCCCACATTTTAAAGACATGCAGGTTAGGGGTTAACTGGTGGGTTTAAACATTTCCCTTTTGCGGTTTGCTCCAGGTTCCTCCCACAAAGGTTAATTGATGACTGCAAATGTCTTGGAGGCGTAAAGCTATATAGTACATGTTTGACGCGTGGAGAGCTGCCAGCAAGCATCCCCCCTTCTGAGGTGGGACGGTCAGCAGCCCCTGAGACCCTGTGAGATTAATCATTCAGATTAGTCTCTGGTAGCGACTGTATTGGACTCGCCGTCAATAGTAGCGAAAGAGAATGCTTCACTAAAAATGGATGTGTTATCTAAGCGAATCAGCCTGTGTGTGTGGGACTGTATTCAATTATGGTTTTAGGCATGTTAATCAATATTACAATATAGTGTACCTCAATAAAATGTTAAGAAAGTAGTAATGATTCTCGCCCAACCGTCTGCACCTTCATGGTAATGCAATAATCATTACCGTAATAACCGTCTGTGGCCGGAGGGGTATCCCTTTGATTTTGTGCCAGCTTTCTTAAAACATTATATTGTTTTTCAAAAGGGCCTCGATCGTAGACTGTACATAATCAGTGGACGTACTCACAGTGACCTCACCCAGTGGCTTGTATGGTTTTAAAGCATCGGGTAAAGCGTGCCCTGCATCATCATCTATTTGAATGTATTGAAGAAGACTATAGCAACTGTGACCATACGTTTATGTTTACAATGTTTAATTAGGTAATGAATGAAGTGAGAGAAGGCTCAATTTCACATAGAATGTATTTTTTTGGAGTCTCCCCCTGCTGGCTTTTAGAAAGTTTAAGGTAGAAGATTCCCTTTTAAGACCTGATGATGCTGCCTGGCCTAGATTTAATTGGGAATAAGCTTTTCTAACAATGAATGATGTGTAAAAAAAATGGCCTTTTATTCTCTATATTAACAACTTCAGACTTGACAAATACCGAGCAAGTGGAGCGTACGCCTTTCATGATGAGTGAACTGATCTTCATCTTCATTGTAAAATGTCTGTAGTGCCTCTTGAACAACAAAGCACGATGGATGGACAAGAGGAATTCATTTGTGGGTTTCTTTTTAGTCAGAACGTGCCTGCATGTGCCACAACCAACAGTTCATCCACACAATGAGCAGCGAGCGGCGGTTTGAAACGGAGCATGAAAGCTCACAGTATGACAGTGTTGCCTCGCAGACACGTGCCGAAAAGGCAAATCTTTCTACACGCTGTTTTTCTTTTATCCCTCCCTCAGCATATTAGCGTGAGCCTCTGTGTGTATACTGACTGTTTACTCACCCACGATGCCGTCACTTTGCATCCTCCACCGCTTGCTTCTTCCCTTTCATTAATATTCCCCCTCTCGCTGCATAACTCAGGGGATCAATCACCGGTTGCCATGGCAATGAAACCAGCCATGCAGGTGTATGTTTGTTGTGTGTGCTTGCTGTATACGCCGCATGTACCTGCTCCTCGGCGAGGCCTCCGCCGGTGGTGATGCTGCTCTCCTGCGCTGCCCTCGCCTCCAGAGCGGCATTGACAGCTGTCTCGTCGAGACGCTCTCACCAGCCACACTCGGCTTCCTCTCAGCTCTGTGTAGAATAACGACCGAATTCAAAGGCTGAAGGGGGAAAAAACTCACACGGCGCTGTCAGGCTTGTTTAGCTTATCCAGTTAAAGACACTTTGTGGGAAGGCTATTCATTGAAATATCTCAGAGATGTTAGCAGGGCTTGAAGAAAAAGAAGCTGCACAGCCTGTCATCATAAAACAATGTTTGTCCCTCCGATGGTGCTTCTTTCAGTAGTGTAGTTTGGGTTGAACGTGGGGGGAAGAAAAAAAGCAGCTCGGAGGTTATAAATCTCTCTCCCGGAGGTGCGGAGCTGATAATCACACAGCTCCTGTGTAGCTGGGTTGTTTTGATCAGAGGATCTATTTCTCAGCAGAACTGATGCAGTTTAGGAGAAATTTGATTCTCAGCGTCATCGTCATCCCTTCCATCTCTTTCATCCCGTCTCTTAACTCATTCTCCACCCCCTTGCCATGTCCTCTGCCAGATTTCACACCTTTACTTACCCCCCCCCCCACCCCTCCCATGTTTTTCCTTCCTGCTTGCTTTGTCACTTCCTGCACTTTCTTACACTTTCTCCACCTCTCCTCTCTTTCTGTCCTTGATTTCTTCTGCTTTCCACTTCTCCAGCGACGACTGATCCGGTGTATTTATAGGAAGACGGATTGGATACACAGAATCAAACCGAGAATGATGGGGCCCCCTTATGCAAACAGTTGCCTTTATTATCTCTCCAGTGTGGGAATAGCGAACTGTAGTTACTGTTGTACATCCCATGCAAAAGCTGACCTTGTGAAGCAAAAGGTGGCCATGCATGGTAATGAGAATGAGTGTACGATGAGAGAGAAAGGGGGGGGCTGGCAGAGACACAGACTGCATCATATTCATCAGGCCTCAGGAAGCGCCATGCCAGCCAGGTTCCCAGTAAATTAATCATGTTTTGTAATTGCAGGGAGCGCCGGAGGAAGGTGGTCATTGAGCGGTCAGAGGGATGTCAGAGGAGGAAGGAGAGCAGCCTCCGACATACGAGCCAATACCAGGAACTAATGTCGCTGAAAACAAAGTGGAGAGCTGCGAGTCGAGATGGCAGAGTGACCCCAGATAATCTTTCAAATCTTGGGGTCAATTAACTAAATTTGAGAAAATGAACCAAGCGAAGCGTGTTGTTGGTAGATAAATCAGAGATTAAAATCACATTAATTCTCTTCTTGATGCCTGTGGGTCTGCGGTAATTTATTCATCATTCGCTGCATGTTTTAAGAATTGGTGTCCAACAGAGGACTGAAAGAAGAATGAACTCCCCACAGCTTCTTCTCAAAATATATATATAAAAAAACAAGCAACATGACAGAAACAAAAAGGAGATTCTTTTTTCTATTTTGCTTTTGATGTTTTTTGATGTGATCTGGAACGTTGCAGAATCCTACTGAGTTCTTCAAAGTCAGAATGTCGGAGGAGGAGAAGGTTTGGGGAAAGGGAGGGAAAGTGAGAGGAAATATAAATAAATAAAAACCCTCCCCGGCTGAAGACTCTGGCTTTTGTTCTTCCAGACAAGCACGATTGATGCCCCCTTCCTCAAGAGGTAATATCGGCGAGACCAGGAACCAGCCAAGCATGAATTTCTGCACCGCTTCTGAAAGTTGTGCCTTTGGTGTAGCAGCAGCAGCAGCTGCAGTTGCACTTCATAAAATGTTACAATGGATGGATAGCCAGTGAAGGATGTACTGAATAAAGAGTCTTAGGAGGTTTAAACAGGCTGTTCTGCTTCACATCAAAATCTCTCAAAACACTCAGCCAATGAAAATAAAAGTGTGAGTTTGTTTCCTCTCTGAGTCATTTATTCCTGTAAATCAGGAATGTCTCTTAAAGGTGACAAATACGCCACTTAAACACCCATTAGAAAACAGTGCCAATGGACTAAACATCTGCCATCTGAGTAAAATCATTTTTCTCATGCTTTGGGACCTCTTTGGAGAATTTATGGAATAAGTGCTTGTGTCTTTAAGAACGGCAGCTCTCTGATATCAAGATAACAAGACTTGGTCAAGTCATGTTTAGATGACAATGCATCCGGGGCTTGAATATGACACCAAGTTCATAGAAAGAGGAGGAAGAGGCTGTGTAGAGTATAATCTTTGTTTGTTTTTTATTCAGTCAGTGAAAAAGACTCATCATTCATGGCATTTATTTTGACCTCTGAGAACAGAATATGTGCCAAATGAAGCAGAATCAACACTAGAACTGCAAGTCGCCGCTGTACACATAAAAGCACCAGTTTGGTTTATTTTATTAGAATGCATTGCTTTTCAAGGTACAAGGCTCATTTATTTATCATTCTTCAAAACTAGGATGAAATGCTACAGTTGTGTTCCCTTTGCTTCACAACGACAGTCACAAAGAAGGCACCTGAAACCTGAAACCTCCCACCATCAGACTCTTCTGTTGAGCAAGCTGGGGGACTTTAATAATATAGTGAAACAAAGTACAACCGAAAAACGTGTTAACACGGACAAGAAAGATGGAAGGATTTTATTTACTATGTAACATTTCTTCTTATTTCTTTGAGAATTCTTATCCAAGTCCATAAGGTCCACTTTCACCTGCTTCTCATAGTTTTCATTCAGCAAAGTGGTTGTATGTGGTGGGGGTACCCTGTGTTTAAGATTAAATGTAATGTTTGAATTTCTATTTTTACATTTAGCTAAACATGAAATGAGTACATCAAGAGAGAATGTTTATATTCATATTTTTCCTATTCCATTATTTTTTTGATTCTCGATTAACTGCTTAATCTATAAAAGAAATTTAAGTATATCAAAATTACAATTAAATAACACAAAATCTGGAACTGGAACTGCATCTGTGCAGTGGTATCCAGAGAACAGTTGGGTGTTGATTAATAGCTTCAGTGACTCATCATCCCAAAGCTACAACATCTATCAGCAGCAAGAAGTCAATTGCCTTGACTCCATGTATGGGTTTATAGTTACAGCGTGGATTCAGAGCCTATGCACATAGCCGCCAAACGCATCTCCTCAAAAATTGAACGAAATGTGTGTTGCTATGGCGACACAATGTGGAAACTGCTAAAATTGTGATTGGATGGCTTGCTTTCTCTGATGCCAGGAGATAACCAAGAAGACAGAGTTAAAACCACCTAGATTAAGAATCCCAATATTTTATTCACATGGCCGAGCAAAGTTCAATCAATATTTGTGAGCATTAAGTACTCAAAGCCAGAGACCAGAGAACAGAGTCCCAACCATGTCATCAAGTATAAAATCATAGACAATTAATGGTTAGACTGATTTTATTTAGCCACAAAATGTTTGTTTTATATTTGTATTTATACCAAAATGAGCTTTATTCTATTGTAGAGTTCTCTGTTCTATGACAGAAACTGTATCCACATACTCAAACGTTCCCCTGGGTGCCCTCAGTGTTATCTATCTTACCGATTCATGCAGACTTCTAACAAAGACATGTCATCAATAGAACCGATGGAACTCCTGTTCTGGAATGACAGTAGCCAGCCGTTGCCCTTCATCCCAAAGTAAATGAAAAAGAAAATGTAAACACTGCACTGCAGGGAATATAATTAAAGCATTGTTGCGGTGATCCTCTCAGTAGATGAAATGTGACGCTGAAGATAAAAATCTAGACGGCTCTGCTCTCTGCTGCTCTGGACTTAATCCCTTGCGTAAACTACAAACAAAGCTTGACTCCAGAAAAATGCAACACACTGAATGGTAGTTTGCAGTGTTTAATGAATGTAAATGCAGCAAAGACTCCAGAAG
This sequence comes from Chelidonichthys spinosus, assembly GCA_029853015.1. NCBI lineage: Eukaryota > Metazoa > Chordata > Actinopteri > Perciformes > Triglidae > Chelidonichthys > Chelidonichthys spinosus. The sequence goes on from CM056826.1 coordinate 10,794,251, forward strand.
TGCTAGTTCCCTTGACAAAAAGCCAATGCGATTATCTCAGAATATAAACTCTGTGGCAAACAAAAGTTCAGGATTCTTTTGACAGGTTTATGACATGTTTTTATTGACAAACGAACACCGCTTTTATGATTTTTGAAGCATGAATGCAATCACCAGAAGTAGAAAACTAGTATTAGGCTACAAACAGACTTCACCCCGGTCACATGACTTCACTGTCACCTAAACTACCACCATGAAGCTAAATGCAGAATAGTGTTTGCTGTGATGACATCTCCCACTCTTATTTAGCCCTTTGTTAGCATTTTTAGGTAAAAAGCTTCAAAATTCTTGAGTTTGATATGTACTGAAGTGTTTTATGTTTTTAGAATACAATCTTAAAGGTTGAGTAGGTCATTCTATTCAGAAACACTTTCTGTTATATTACTCGGAATCCTCGTAACATATTGATAGCAATAAATTAATTAAATGTTCTGACATTAAAAAAAAAGTAAAAAAAACGTAATCTTTGGCCTTGGCAGGACACCGTCCAATCAAAAAAGTCAGGCTGGAGAAAATAACTGGACCTGCCTGTCTGTCGGTGCTTATTTCCTGATTCACTCGTTTGGCGTTCTGTGGGAGTGGCTTTGAACAGGGGCCGGACTTGGTGATGACCTACTCTGCCTTTTCTTAGCCATTTCTTAAATATGTGTAAACCACAGACCTTATATCAGGCATCAAACCAAAATCACATAAAAAAAAAAAACAAATTACTTGACTTTGAGACGAGTAAAAAAAAAAAATCCCATTCAGGACTCATTCCTGCAGCACTCTTTAGCCAAACCAAGACATTTGCACGGCAAAATAGCATAGAGAAGGAAGCTGTTATGAGATGTTCTTCCTCATTACACAGAAATGATGGGAGGTGATGTCAGTCACACAGCTGCTCCGTGATGCCTCATGATGAATGATAACATAAACATGTTTACGGAAAGATTCAATGTTCTGAGTCCCACTTTCTTGGAATGGAGCAGTCCGTCATCACCATTGACGAATTGTTTCATTCTAGATGAGGCATTCTCCTGCCATGACTGTGCAGAAGCTTCTAATTTAAATTGTCTTAATTACAGTGGTCAACATGGAGCAACCTCGCTTTGTGCAGTCAGCAGTAGGGATATCACTCGACCATGAGGGGGATGGGGGGGTTGTAACAAGCAGTTAGAACAGGTCTGGAGCCGGGGTGGAGTGATGTCCAGGCCACCGCAGGGAGGGGAGAGCTGCCAGTTATGACAGAAGGAAGAAGGCTGGTGTGTAAGGTTTGACTGGAAACTGGACAATACAAGGTTACACTTCCATTAGCAGCAGGGTTTTGAATTTGATCAGAGCAGCCACGGGGAAACGGCAGAAAGAGTGTGGGAAGGAATCACACAGTACAGGGAAGACCGAGGCTTGCACTGGGACTGGCTAAAGCCATGTTAAATCACTTTTTCTTAGTGGACTGGAAGCTCTAGTTTCACCCCCCCCCCCATATTATGAAATCTGTTAGAGACATGCCATATGCTGGGAATATGTTATTGAAAATCCATACAGATAAGCAAACTGTGTTTGTTGATAATCAGGATGGCTGATCAGCAAACAGAAAAGATAATTGCACAAATAATGAAAACACACTTACTGTTAAGTCTTTTGCAGCAAGTGATCGTGTGTGTGAATCAGCATGAAATGAGGCTGTTGAGAGTGAATTTGTATTCGTTTGCATGGAGAAAACCGGCTGGAAAGCTTCCTGCTGACCGGACAATGAGTCCTTGTTAAAGTCTATGAGGTTATTAATAACAATCACCAAATTCTCAGTTATCCTAAAGTCTTTTTGACGTCCAATCGTTTGATTTGTTGTGTTTTCATTGATTTGACCACTGATGCAAGCATAATAATTGTTGCAGAATCAACGAACACTTGCGTCTCAGCAATTGTTGCCTTTATTGTCATGGTTGCCTTTTAAAAACCGGATGTCAAATTAATCTTTAATGGAGTACTGAGACTGTGAAGAACTATCAGTCCGCCATTCGTCTCAGCGATGTGGAATCTTTTATAGTGGCCATTAGAGCAAGTTCCAATTATCGGAGTTCTAACACATAAAGCAACACTGCCCGTTGGTCTGGAGGTTGTTTCTTTTTTACTTTGCCAATTTACTGCAACAGCATTGCAGAATGTTATATTCAATGCTCACCTCCTCATTTGTAATGATCATTTTGGTGTTCAACATTTTCACTTGAGCAACACTGATCCCTGTGACTTTGCCTTTTATTTTTTTTAACAGTTTCAACTCCTAAACAGAGAAAAAAGGAATGTTTAAGGCATGAATAATTTCTCAAGAACACCCATACCATGTGCAGGTGGGTTTGTTTTTTGGGGCAACATGCTTATCAAGGCACAGACAGAGGTTTAGAAGTATGAGGCAAGTTTTTTTGAGAGTCAGCAGCACAGCGGTCTGAACAATGCAATGGTAACTGGAGATTGGCCCCAGGCAATACTGTATGTTCAGTACAGATGCCCCTTCTTTATATTTTGGATGTTTTGGAAAGAAAGCCCAGACTCATTCACGTTTCCTTTTCTTATCAGCTCTGTGACAAGAGGGAGATGCATCTGTGTGTGATTTCAGCAAAGGCAACAAAATATTGAAAAACATCCAGTTTATAAAAGGACAGAATACATTCGGTGGAAACCAAACAGCGCGGCCTTTCATAAAAGTAACAATGCCGAAAAATGATTTGTTTGTAGGCTTTTTTCCCATTTATCAACACATTTTCAGCTGGTTTTTCCGTTCCGGTCTTTGCGGTACAACCTGTGTTTGTCCATGTGTTTAAACCTTTTGAGTGCACACTTACCACTTCCTCTTCCCCAACAGGCCCCATGAGATGGACTAATCTAACAGCTTGTTCAAATATGTTTATTTACTGCATACACGACGGTCTAGTGGCTTAGTCAGGTTTCGCATTCATTTACATGCCACAGTCCCCAGACATTCTCTCAAAATGTTTGTTTGTGTATGTGTTTGACCTCAGTCTGCCCAAAGCCTGGGCCTAATCAAGCTTGATCATCTCCTGAGAATTTCTCCTCGCTGTCGTTAAAACTCACTCGGATGAAAATAAATTTGTGGGCGTTTTGATTTGTCAAACACAGGTGTAGCAAATTATGTTAAAAATGGTGCTGTCCTCTTTACTGAGCCTTGTCTGGAGCCCAGTTTCCAACCAAACATCGCGTAAATGTGAACTTAAAGGTTGAGCAGGTAATCCTATTCAGAAACACTTTCGGTTAAATTACTTGAAATCCTTGTAACATACCGATCGCAATGCTATGCAACATTAAATGCATTGCAATAAACACATTAATAATGTGTTATTGTGTTATTAAACATAATAACATTAAATGCTATACAATAAACAATTTTAAAAATGTCATCTGTGGCCTTGGTAGGAGTGTAAAGACCCTATCCAATCAGAAAAGTCGGTCCGGAGAAAATAATTAGATGGCCTGCCTGTCTGTCAATACTTACTTCCTGATTACTTGTACTCTGCCGATCGTTTGGTGTTCTGAGGGAGTGGTTTTGAACAGAAGGGGACAGGACTTTCGGTCCTGTGATGCATTCGAAGTCAAAGACTGTGGTTTTTCCAAATTACCTACTCTGCCTTTAACTTCCAGAAAATCTGCAAAAGAAAGTGCAAATAAACACGTTATCCATACACTTTTGTCAAAACAGGATTTTGGGAACATTGAGAAGCAGTTGGTCACATTGGACTGATGGATGTATGAAGAATACTGGATACAGCGTTAGAAACGGGGCCCTGTTCGTTCCTATGAAAGTTGCTCAGTGGCACCAAATCGCCAGAGTAATAATATTGCTTGGATCTTCCGCATCCATGAAAGCACTAGCATTTCATTTAGCCTTCCATTTTTTGGGGGGAATTTTACAATATGGGATGTTGATGAGAAAAATTGACTCTTCATTTAAGTGTTGCAAAAGAAGAGGGCACGACAATATGATATAATTTCAAAATGTGTCAGACATTGTAGGATGACAACATTTTGCAGCTTACTGTTGTACCTAAGTCCTTTATGCCAAGACAGAAAGGACATTGTTTTGCCTCTGTTTAGTTTAGTGTTTGGTGAGCGTTAGGTGTCTTTAATATATTATTGCTTCCTAGTCTGCTGCTGTTGCTCTTTTAATTGGGCCTCACATGACTCCTCAATGACAAATGCTTAATGGCATTATCCCCACGGTTGAACGCCCTTATTGGAAGTCACTTTGGATAAAAGCGTCAGCTAAATCAAATGTAATGTAACACGACAACAAGAATGGCAGTAGGGTGTTGTGCATGTATGTACCTTCATTTACTCACTTCAAGGTTTAGTGTTAAGGTCTAAGGTCCACACAGTACCTGCAGTGAATTGAACTATCATGCATCAGTCTGTATGTCTGATGGACTTTGTGCCTTTATGAATTTGCTTTTATTCATCCTACTGTGTCAATACAGATTCACAGATTAAAGATAAGCTTTGAAAAATGTAGCAGATTTTCATCACAATGATAATTTTGCAACCTCCACAGTTTCATCTTGAAACCCCATGGGGGGGGATCCTGAACCCAAGCTGGGGAACCACAGGCCTCCGTGACAGCGTTGGTGGTTGGAGGTTTAAGGTGAAACAGACTTGGGTGATATGAGAAAGCAGAGTCATTCCATTCTTCAGCTAAAACTATTCTGTGCTTCATTCCGATGGTTATGGTTGAATCCAATGCAACCCTGTATCTAACTCAAAGCAGTGTGGCCGTGATCGTGACTCCCACCTTTAAACTGTCACGGATGGAACCGGACTAATTAAAGGCAAATTGAGAAAAGCCTTGAATTTATTGTTTGTCTCAAAGTATCCATTTTAGAATTAAGTGAAAGCTGGGACTTATATCTGGTCCAATTTCAAGGCTGCCACTTTTATTTAGGTCCCCTGTGCCATTATCTTGATTCCTGCATTTTGTTTTAATGAAACTCTGGATGTTACAGGTTAGTGCACTGTCATCAATCACCGCAATTAGGCAAGAGGGAGCTTCAGATATAATGTGTGCATCCTTTAATCCTCTGTTTGTGTGTGTGTGTGTGTGTGTGTGTGTGTGTGTGTGGGGGGGGGGGGGGGGGGGTTGTATCCACGAATATTTCTTTTAAAATAAAATATGCTAGATACATCTTGCTGTCCCATATTCACACCTTGTCCATTGATTGGCTGCTTTATAGTTAATACACTTTCGCAAATTTTGGATATGCTCAATGTCACTGTCTGTATGTTGTCATTGTAATTTCTGTTGTAATTCTTCTCTCAGCACTCCACACGTCTTTTTCTGTTTTCTTCTCTTACTCTTTCGCCGGCGTTAACCAAAGCCGTTTCCGCCGATAGGATACATGAGCACAATGTGAGATTGTCAGACCTGTCTAACGTGTGCAAAGAGCTTTGTCACAATCACTTCTCTCAGCCATATATCTGGCCCTCCTGCAAATGGCTGCGTGCTCTTCTTCGTTATATCCTGCCAGTGGTATCCACCAACCAAGGTCTCCTGAAGGTCTTATGAAGGGGGCCAGGAGCAGTTCTCCGGTAGGGTTAGTGGATGAAACGTGAGAGAGAAGGAAGGACTGAGGCGTGTGTGTGTTTGTGTGTGTGTGTGTGTGTGTGTGTTTGTGTGTTGAAAGACGAAGGCATTGCTGTCAGGCTGATGTCAGCGTTATAGGACTTAATCTAGCAGCTACTGTATTGGCAGTGGTGGCTGCCAACACTTCTGATCACTGGATCATTTAACACAAATGATTGTATCGTGTCATGAACGTTACAGGTGGCACATTTTTACTTAATACCAGATTATATTCAACATTTTGGGGGAATACGCTCATTCTCTTTCGTTAGATGAGAGATTGGCTACTATTCTTTCCTCATCCGATTAATAGGAATCTGGAGCCACAATGCTTCTTCAAATACTTACAGATAATACCTGTTTATATTCACTATAGGCCTACTAGAATTTTTAGTCTCAATGTTGTTTTTAGCTGCAGCAGGCAGTTTTTGAGCAAAAAAACATTGTACAATACTTGTTCTGCAACCAAATGGCAGAGACAAAGTGAGGAACTAGCTGGTTAACATAGTGAATTATTTAGCAGCCAAAGTGCCAGATATTTCCCGCAGGAATTGGTGGAGAGCAAAAAGAGCTGAAAGATTAGCAAAGTGGCCACAAATATGATTCAAAATGAATGCTAATGTTTCTCCAAATGGCAACTGTTTGCTGACAAGTTTGCTTCCTGTATTTCTTTAACTGAATGGCCTGTCTCGCTCTTGATATTACATCAGCTGCTCTGAAAGTCTAATAATGATGCAGATGGGTGATGCGTCAGTATCAGGCGCTATGGAAACTGACAAATCGTCCGAACTGAAGTGAGTTTGGAGTGAAAAATAATTTATATTTCTACCTTATTGCCCCTCTGATAACAGCTGAATGTTAAGTGATGCTTATCAAAGAAAAACTGTATATGGTCAGCACATTTAGGTAATATCTGTAAAGAATCAGAGTTTGGGCAGCTTGCTGCATAGATTTAATCCTTTGGGAGAGGCTGAGTTGTGCCAGTTCATGAAACTATTATACACGAAGGAATTACAACAATAGATTGTTAATCTGAGTGGTAGGTCACTGCAAATGATGAATTGACCCGCTACAGCCATAATACTTTTTTTGGACAATAGATCCCCCGGTGACACTACAGCTGTGTGTCCCAGTTCCATCCCATACAGGCTCCACTGTGTATTAATCTGCATAATACTGGCAGTTAAATCCTCGAGAAGAAACAAGTGCAGTTCTCCCACACTTGCAGATAATCATATTGGATGTGCCTCATTGCATTGTTTGTTTCCTGAAATGTTCCTGGATACTACCCAACCCTGACAACTGCATCATTATGACGCATTGTGTTGTTGGACAATTGTGTCCTTTAAAGCCGATAAATATTACAGCTAATTCAAGGAACGTAGTGAAATCTTGGAGTATTCATTCTAAACAGATTCTGAGTCCAAAGTTTATTTGGAAATAGCTCTGGAGTTGTGGCTCTACACAGGAAAAAGAGGCCACATGCCACGGTTCACAAGCGTGTATCACCACACATTTGCCTGCAGCGCTAAGCGGGATTGTTACACAGCAGGAGCACTGATTCCCACTTTGTGGAATGATGCCTCTGAGATTCTCTAGGAAAGAGCATTTTGTCAGTCTTGTATTTTACCGGCACATAACCCAATAACCCCACTAATGCACTCTTGGCCTGTGATTTGTTCTCGTTTGTCATCGCAGAAAAGTGCAAGGGTAAACACAGCGTTGAAACATGAGCCTGGCCGAGGTGGAGGAGCTGCATCGGCTGCTGCCCTCCACGACCTACCATCAGGGAGAGGGCGGACAGGCTGAGGAGCGATAATTACTACTCCCCTCATTGATTTGTGTAGATTAATGTACTTTTTTAAAAAAACAGCCTTGATTCTATTTTTTGCCTGCCGGTAATGGAACACAGTGGTTCAAGGATAAATGTCTGGTATCAATAGTAAAAAGATGTACTTTCAAATGGCCGACAAAGAGGATTTGCCGAATCAATATAATAAGGTGCCACATCATTTTTTTCAGATGTGTTTTTGAGCTCAGATGCGTAAATGGATGAGTGTATGATCTTATGCTAATAGAATACTTGAGATGTTTTTTTTCCCCCTCTGCATCTGTGGTGCGAATCTCTCATTGCCGTGGTGTTTCCGTACCGCTCCCGACAGTTAAGAGATCACCTGTCAATCAGTGTGGGTGCTAGTGATGTCTCTTTGCTTGGATTTTCTCTTTTAAGGAAGAATTTCTCTCTCTTTTCTTGCTACACTGGCTGTTCATTCTACTCGGAAACAATGAGAATGAGAAACTAGTCACGGCTGCACTGCAGAATTATTCACAGAACTACGAGCCTTACCGTTTTCTATGGGGACCTTCAAGATGGATGATGTCTGTATTATTCAGTGTGGTTAAGTACATAGATTTGTTTTAATCGTGGTGGCTCTGCACACTAGGACATTTGATCTAAAACAAAACAATGACTACGTGGTCAAATGGCTTTTATTTGAGCATGCTAACATCTTAATCAGAAACAACATAAAACACGTAGCTAGTTTGAACATTAACCCCCATGTCCCCCTGTCACACCTGAGGACATTGACATTGATGGGCTGAAATGAAGACTGGACCAGTTTTCACCACGAGTAGCTAATTTCTTTCTGAAACCAAGAACATAACATAATTTAATAGCCAAATCAATATTCACACAATTAAAAATCATCAGTAATTTCAAATACATAATGTGGTTAAATGAAGTCATATTTTATAGTCAGATTATTTGCAGTATGTGACTGAAGTATACAACAGACATCACCAGACACAGTATCTCGCTGTAATCCAGTATAGCCATATTTGCATGCTGCCTGTTTCTGGCCATGTTGGCCTTCACTTGGATTGAGATCACATGAAAAACTTGGCCAATGAAGACATTTCCATTGGTTGGTCATAAAAATAAAACTCTTTGGTAGCCTCTTCATATGCAGGGTCATCCAATGCATTGTCCTGAAGTGTCTTTAAAGCTGAGCATCAGGCAAAACCAGTGGGAAATGCGTCACTGTCACCTCAGTGACACATACTTGTGTGAAACTTTGTAGTTTATTGCCTTAATAATGAGCAGAAATCAAATTATCTGTATGTGCTTTTGTCCAATCAATAATGTAGAAGTTTTAACTGACCATCAACTATTCTGCACCGAGTGACCCTTGCTGCCTGGGTGCTGGTTTTCCATTATATAACAATGGCTATCTTCCCTTGTAGCTGCTCTTTGTGGCTAATGGCCAGAGTGCCATACAAACAGCTCCACACATCATCAGGAGGCCCTTCAAAGTGCTAACAGGGTTGGATTTGTTTATGTGGGCTCTGGCAGGTTAGATGTCCAGCAGTTCTCCTGCAATGCAGAGTGTCACTGTCAAATTATATTTATAAATACATTTTGGCTCAGTGCTGGCACCACCCCATCATTGAGTCCTGGAGTCCTGGCTGGAATCTGCCATCTGTCTGAAAGCGTTAGGGACTTCTTTATCCGCTGATGGGATGCAGCGGATACTGCCTGCTTCCGAGAGCAAAATGACTGTAAGGGATTTGTGTGAAGATTGTTTTAAATTGGCAGATTTGGGTAGTTTGCTCTACAGAAGAAAAGAGCAGATTTAAGTTGAGGGAGAAAGTTGAGTTTAAGGCATGGCAGGCAAACTGTAACAGGTAATAGGTTATAGATTTTGATGATCTTACAGCAGAATTAAAACACACCTGTGTTTACCCTTCATGCTAAAATGGGTGCTGTGAAAAGGGCTACGTGCAGTTATTGTAGAGTAGCTTAGCATGTCGTAGACTTGTTACTACATGTTTTTTTTCTCTTCAGACAATGTGTATGTGGTCTTAACTTCAACTATCCTACTCCAAATATATAGTTGCTGCTTTTTGGCTTTTGGAAATCACACGATGCAATTAAAAAAGGTTTGTTCCCTGTTGAAATGAGAACATTTTCACTTGCGGTTGTAGCAGGTGACATTTATCATTTTCTTTGTCAAGTTCAGTTATTCCTCACCTCAAACTTCCATTAGGGTTTCATCAGTCATGCCCACAGTGAGGTAGGCCTATTAGTCAGGTTCCAGGCCTGGCTGTTATGGAAAGGTCAGGAGATTTGTCTCTTCCGCAAGTGTATTTTCTCTCCTCTGGTTTCTGAGGAACAGTGAGCTTTGATGTTAAAGCTGGGCCACAGCCTCCACTCCATCATGACAGACATCTCAATCCGTTTCCACTGTTAGCCTTTTAGACCACGTTTACAGCGGCACAGGTTTTCAATACTGATCAGTCACCACTCCTTTCCCCTTCATTCATCATTCCCTACTTCCTGCTATTTTTCTCTTTCCTCCTCATCCTTTTCTCTTTTACTTGTACTTCCCTAGCAGGCCAGTCTATCTATCTCTGCCTCAGTTTTTCCTCTTGCCTCTTCTTGCCCTCCCTCTACTTGTCCTTCCCCCGCTCTCTCCCGTTTTCATCATTTGTTGAAGGGCTGAGTGCGGCCGGATGCTGGTAATCTGGGGCTCTGATTGCATAGGACATGCATGAATGATACCAAACCGTGTTCCCAATATCCTCTCGCCTTGAGTCATGACTTTAGTCATTACTAATGGAGGGTGATGAATACCTGGGACCAGTTGAGTATTTCATGAATTGCCCTGCGCTGGAATGGCAAGGGCTTTGAGAAGGAAATTGGATGTCCTTGTTTTCCTGTGTGGTGACCACAAGATCTGGTTTAATATGAGACCTAAAGGCTGGTCAGGGCATTGTTAGAGACATGAATATATTTTAGATTTTGCTACTAATAGCTGATTTAAACCAGCAAACGAAACACCTCACTGTAAACACTTTAATCTTCCAGTTGATACCACAGACACGTCAGTAAAGCAGCAAGAGGCACAGCTAAGAGCTTGCAGTTCGGTGAAGCTCCACCATTGCTGTGGCCAAAACAGGGGATAATCTCTCAGCTTTTGTGAGAGGCTATTGGTGAGTCAGGGGAGCCACATGGGTGAGAGAATTTTGCCCCAAAAAGCCATTTGGTTTTTTTTTACACCAATTATAACAAGACTATATTATTTATTATTACTATAAAATTCAGGTACAAAGGATTGCAATGATTTTAAAAGTATTGGCCAGAATTGGGCTTAATCCATTCAATATATTTAGTATATACTATACTAGGTGGCAGCCTAGGTCGGGGGGGAGTTCCTGCCTCATGTGGAGGAGTTTAAGTATCTTGGGGTCTTGTTCACGAGTGAGGGAAGGATGGAACGCGAGATTGACAGGCGGATCGGTGCAGCGGCTGCAGTAATGCGGTCGCTGTATCGGTCCGTCGTGGTAAAGAGAGAGCTAAGCCGAAAGGCGAAGCTCTCGGTTTACCGGTCAATCTACGTTCCTACCCTCACCTATGGTCATGAACTTTGGGTCATGACCGAAAGAATAAGATCCCGGATACAAGCGGCCGAAATGAGCTTCCTCCGCAGGGTGGCGGGGCGCTCCCTTAGAGATAGGGTGAGGAGCTCCGTCACACGGGGGGAGCTCGGAGTAGAGCCGCTGCTCCTCCACATCGAGAGGAGCCAGTTGAGGTGGCTCGGGCATCTGCATCGGATGCCCCCTGGACGCCTCCCTCGGGAGGTGTTCCAGGCATGCCCCACCGGGAGGAGACCCCGAGGAAGACCCAGGACACGCTGGAGTGACTATGTCACCCGGCTGGCCTGGGAACGCCTTGGGGTCCTCCCGGAGGAGCTAGGGGAAGTGTCCGGGGAGAGGGAAGTCTGGGCGTCCCTGCTCAGGCAGCTGCCCCCGCGACCCGGTATCGGATAAGCGGAAGAAAATGGATGGATGGATGGATAGGTGGCAGCCTCCGGTTCAGAAAAGTGAAGCCAACACAGAAGTGCCTATAACTTGCATTCTGCATTTAACTTGCATTCTGTCTACTGGCCAGGCCGGTAGAGAGTCTATGAGAAAATGACCCTATCTCGACTGATCTATTATGTCTGTAAACATTATAAGCATCTAAATAGCTAGTCTTCTTCATGGCTGTCCATTTTGCATATTATGGTCCAATTTTGAGAAAAATAGTCCTTAAAGAAGGCTAGCTACCTTGTGATTGCGGGTCACTACCATCGCACCGCTGCCATCACTACCCCGCTACCAATGCAATTACTTAGATTACTGTAATATATAGCTGTAAAGTTTACCTGGAATTAGGGAAGGGTTGTTAACAGCATTGCACCAGAAGCCTGATGAGCCAGATGCAGTAAGGTTGCCACTCAGGGTGTTGCTTGTGTTTGTCGGATCCACCCGTCGCTCCTCTGCAGTCCAAATATGGTCACTTCGGTTCACCAGTTGTAAAAATTCCAAGATGGGGACGGCCAAAATGCAGAACTTGAGTCCACAGACCAAAGAGGAACTTTAGCTATATAGAATTGTTAGATTTCGCTGGTCAGTCTTTGGTAGGACATCATGTTCAGGTTGTTGTATGCAACCTCATGCCCTGAAACAGGTGTGGCATAAAATATTTCCTGAATGATGGATTAGACTGTTCTGAATACAATCTGGCAGACTCTGTTATCTGAAATATTCCACATGATGTGGCTCTTTTTCCTTCTCAACAAACACTGCCATACATTAACGTTGCCAAGTTTGGAAACTCATCAATATCAAACCTGAAGGCTAGTTAGTTGCTACAATATTAGCTACAAAGTGTGCCACTATGATAGGACATACAATGTCTGTTGTTTGAATTGGATCGATGACATGTTTGCATCTTGTAACTGTGTTTCAAGATAGCGAAGTGACGTCTCGCTTAACTGTAGATAACGGTTGAACTGAGGTTGGTACTGTGGCATAATCTCTCTCACAGCTGTGTACAAAGTAACAAATAAAGCTGTTGTTTCTTTGCCTGCAGTGGCTCCGGCATCAAATCATTCTTTGCACTGTGCAGTTTATCTGAGATGAGCATCTTGATATTCTCTCCCTCTGCTGTCTTTATACCTTTCAGCCTCCTCCTCCCTAAGACCCTTCGGCTTAGTGATTAGTGACTTTAAATATACCATTGTGTGAACTTTACCCATTTTACAGCTCCCTTAACAGAATCGCTCGAACGTATAGGTGATTAAAACGAGACTGACAGACGTTAAGTGGAAAAAGTGCTCTCCATTAGTTTATTCAAATTACCTTATCTTATTATAGGCTATTTCAAGTCATTACCCAATTTTATATGCTTTGTTTGTTTGTGGCCCTGTAAACTGGAGTGTGTGTTCATTTAGCCTCCCTCCAATCCCCCCCCCCCCTCCACACACACACACACACACACACACACATACACACACACTTGCGCAGGCAGTTTAATTTATAGTAACACTGGCAGCTGTTTGAAATCATATGCATTCATTTTTAATTAAAATCTTGGGTGTTTTGCAGCCAAATATTTTATGTTCCCCAGGGACACCGAAGAGTTCAATGTTTAATTAATTTCTCATCATTCAGCCTGATTGTCTTCACCCTATTTCTACCTGACCTGAACTTCTCTGAATGTTTTACTTTGCCATTTAGAAGTTAATGTGTTCCTCCAAGGTCCAATAGAGACGATATTACCTTTTATTAACAATCGGTAGTTGCATTTGAAGAAAAATGCAGATTACTTGCCTGGTTCATTATTTTCGATTTATTGGGTTCCTGGTTCAAGTTTTTTTTTTTTTTTTTCATGGCATGACTAACTATGCAACCATGGAAAGTAATAAAAGGGGAAACAAACAGGAAAAGAGGTGAGGAGAGAAGTCTGAGCACTTATAATGATGTGAGCATGAATTCTTTGCATCACACTTGCCCCCTAAATGCAAAGTAAAGGATCCTGGAATAAAGTGCACCAGCTGTAAGCTTGTCCGTAGTTTCAAACTGGTAATTCACCAAATCACTTCTCAGCTAGCTGTGACTTAATAAATATGTAAATGAATTGCTAGGAAACATATTTAGCACCATGAAATCAAAATCAATCAACTATATAAATTGGAAATCACTGTAGCAACACAAGCTGTGTCATAACTGCCACAATAATGTAAGAAGGCCAAGCACTATATTAATTTAAACTGCATTTCAGAATTCAATTTAATTAATAACAGTTGTTAAATATATACTAATGCTAATCTAAAGACAATTGTTGTTAAACAGCAAGTGTCAGATCAGATATGTTGACCACTACTTACATTGTTTTTGCCCTTTATTCAAAACAAGTAAATATTAGTTATATTTAGATAATTACACAACAGTTACACCTGGCAGCCACTAGGGGAGTAGAGACTAACCTCTGTGTAACTAGGTAGTTACTAGTAAACTGGATTGGAGTTTAGCAACTGGCTTCTGGCCTTCAAATTAGCCTTTACTGCTAAGGCTAGGAAAATGATTAAAATGTGAAATTTATATCAAAATAAAGGATAAAGTATTTGATGACTTTTGATTGTATGAGAAACTTGAATTGCACTGCATTAAAATCTAACCCCGCCATATCAATTCTTGAAATTGACCATGTGCACATAAAAAAAAACCTTTTTTGTTTGTTTATGATGCAGAAAAATATTGATTTTGACAATAACATTTAGTGATGTATCAATATTTCACACCATGAGTAAGATGAAAGCTGATAATTGGTAATATTGAAGTACGTTCCTGCCCTTTATTTGCAGCCCATGGCTTATATAGACAGTGATGATACCAACAGTGCTTGAATGTTTGAAATATTAACATATAAATCACACACACAACTGCAACACAGAGTGAGTTCAGTACATTTAATTGTTAATTCATTAATTGCACATTTGCTCAAGTGCAGTCATACTCAATGTAAAGCTTTAAAAAATACAATCTCAGTCTCTGACGTGACGTGAGTTCTTCATGGTTTTTTTAAAATAAAATACAGTATATGACAGATAAACCTTTTCTTTAGAGATGTGTTCTTTAATAAATCTGTAAAGTAAACACTGAGAAACAGGGCAGCATTACTGGTCAACGTCAAAGGTACTTTCATTCATATTTAGGTAGTGTAACTGTCGACAAAATACATGTGCATTTCCCTTAGTCTGTGTAAACACAATTGTCTTAATTTCTTTTATTTCTTTTTTAGATCTGCAGAGCGTGACATACTTTACTACCATTTAAGAGGAGAGCCCTCACATTAACTGTAGCATGAATTTTCCGTTGGCACCTGATTTATAAACACCACTCTAGAGCAGCAGCACTTTCTTGTGCACTCTACAATACAGAGGTGTGTCCTTCAAGCTTCCTTTTTAAGAAATAGCTCAACAGGTTTACAATACATAACATTTTTTTTCTCAAATTAAAAAAATAGTTTGGATCATCGACTGTACACAATACCAAAAACAATGTGCTTTTCCCCATATAGTATATAGTGCTGAGTTCAATATGCCTTCCACCGGCTGTAGTTACAGTGTGCCCATCTCCCACTCTTGTGGCAGGTGGCAGTCACAGGATGCATCAAGGAGGCCTCTCTCCATGAAACTTTCGGTGTCTGTACCTGCCGTTCTTTTCCTTTGCCATGTTGATACACGCGTTGTGCTTGTTGCTCTGCAAGTGGTTCCAGTATTTGACGAGCTCGTTGGGGTGAAACTGATGGGATGTGATCAGGTGGCTGTACTTGCAACTAGAGTACGACACCCGCCAATGGTTGAAGAGGAACTCGTTGGGAGGGGGCGCCGGGTCGATGCGCAGCTTGGCCAGGCAGATCCCCACGTAAACGTCCTCCAGGTGCAGCCGGCGTATGCTGAGGGAAGCCTGGTAGATCAGCTCGGCCATGTCCCCCGAGAACACGTACCCGGTGCCTGAGCAGAATATCGGGTAGCGCTCGCTCGGGTACAGCTCTGGCGGCATGTACCACTTGCTGTCCTTGTTTCGGTTCGGTGCATAGCCCCTCATCAGATATCCGGTGAAGTACCTCTGCTTGGGAGGCTGCTCGGGCTTCAACAGCTTTTGGATGAGATACTCAGTGTTGACAAACATGTCGCTGTCTGTCTTCATCACATAGGAGGCGTGCGGGCAATGGGTGGCCACCCAGTTCATGCCCATCAGGGTTTTAATGGTCAGGTTGTAATAAGTGTCCTGATAGTCCTGTTGGATGATGTCGTGGTGAAGGCGGCTCTCCTCCTCGATGCTGTTCTGAAGGTAGGTGTCTGAGCTTTTTCCGGTGCCGAGCAGAAACAGACGGACAAACCCCAGGCCCATTGCAACGCTCTCGTTCCCCCATGTCTGGCGGATGGCGTTGCGGGCATCGGCCTGGCCGGGTTCTGCAGCGATGAGGAGGATGAGGAAGGGCGTGCCGTCCCTGCACTTGAAGGGCTCGTTCAGGATGTAGCGGTATGGCTGAGCACTGAGCCGCCCTCCCACACCCATCTCCTTCTGTAAACTGTTGTTGGTGCTCATGGAGTCCCCAAGCCCCATTACGCCCATCCTGGCTCCTCCTCCCCCTCCCCCTCCCCCTTCACCGCCTGCTGTCTCCCCCACTGCGGCATCCGCCTGTTGAGAGCTGAGGTTGAGCAGAGGCTTTGGCGCTACATACCCAGTCTCCCTCCACAGGCTCCTCAGGGAGCTGCTCTGGTTGGCTTCTCCCTTGGGGCTGCGGAAGCCTCTGACGGTGTACGCCAGTGGGTTTTCCCGGGGCCCACTGCGTCCCGGCAGCCAGTCCTGGTGGCTAAAGAATAAGAAGAGGGTGAAGAGCAGAGCCAGTGAAAGGAGGCCGGCCACGTGGGTCCGGAACAGCGAGCGCTTGACGGTCCACGTCATCTTGATGGGACAGCAGTGCCGCCGTCTCCACTGCATGGTGCAGATTGGGGTCTCAGGAAGCTGCTGCTGCTCGAGGATGGGCGGCGGCGGCGGTGGTCGCACACAGTCACCTCAAACATGTGGTTGCCAACAGTCAGAGGGTTATCTGAGCTGGCAGATGGGATGGAGTGAGCCTCCTGGTGGAGTCAGGGGAACGTTTGAGTCCCCCCAGTGCAGCTTGTAGCAGGGTTTAAAGGGCTCCTGGTGGAGCTAGGAAGGCGATGATTCTCTGGCCATGGAGGCTGTTCTTTGGCACTGTAGACAAACACAAGGTCATGCTCTATGTCTCCTCTCCTTCAGGGTATGATAAGGGTCACCTCCTCTGTGTTTGCGCTCTCTAATCTAAAACGAGAAAAAAGAAACAGAGAAAACAGTGTTGGCAGTGGTCCAAAAATAACCTCCTATTCACTGGCACTAAGCCATGTATCAATTGTCTGAGTTGCATATGGTTTTTATACTACTTGTGGGTAGACCAGAGTCTATTTAATCATTTTATTTATGGTTTGTTTTGACACACTCTGAGTAATTCTGAATTAATTTCTCCCAGATCCAAAAGCCCCAATTAGAGCTTTCTGCGGATGCGGTGCCCACTATGGTAAATGGCGCTTTTGGTAAGCTGACTTAGTATTTTGAAAGGAAGAAGCTGAATCAATATGACAGCTTTGTAGCATATTTGATTGGACAGGGAGGTAGAACACAGCAGGCTCTGGGGATGTGGCTTTCTGAGGAAATAAATGAAAGATTTTGAGAACACTGTTGCTAGCAGGGCAGTGGCAGATCGGAAAAATTCTGCTGTAGATATTGTTGTTCATTCAGTGCACTGGTATGGGTGGGGAAAAAAGCATCCAGATGTGGGCCTCGTTTCTACATTTTAGGAGTAAATCATTTTAGGTGTAAATCAATCTCATGGTTAATGGAACCGACGAATTGAGCACATTGTCCTATTATGTTACACTGTGCCAGAAAATAAGAGCATTTCCAAGATGATCACGAACACATCTCACCGTCGTGACTCTAATAACTCTTTGTATTTTGCATCTGCTATTGATGCTTTTGTTATTTGCACTATCCACTTTTGCTGCTGTAACCCTGTACATTTCCCCACTGTGGGACTAATAAAGGATCTATTCTATCTGACTTATTTTGAAAAACTAGGAGCTGGTTGTCTGGTGCTGGGCACGGCGAGATGGTGGTTGCCTCTTGCATGTCATTATCCAGCTTAATGCCTGGGGCAGAAGTATACATTACAGGTTTGACCAACGTGATGCCGGCTAACGCTACACTGAGCCGCTCGGGCAAGCGAGTGTCATCAGCTCCCCCACCGTGCGCCGACAGCCGGGTGGAGATGCATCTGTCAAAATGAGTTTTCAGGGTCCAGCAGGCAGTGGTGCCGAAGCCTGAGCCTGCCTCTGGCAATCATAGCCTTCACCTGCCATTCACCTTCCACCTTTGGCTTATCAATGCTGCCTCCCGTCTAGCCAAGACCACCCAGGCTGCTCGATCCTCCACCACGGGCACAAATACTGGACGCACGAGGGGAACACACACGTGGAAATGTACATGCAGTTGTGCAACAATGCAGACAAAATGAGACGTGAATGATTGCATCTGTCGCCAGCGGGGAGTTGTGCACCAAGGGAAGCACGAAGGCGATCACACGCGAGACGCTGAGTCTCAAACCCACCAAGGCAAACAATCGGTTTGCACAAGGATGAAAATGTACTGCGCATCGCAAAATAATCCCATGCACAAAAAGGTGCAGCACATAAACAATCTCATGTTTTTGGGCTTTTCATGGATCCACTAACACAAAATCGAATGCAGATTGGAATTAATGGTATACAGAACAAACATACTGCATGCAGTCTTCTGTCTGGTGTCCCACAGAAATGATCACGCGTTCAGCTACACAAGAAAAATACATCACCATTGCTGTGCAAGTGAACACAAACTCTCTTTCTCTCACACACACACACCAGCGATAACAGAATACGCCAGCAGAAACTTGCAGGTCGTATGAGTGAATATTAATGTAGCCGAGTGTTGAATTTATCCCTTCTGCGATGGCCGTACACTCAGCCAGACACCGACTGCACCTTTTTGGTCATGTTTATCCAGTTGCACTCTGTATATAAATACAGATTCTAGGTTTCAAAACACTCGCACATCACTTTCAGTCTTTGCTTGCGGTTCAGTCACACAAAGCACAACCACAGTTTATTTTAGAACTGGATTCTTACATTGGGCATTCCTGTATTATAACTGAAGTGTGAACGTTCCATCGTTCTGTTCATCAAGTTTATGATCATTCTTTTGCCGTGTCGGCTGCAGCTTCATCATTCCTGGTTTGACAAAAGAGCTGGCTGAGGGTGGAACCCACTTAAATGGATTGAATGTTTGACCTCTGTCCATATTTCATTTCTTTTTATTTACTTATGGTTTTGAAAATGTTTGGGTTAAAAAATAAAAGCAAATACCCGGTGTGTGCCTGTCCTTGACTGCTCGGGCCCTAACGCAACCTCACTGAAAGTTAAATCGCAGACTGCTTGCGTCGCCTTTTTTGTGTATTTATCTGCTTGCCTTTTAAATCATCCACCGTTGCCGAACAACAGAGCATTTTTTCACGCGAATGAGAGGCAGATTCATTTCATTCTCTGCTATGTTTTCTCATTCATCAGGACAAATGGCAAGGAAACACGATAACCTTTTCAGTCGAGTGTGCTTACCCGGCGCAAGCAATTACAGGAGAATGAGAGAGGCCGGGGTCGGCTTTGTTTTAAAGGTTAACATACTTTACATCGAAGCACGTCCAACGCTTGGGAGATTTCTCCTGTCAACTTAATGAACATCTAGTTACGTGAGCTCTGATGAAGTGTGCTCACACACAGCAGGGAAACATACACACATAAACAACACATGCGTAACAGACGCCCACACACATCCATGCCCTTCACACGCAGACCTCCAGGAAGGGTCGTGAGACTTGCTAATTTCACTGGGAGACCAGACATCCACACTTTTTAGCAGTTCCATTTAATCTGCCAATGCCTTCGCTCGTTAATTCATTTTTCTGCCTCCCATCAATGTCACTTTTATGCAAGCCAATTAGTTAGACTAGCACTAATTAAAGCCCCAGCGATTCTGCAGCGGTCAATAATCAGAACGAAGGCTAGGGGAGTGACACAGTGGATACTAGGCATGCATCATAGTGTTGTCTCTGTCACCACATCAGCCTCAAACCTAGAGGGCGAAAAAAAATGCAGTACGAGGAGGAAATGCCTTCTACGGCAACGAGTGAACCAAACCCTCCCTGCTTTCTTTGTTTCTACGGCTCAACAGCCTAACCTGTTTTTTTTTTTTTTTTTGCCTCCACGTCGCGTGCAACGCATGCAAAAGAGCTTCGCTGATGTCGACGGGGATATGACCTTCATTCAGTAAAGTAGTGCACTTTGTGATAGTGACACATTTTTCCTCAAGACAAATTTGGTTCCCATTTGTGAGCCGTTTAAAGTGGCTGTTCACTGAAGTTAGAGGTTAAATTGTGCTTTATTGAAACAAGCCTGACTGATTATGTGGCTGACTGAGGTTCGCCGCCTCGAAGCAACGATCCTCATTCACCCGCTTCATCCATGGTGTGTTTTAATGTTAAAGGGGATACGTGATCTTCGTCAGGGGGAAAGAAATGTTCCCAGACGAAGGCCGCATGGCGACACACTGATTCAACACAGAAATCCGAATTGTTGTGGCTGAATGAAGGCCATCGCTCCTAGGGCTGCAACCAATTATTATTTTCATTATCAATTCATCTGTTGATTATTTTGTCAATTCCTAGATGTTTTTATCATTTTTTGTGGGTTGACTGATTTCTTAATTCAAGTTGCTTCAAGGCAGTACTAACCGACTACACTGAACTGGTTGAACGTTCCTCCACTAAACATATTCCATTGCTTTAGTGACATTAATACATTTCAAATGTCAAACATCAACTAAATATCAACATACATTTTTATGGATAAAACTGGTAGCTCAAATCAAATAAATCCCGACAGGAAAAAAAATGTGCTAGCTGATAGCGTATGCTCCATAGCAACTGCCTTGTTATGTGCTTGTAGCCCAGGAGGGTCTATTTTATTGTGTATGTTCTACTTTATAAATCAAACACTTCTTAAATGAAATTTGTCTGTAATTTCGGGCATGACCAAATGCCCCATATAATCACAACATGCTACAACCTGTTTTTAGGTATTGCTTAAATATACTGCTCCCCAGTAACGACTACAAACACAAGCACTACGATGACAACTGAAGGAGTGTCCATATTCCCAGCTTTAGTAACACATTTGAAGTGGTACCACAAAGATATTGCGACCTGATTTGACAAAATGATGCAGTTTGCAGCTAAAGACTTATTTTCATTGCATTTTCTCTGCCTACTCTACTGAGAATGCAGTTGTGCAATCACTGTAGAGCACCCTCTTCTGATTCCATATCATTTGAGACTCTGCCCTGGCTCTCTGTCTCTACTGTGCATTCCAGTTGGGAGCCAAAAAACAAACCTAAGTCTTAAAAAAAAAAGTATTTGTCTTAGGAAACAACTTTATCCTCAATCACTCTCCCTCTCTCTGAGATCTGTCCTCCAGTAGCTTTCTTACTGTTGACTCTGAAAAGAATCTTCCAGGGTGTCCAGTCCTGGGCTTCAGAGCAATCACTTAAAGTGTGGAGACGGCAAACCTCTGCCCCCAATGCTGCTGTGGTCTTACCTTAATCCCTCAGCGTCCTGGTCATTTCTTCCACTACTCAGTTGCCCTCTTCCCCCCAAAGAGTCTTTTTCTGACTGTCGCTGATTGGAGAGCCGAGTCGACAAAGACGGCCAAGAGAAGTGTGGAGAGGGCAGTTATTTGATAGGCGTGCACTGGGCTGGGTCTGATTACTTTGAAGGCAGCCAACTAATGAATACAAATCACAAGGCTTCTTTTTTTAATTAATAATAAACAATTGGATTACATCATGATCCTTCACAATGTGATCCATTGGATTACATTACTATTGTATAACCTCCAATCTAATTATTTTTCTTTTTTTTAATGTAATTGTTCAAATTTGGTTTAACTTACTAATGACTTGTATGCATTATTTTTTATTTCCATTTATGTATTTTATATCATATGAGAAAAGCTTTATGGAAACAGCAACATTTGATAAAACATCCTCAGATTTTTCTTGCCTTTGACAAAAACGGAACTAAACAGGTGACAAAAACACTTCAGTCAAATATATTCTGACATTCAACTTGCGTGACTGATTCTGTTGTATATATATGATATATTTTTGATGTCTCCGTCTCCAGACATGAAACAAGGCCCATACTATGCTGTCAACGAAAAATTAATAGTTGCCGAAATTAAACAAATTCCTGAAGACTTCTCTCCATCTTTCTCTCTTACGAACGGGATGTCTACAAAATAAACTATTTTTACATATAATAAATAAATCAGCTCCAAATGAGCTTATTTAAAGAAACCTAACTGGCGTACTATAGGCTATGAGGTTTCATGTGAATTAATGTGCATTTTTGCCCTTTGGGCACCCATGTTGGCTTTTTGTGGGTCACCCACAGTTGGGCAGCCCACAGAAAACCCACACGGACCCCCTGTGGTTGGACAGTGTGAGGCCTGCAGCAGTTTTGCCCTCTGGTGTACCTGTGATGATGTGGCCTTGCCCAAAGAAAGCCCAGATGGGCTAAAAGTGTGTCCACTGTCTGCCAACTAGCATGTCCACTGTATGCTCACAGTGTGCCCCAGGGTGACAATAGTGCTGGCCCACACCCATCCCAAAGTGTGGGGCCCACATGTGCCCACGTTTCATGATGTTAACAGGACTCATAGCAGGCACAATTTTCTGCTTGCAGTGGCCCCACACGGGCCCCAAAAGGAACCTAATTGGCATTTATTCTCCCCCGCAACAACTTTTTAAATATGGGCTATGCACTGATTTACAGATGACTCCTACCAATGTAAGTCTATGGGAAATAGTCCTTTTGGGTCCAACGGCATCATATAAGAGCTGTAATTCCATGGCTTCTAACCCCGGTTTATTTCCCAGGGTTATCCAATACCATTAGCGGTTCTAACTGCACCACACACATACACAGCGCAGAATCACTTGTTGGCTGACATGAATAAATGTGGTCCTTCCCATCCTGTCTAAACCCTTTCTACAATGGCCTGTACTGCAGCACACACAACGGGGTCTGAAGGGGACACTACCAATAACGTGATGCATGAGGCAGAATTTTTACATTACGAAATTCACAACTTTCTTTTAGAAATCATACTTTTTTTCTCAAAATATTACACCTTCTCATAGTACACAGATATGTGGGATATGTTTTGAATGTTTTAAACAATAGAAATCTAGCTTAAACACATTTGAGATATTACAGTCTAGGGGTTTATAAATGAATTAAATGTATCATTGAGGTGAGCAGGTGCCACATGCTTATTTAAAGAGGTTACTTCCCAAAATGAAAGACACAAAAGAGGAGGGGACTACATGTGTGTGGACTTAGGAGGAATAACTTGAGAAACGTTCATCTGCAGTTACAGTACTGACTGTCTGAGAGCCCGACTGCATTATGTTCCATTATCGCTCAAAATGTCCTAATTCATGTATTACTGTAGGCTAACTGCTAACTTCTCTGCTCACTTCCTAACTAGTTTCGAGGCACTCTCAATTGGTCTCATTGTTCAGCTGTTACAGCTTTCTCAACTTACTTTCTGTTTTTCCTTCAAGCTACTCCACAATCTTTCCACTTAGCCCCTACCAACTGCATAACCGCAAGTAGCCCTGGTTAGAAAAAAAAGTGCATGAGATATAAAAGTGCATGGATAAAAAACATCAAATTTCAAGTATTGAGGATTTGCCAATGTTACTTATTTATTCAAGTATTTTAGAACAACATTTTACTAATGAGCAATGAGCAATGTCATCTGCTGAGGTTTCAAAAGATCTGACTCCGAGTTTCAGCCTACAGCCAAAAAAAACAGTGTCCCTGTTCATTTGGATAATCAGACGTTCCTGTTGAAGCCAGTTTTGAAACAACGAACATCCTATTGAAGAAAACTGTTGGAAAGAGATAAAAAAGTTTTTGTTGGCCGGCCTGAGAATGTTGCTTGGTGTAGCCTGACTCATCTAGGATAGGACCGCTGGGAGAGGAAGGGTTGCATTCTCACTAAGTGTTGCAGTGCAGATGAGTGACACTGGATGGCCAGCTGTTTTTTTCTTTCTTTCTTTTTTTACCCTTCATCACACATGGATTGGTCAGATCTGGGCCAGGCCACTGGAGCCCCCAATCACAAAACATGACCATCTAATCTTTAAAGGGTCAATTCACCCAAATAACAACACCATCTCTCTCTCTCTCTCTCTCTCTCTCTCTCTCTCTCTCTCTCTCTCTCTCTCTCTCTCTCTCTCTCTCTCTCTGGTATCTCGCTGCAAAGACAGTTTTATTTGCCCGTTCTCACCATCCGTCCAAATACAAAAGAGGTAGTTTTTTTGGGGGGAATAAACTAGTTCTATTGAAAACTGTTCCTTGTGAAGCTTGTGTATTTATCAAGAATAACAGCTTTATTTTTGCTGTTTCTTTTTTTTAGAGCTTAAACGATGAGTTTATTAATCAATTAGCTGATCGACAGATAGCCGGCATTTATTCAAATATATATTTAGCTCATTTTTTTTGTTTCATCTTCTAGATTTAGATTATTGAAGCGTTTCTTTGAGGAATGTGACAGTAAGCTGAATACCTTTTGCTTTTTCATTTTTGCAAACTATTTGAAAATGGATTGGGTTTTGCAAAACAGTATTTACCATTTTTAATAGTTTTCTGACAATTGACTGATGAGAAAACAATCAATCGATTAATGAATGAAGAGGCAGCATGATCGTCAATAAATCTATGCGTTATTTAACCCCTTACTGTAACGTCACATGCAAATTTTTCCATGTTGTGAGGAGCATAAACGTAATCCCATTCACCAAGGCAGAACTCTCAGACGGACATCACAAAACTTTACAAACTAGAACTATTGAGACATCTGTATGCACTTTGTGTGAAGTGACACTTTAACAAACAAGTCAGGGCCATATAATGTGGATGTACAGGGTATAACATTTAGATCAATTTGTCCTTTAAAAACAGACTGTGACAGAGGATCGAGCAGTCTCTTAAAAGTGGACTCAAAATACAAGAGCCCCCTGGGAAATAAAGCTTTGACAGTTCTGAACTACTATAGCCGTGGTAAATATTATATGACAGTGATTTTCTTCCACTCGGCCCGAGTGATATCCACCCTTCTCCTTGTGGCGTTGCCAACTTTCGCCACCAAATTGAATTCTAACAGTATTTCTGCTGTACTTCCTTAATAAAGCCTGGCCGAACTCTTCTCCAGGACGTCGGTTCAGGCGCCACAGCAATAAATTATGAGGTGGTTTGAAATTAGACCCTATTAAAGTTTCATACTCTAGTGGGCAGGGTGAATACCCAGATGGTGAGTTTAGCAGCTTTTTCTCCTCTTTTTTTTTTACTGTCCATCTCAGCAGTTAGCATGCACATTGCTTTCAGTGCCAAATAGCTCAGGCAGCTGGACCCGATGAAGTGGATAAAAAGCCCTGTTAATTGAACTGGATCAATCGGAACTCCCTGGCCTCGCCTCTTGGCAGGTCCAACGAGGAGTTTCTTAAACTTGAATCTATATTAAAAAAAAATAGGATACAGTATAGACTATTGACCCCTTTTTGATGATAGTGATTGTACCTTCAGGCATCTCCGAGCTGCTCCGGGCAAGGATGAATGAAAGCTATCAACACTTCATCCTTGGGGATGGGGGTTATAAAAAGCAAAGTATTCATGAGTGGTAGCCTACACTTGCCTGAGAACCGTATACCTGTCACTACAACATTTTAGGGAGTCACTGGGGGGTCCAAAAAGTGCCTGGTGGAGGGGACATGCACGATGCTGGGACGCAGGAAGGGCACAGATGGATGACTATTGATAGATGGATGGATACCGGGGCGGCTGGGAAGGGCTGGAGGTATAGCCTAATGGAGGGGAGATAAGGGCGGGGAAGGCTAAATGAATAATGAGGATGTAGAGGACTGATGAGACGTGCAGTGCTGCGTACCTCCTCCTCCTCATGCTGCTGCGGCTGCTGACAGGGCTGCGGTCGGCTGTCGGAGCGTGTGAACCCCGGTGCCTTTACCCGCCATCACCGCCTCCTCGGCTCGGGAGCGACCTGAGCCTTTAACGCCTCTCCTCCTCCAGCTTCCTCCCCTTCTAATCGCACTGACACCTTGGATGTGTTACGTCCCTCCTCGTCCTCATCCCCAACGGGCTCAACAAAACCTGCAGGTTTTTGGTTCTCCTCCAGCTGCGACTCCTCCTCTACTCTCTCTCTCCCTCTCGCTCCCCAGCTCCTTTTGTCCGTGAGCCTCCCTCTGCCTCACTACTTAATAATTTGGTTCTCCTCGCTTTTTCCACTATTGTTTTCCCTGATCTTATCCCTGTTTATCTGCCTCCGCGGAGCTGTCATTTAGTGTGAACACGTAAGTGAAAAAACACCACAGCATCCACACATGTTTATCCGGAGCCCGAGGAGGGGAGAGCAGCGGCGGCGGAGCAGCAAGAGTGAGAGACTGGTCCTTCGCGACGCTCGGCGGGCTGGTGGAGCCTACAGCATCCGAGAGCGGTGGACAGAAACAGAATAAAAAATAATAATATCCTCCACCACCTATCACTGCCAAAACATGTTCCCGAGTCCTGAAGGAAAAACAAAAGAACTAGTAATCTACTTTGTCCTCTCCGTTTTTTTTCTGTAGGCTTCTTTTTGTTTTTCTTCTCCCACGATCTTTACTCCGCTCCGTCTTGGACCGACCCCTTTAGGATTTCCCAGCCGGGCAAGGCAGTTGCTGGCCCGGGCAGGCAGGCTGTCAGACACCGCTCTACTGATGGAACTCTACCACGTCACTGCATTATTAGCGGAGCATCTCACGTGACCCTTATGCTGCGTTCAATGAGTGTGGGTAAAAGAAAACCTTCAAACGCACACACGCACACACACACACAAACGCACACACACACACACACACACACACGCACACACGCACACACGCACACACACAGAGCGAGAGACGTAACGCTCATTGACATAACACGCACCAGCTCAAAATATATTCCCCACACCATTATAATTAAAACTTGCTAAACGTACAGCCAGTATGATTACTAATACTATATTCTTGTTCCAGGCCATAATTATTGGCCCCACTCAGAGAAAGTTTGAGAGTTATTACGTTAAATGGCAGTTATTATGTTTGGCATCCATACAAGTATTGATTTGGATGGGCAATGAAAACGTGTCAGCATTTTTTCAATACTTTTTCTAGATTATTTCGAGTGTATGCAACATTTGACATGAAACAATATTTTGTATACAATAGAATGTCTCAATATTTTGCGAATTTCAAGTGTTATGTTTTTTGGTGCACTGTTTTTTTGTGACAAAGACAATTATTTCCATTTTTTGGTGTTCCAAATTAATAACAATTAAAAAACGTATCTTGCTGAAATCATAGGACTACTTGAAAGGTTTTATGTTCATTTTATATATTTGAAGAAGTCACAAAGCTGTTCATCCCAGTCAAAACAAGGATTCATTTTGCAGCACAATGAAATGCAGTTGTAGTCCATACATCCGACACAAGAAAACTTGAGAAAACAGGAGTGGCTGCACATAGAGTCCTGCGCTCTGCCCATCAAGTGCAATAACATGAACCAGGATGCCCCGATGGAGCCAGGTCTCTGTTAAGTTATGGGCACAGTCTTATGGTGAAGAGAATTATATTATTGTTTGCTGTATTATATGTACAGTATATTGTAAAGCATGCTTCCAATTGTGTGGCAACAGGGTATTTTCTGTGTTTGGACAATGCTAACATGTACAATAACATTTCATACATTTTGGTGTAGATATCAATTGGCCTCTACAGAGCTCTGACCTCAAATCCTACCAATACCTAGATGAACTGGTATGATTGCACGTCCCCCGACATCAGTGGCTGACCTCTCTCATGGTCTTGTGGCGGAATGGGAGCAATTCCAAAATCTGGTGGAAGTCTTCCCTGGATGAAGTAGGGACTATTACAGCAGCAGAGAGTCTGGGATTACAACACACGCAAAGGGACAGTTATTTCAGTTATCTCAGGTAGAAATCAATTGACTATATCTTAACATAGTAAATAGTTGTTTGATGCTTTATTAATGAATACAGTAGAACCTTTAACTGTCACATTGCATAACATTTAGAAACAACAGCATACTTTGTGGGCCTGAAATGTTGTTGCATCATTCAAAGAATTTATTGCAATTTGTCTCTTCTTTTGGTCTACTCAACAAAATAAAAAGAATAAGGATATTCTACTGGCTACAAGCATCCGGCGATAGCATACGTTTATTACTGATCGCAAATGTGAAATTTGCTTTAAATTACAACAGATAAATATCATCTCAAACATCTAACTGCAGGTTAGGGATTATGCTAATTCAATAGCTATGGGTTTTATTCAGAAAAAAAAGGAAAAGAAGATAATTTGCAAGCAATGTCTTTGCCCTGAAAACTAGTGGATGTTATTTTCCAAAGAGGAAACTCATTCCTCCCACTTTTCCCACGTTCACATGAATGCCGCATCGCTCCCTCCTCTCCCTCCTCTCCCTCCTCTCCCTCCTTCCCCTGCTCCCAAGCCATCCAACCTACTCCCTATGTGGGCGGGAAAAAAAGGGATTTAACTCCATAAGAGCATGGTGGCCAGTGGTTGTCTGGTAACAGCTGGATTTGCCACCATTGTGCTCTTTATTTAACCCTGCTTGCAGTTTTTTCTTACTGTTCAAAACCCCCTTTAAAACTGTTTTTTTTTTTGTGCCGTTTGTTACATTAGTAATGGATCATTATGCACGTATGATTACCAACTATATTTAGCACACTTTGACATCTAGACTGATGAGGAAAACACACAAACGCACACACACACACACACACACACACACACACACACACAAAGACACACTCCAGGTCCTTAGCAGCACTGACTCTCCTCCTCTACAGCATGATGATGAAAATTTAACTGTCTCATTAATGGCTTAAAAACAATGCTAGCCCGTCACCAGCCCTCAGTCATGTTTACAGCCATGCAACTCCAGAGTGCAGCGTGTTTCTTGATAAGCGATGAAAGCTGCTTGTCTCTTTCCCTCTCGCAGTAGAAGTGGAGTAGATGGAACTATGGCTCATGCAAACTTGCCACGTCAGGGAAAGTAAGCCAACGGGAGTGCAGCCCCATGCAGCACTGTAAATATTGTAAGGTAGCACCACAGCATCTAGGTGCACAGGTGACTGAATAATTAATAGGAGCTGTGTCTTTGACAGATATACTTTGGAGGCCATTAGCTCTGCTACCTGGCCGGTGAAAGCATATTTGTCAAAAGAGAGTAATACTGGGGGTTGGGGTGTGTGTGATTGATTTCTGGAGGCTGCCAGGTTAGAGGTAGCGTGCCTCTGTACATTAATATCATGTGGCATCTATTAGATAGGTGACTTCCTCAACACGTCTGGCCCGGCTGCCTCGGCAAAGGCCAGCGTATCAAAATTTAAATTGTCATCATTAATTGCTGGCGCTCGGGGACTATCTTGGAACACCATGTCTGCCTCTCATGCTGTAACTCAGAGAAATCCAGTCTCCTGCACACAGAAACATATAGCCAGTTGCCCTCAGTGTGCACACAAACCCACATTATTACATCCCTTAATGTCTATACGAACCTCCCCACCACCATAATATTATTCCTTAATAATTATAATTACGTTATAGTATATGGGAACTGTCCGGCACGTGGCAGCTGGAGCGCCATCCACTTGATCAAATCGCCTTTAAAAAAAAAAATGAATAAATACAATTTCATGTCAATAACTACAAAATGAAACAATAACCCGGTTGACCCTGCAGGACCGATTGTTTTTCGTTCTGGAGCTCCCTGACAGTCCCCGGTCATGCTTCACCGGCAGGGGACCGGGTGGTTCTCCTCCTGACTTCTACTATTGTCTTTTGTCTTGCAATAAAAAAAAAAAAAAATCCTAGTGATGCCTCTGCAGTCACGTTTCTGTAAAGTGGATCGCACCTCCTGTAATGTGATCTCCTTTTATCTCACAAAATGTAAACGCCCATGCCTTGAATTGAAAAGTCAATAATAATAGGCTATGTGCCTGCTTTGCTCTTCACAAAATGTGACTGCTGTGGAAAAGCAAATAAAGACAGAGACTATATTTCTTTATTGTATCTTTCTTTTTGGCTTGTTTCTAAAACTAAATGTATGAAAGTGCAGCCCGGTGTCTTTTCTATGCAAAGCAATGAGCTCATATAATGATCCAACATTTGCATAGCAACCTGGAAACTCCTTCACATTTGAATAATTTCTAATTTCTATGCTTTCAGTCATGGGTGATGCACCATATTGGCAGGTTCTGAAAAGAAATGCTAACTGACATGGTAAATAATGCAGTTATATCTATCTATCTGCATCGTGAGTTTGCCCATTTTACCAAGTCAATTGTTTTTTTTCTTTGTTCTAATTCTTTCGAAAGCCCATTTTCCTGAGGATGTTATGTACTTTAACTTTTTCTTTCAGACACTGCTGGACCACAGAAAGGTTGATTTTTCTCAACGCTACGCCTTTTAAGAAATGCAGTCTCGGATGACATGTGAGCTGTTATTGCATCTCTTAAAGAGTGCAGTCGCAATATCCTGTGGCAGAGCCTCAAGTGCAGGCAGCCATGTCTCTATGAATATCTTTGCCTTCACCATATCCACACTGATATATTTTAACACTGCTCTGTTCTAGCAGCATCTTATAAAGCATTAATTCACTTAATTTCATATTATCTCGGGAGCTAATTATAGCATGAAATTACAAAAGGTTTTAAATGTGACTCTTATCATCGCAATCTTAAGAGGACAAATTAACTAACGTGGAAATAAAAATTTTGCTGATAGCGGCTACCTTTGCACATGCTATCAACGTATTAATTACGTGTGCATGTTTTGATTAAGCTTAAAAAAATGAATAAGCATAAGATACATGAGGAATCAAAAATATACTTCCCATACCATGAGAAATGCATTCGACCATGTTAACGAGTGAAAATGTAATGTATGTCAGATCCATGTGGAAATACATTTACCCGAGCAGATCCAATCAGATATGTCATGCAATTCAAACAGTTGGCACGCAGTTTGGGTAGAAGCATGCCTGTCGAAACATATCGTCTGGATCCTTGCAGATGGGCAACAAGCGGCGCTGCGTTTACTGTCAATATATAGAGGCAGAATAATGAGAGCCAGCCAGCACATGCATGGTTCTCTGTGCTTCTTCAAAAGAAAGAGAAATCTAAATTCACTATACAGGCAACGCAATTTAATTCCATGAGAAAATCCATCTCAACCACATCCACACACACGTCTACAAGACAGTTGTCAGATCCTGGGCTTAAGAGGCTGTATGCTCAGCACTGCCAGATATAGATGTGGTCAGACAGTCTGAGATCCAGACACAATGTACAAATGAGCAGCAATGTAAACAAGATGAGCTGGAGGTGAAAGCAGGAAGTCACGTGGACAGTAACAAGGGATTCATTACATTCATTTTAGGGCAAGAGAATAATGTGGAGTCATCTCACAATTAACACATACAGACGTGACAAAAAGCCGCAGGAAGAGATTTACATGGTAAGTAGTTTAAATGTTTTAAAGGGTAAATGCCATGTGAACGGTTTAAAAAGAAACAAATGGTCTGGCTCCTGTATAATTTGAATTCAGCACAGATGCGTATCTTTTCATGAGGGCTTAGTCACTTATACCACATTTATTTTGGTCATATAAATAACAAAAAAGATGCAACCTAGCACACAAATGATGTGTGAATATGTGACTTTCTCACTGTAGTCTGCAATCCATCCAAGAAGTAGGCTCCAAAGTGCCCGATGCATCAATGACAAAATAAGCAGAGAGGGATTATTACTAACAACAACACAATGACATGGCCAGATAGTTTTCCTTTTAGCAGCAGCATCACACACAAACATTGCATGAGGCTGTCTTTTTAGTTATCACTCTGTGTTAATACATACAACAGGAAGATACTCTAGTTGTTTTCAGATAAAATGCTCCAAAAGTTCACAGTGCATATGACCTACCTAACACTAAGCAACAGCTAAAGCCCTGATTATGCTTCCGCGTAGTGATCACGCAACGGCGATGCAGTTGCTTGGAGACCGTGATGGTTCTGCGTTGGGTTTACGTGTCGAAATGCAATTCAATGCCACACCGGTAAAGGGCGCTATGTTTTTTGTAAAGACTGACCGACCGACCGAGACTCTTGACATATATCGTCGTTAGCCTCGTTATAACGTATTTGTTTACTTTCTGGCTTTAAACATCCACAATTTTTCAGAACTTGGTGTTTTATTTCTTTGTGCAAAAGCGACAAGGTGCAAACAATAAAACGAGGTGAAAACAATAAAAGTAGCCTTTTAAAAGTTTAAATGGCGGTGTTTATGAATGGAAACCGGATAGCGGTCTCCAGCGGATGTAGTAAGCGGACCAATGACAGCCGATGCCGCTGCGTTGGCGTTGCGTCGCCTCGACGCGCGTCGAGGATTTTTGGGAGGCACACGTCAGGCCCTTGCGATGACGCAAGGGGGGTCCGCAAGGACGTAAGGGGCCCGCAAGCTCCCTTGCGTTGTGTCGACGCGGAAGCATAATCCAGCCTTTAGTCAGATTTATTTTTGTTTAAAAATAAATTAATACTGTGGGTTCAGTGTACCGGAGCCAGGAGGTGGTTATTTTATCTTTGCAAAAAGAAGAGATGAAAGGGAAATTGCTTGCTTGACGCCGTCCAAATTAAATAACCTGTCTACCTATATTCAAATCGACATGTATTGCATCATGTGTGTTTCAGTTACTGTTGTTGTCAAGAACAACATCCTGTATATATATATATACAGGATGCAATGCCTTTAGATCAAACAGGTACAATATATCTAAAAGCAAGGACAAACAGATTGAAGCTAAATCCTCAAATCCAGTCAACGTGATCCGTAATCTCCGGCCTCTCTTAGTTCATGGCCGGAAAGCAGATCTTTCTCCTCCCTCAGCAGCTTCAGGTGAACAATAAGCAGGGTAGCAGCGGTAGCATGACCCTTCCTCCCCTTGCACTGCAACCTAACAGCATAAAAATGAAAACCTTTGACCTGCACCTCCACTTCCTCGTTACTGTAGGGTTCCTCTGTGTCGTGCCCCCATCCAAGTCCCTTATGCTTAAAACAAACATTTTCCGTGATCATGTACAGAAAGTCAAATAGCGTGAAACGGACTCAGAGATTTAAACAGTTGAAAACCTGATCATACCATGCAGATGTCCTCTTAAAACCCTTCAATTAATTTTAAATGAAGACTCATCTGTGTTAATGATGTATGCCAAACATTTTAACTAGTCACTACCAGCAATCACAGACACATCCAGCTGCAGCAGTCAAGGGGCCTATTCTCAGCTAACAAAAACACCATTCTTCGTTTCAGGCGAGGTTCCAGAAGTGAAAATCCGATTTATAGTCTGAATTTGACAATTAGACATAATATCAAAACCATCCAAGGTAGACTTGAAGACTTGAGCTGTAAGATTGTGAGAATAGAGGTAATGGAAATACTTCACCGAAATGTTTTTAGAATGGTGGTTAAATTGCCAAATGGAACTGTGAGCTGGTCAGAAACAACAATACACATAGCTAGTACATAAGGGCTGTCATCTGATCTGCAGCATACGCATACAGTAGCCTATATTTAAAATGATAAAAGGGTGAGATGAAGACAACTTTGTCTTTACGTGAATTGGACCCGGATTGGAGTAGGTGAACCATTGTCCTATGATTCAGCTGAATTGACCTATAGCACCAGGCAGCAGACAGTCAACAATCAGTGGGTTTTCTGGTGAGATCTCCCTCTAATGCTGCAATTCTGCAAATGTTTGCATTATCAAATGGTTGAGCCTGGTTTGGAGAGATAGCCTCTCATATATCTTCAGGGATGGTGGACATTGAAGCATCCAGCAAAATGCACCGTGCACCTGTATGTTTCAGATAAAGGAACCACTGGATGAGGTTCAAACACAGTCTTTCCTTTAGCCTAAACTTATTTCTATAATGTAGCATGTTCTAGTAAAAATGTTTAAACTGCAGTTTTTTAAGGGTTTCTGGTGGAAGAAAGAAAACTGTCTAATGCCGTATCTCATACTGGTGAAAATTATCCCTTTTGGTTTTATGTTCTGAGCGGTCTTTCCATTGCTCAGGAAAACCACAAACCTCAACAGTTTTCATGACCGATGTGGGTCTTAAGGGGCAACACAAATGTGTTTACAGAGGTTTGTGGCTCAGGGGTCACCAACCTATTTCAGACTGAGTGTTAAAGGAAAATAAATTCCACTTATATTTAAACATACACATTTAATGATAATAACCTCAACTATGAATCTGTTTCAACATTTGAAAGTCATGCCATATTACATTTGTCACATATTTGTGCATCTACAGTGTTATTTGCTTTTGTTGCTGCATACCCAACTGGAAGCACTTAAGATCAGTTACATCTGATTACCATGATGAAGAAACTTTCTTGGTGAGTCTTTCCACTGTTCCAACAAACCCCAACTCTGGTTGCTATCTAGAAAGCTTGGCATTAGTCATTAATCATGCATTATAAGCTGCTTAGAGCTTAAAATTCGATCCCCGGTTCCTCCAGTCTGAATGTCGAAGTGTCCTTGGGCAAGATACTGAAAACCAAATTGCTACCGACGGTTGTGCCATTGGTGGGTGAATGTGCGTGAATGTGCATTAGGTCCTGATGGGCAGATCGCACCTCGCATGGCAGCCTCTGCAATCAGTGTATAAATGTGTGTGTCAATGTTGACATGAAGTGTAAAATGCTTTGTGTGGTTGGAAGACTAGAAAGGTGCCATATAAAATGCAGGTACTTTGCTTTGTGTTGCTGTGAAAATATCTCCTTCAAAACAGTTGTATTTATTCAAGTTTCTCATCAAAAACAAAATATAACAATTTTACACATGAACCTTTGCCCAGTACTAACTTTACTGAATATACTTGAATCTATCATAACATTCCGTGATAAAATATGACTGATGGTATTTATATATACACTTTATAATTTTATTTAATCAGTGGTAGAAGTACTCGGATGGCAGATGTCCCCCTCCTTTGGAGAAAAGGGTACTTCCTTGTGGTGTGGTGAGATGATTAATGTGGTATGGACGAAAAGGAAAGTTTTGCTATGAATTTGTATTCACTTTTAATGGAGAAATGCCTCTTTAGTGGAACTTTTATCAACACTAGAGCCACTGCTCTTTTTCAAAGAGTCACAAGCCAAACAGGAAGGAAGCCACTAGTTTAACCCGTTTAATTCAATGAATTTCATATATATGGACTTGCATTTATACATCATCATTCTAGTCTAGTCACCATCACACCATCATAGTGAGTTACACTGATGGCAGATGCTGCCATACAAGGTGCCAAACTGCCCATCAGGATCTATCGTTGTCACCTTGATGGCACAGTCTTCAGGATCAATTTGGGGTTCAGTGTGTTGCCCCCAGAGCCAGGGATTGAATTCGCCAATCTCTTGATTAGTTTGTTTCAGTGCCAGGGGGTTTAAAAGGGTGCGTTACAGTGGTCACACCCGCCGGGGCTAACACAAATTAAACAGTAGGCCTCTACCTACAACAACGCAATTAAATTAAGGATCATGTCGTAATGGGGTTTGGTTATGGAGGTTAACATTACTGCAGCTCTGCCTTAAGATACCATTGATGCAATGCACCAACAAGCAAGCATGCTAAGTGAACGTAATGGAAGTGGAATCCAGGGATGGGCATCTCTATGTTTCCCTCAGCCCAGATCAGATTAGTGACGTCTCTTTTTGTTTTTCAGCTTTCTTCCAGTTGGTCTTAAGGTCTGTGGCATGATCTATGGGTAAATGTGACAATTGAAGATCTGATGAATAACACATTGCCAGCCAGATTTGCCACACATTGCTTCCTGTATTGAAAGCAGGATGACTAATTTTGCAAGCAACAGGTAAAGCATCTTACTTGACTCCATTGTGTGGTCGACTGTATGGTGTTTTTATGTACAAGAACAAAGCGGGGATCTTGTTGTTCCAATTTTAGTCTTTCTTGGTGGAAAAAACCCTGACTATGTTCATTTTCTTATTCCAGATGTGTTTAAGGTGGTTTGCTTTGTAAATTAAACAGTTTGTTCAGAGGATATACAAACTGCTCTGGTCTCATTCAGGATGCACTGTTACTCATACTTAGCACGTAGCCACCAAAGAATTTGTGATTAAATCATATCATAAACTCAGAACTTTGTTTATGATATTTTGCCTGAAAACTTTATCTCTCCTTTCCTTCTTTAGTAGAACGATGATACAGGCTTAATTGAGTCGGTGCTTCATTATTACTGTCAAAGCAACACAGGGAAACTCAGTACTTTGGTGAGCCCAGGTAGAAGCAAGAGATATGAGAATTAAATCAACGGCCTCTCCGACACAGCAAACTTCATAATCACAATTCACAAAGCAGAGGATGTTTTTTTCTCTGATGTAAATACAGGGAAAAAACATACCCCATGCTTTGTGAATTCTCTATTGGCAAAGTGACAGCTAAGGTATAATGCATTTTGTTCTTCCTGCTACAGTTTTTTTTTTTTTTACCACCTATTATTTACTTACGGTGTCGCAGCCAAAAAATGAGATTGGAAATTTAAGCCAGTTTTGCTCATTGTAGTCTAGGCTTAGTCATGAGGTGATCCAGTGGAAATATGTCGCCATGTCTATTTTGTGCGCGTGTTAATGTGCTCAAACGTGGAAACTGTTATTCTGTTCTTTTTAGGGGCTCTTTTTTTCTTGTGTGCGGGTGAGTTTAGCCGTGTTTGCCCTGCTGTGTGTGAACAAGCATGTGTGTTTGAAAAACGGCGGCCGATGTGGGCGTGTTTGACGGTGGGATGGGTAAAATGCAGAGGTCAGCTATCACTTTGAAACATGCTGGTCCTTATCTCTGTCATGAGGCCTAATAGAGTAATGAATCAACATAAAGCCTGGAACTCTCCTGAATGGACTACTGCCTCCTCCACCAACACTTGTGCTTTACTTTCGACTACACTTACCGCCTCTGTAAGCATCTTTTGCCTTCCGCCGTTGTTTATGGGGGTTTTTTTTTTCAAAAGTGCCTGAATTGTGACTACTGTCAGGGGTATATTCACACATGAGCAGCCCTGCTGCCTCATTGTAAACTTAGCCACTATGAAATAACCCCGGCCACGGACAAATAGGATGGTGCCTTTTTTTTAGAGAAGGTGCACCAAATGGATTTGTGGTCAACTTATGATCTCCTCCCATGAATTGAGCCAAATCACTGACTACATTCAATATGAGCTTGATGAGTTTTCATAGGGAAAAGGGGGATTCACAGCATGGGAAGACTAAAATATTTTTTCAAGGAGCTGCCAGCATCTGCAAAAGATGTCTAAAGTTGTTTCTATGCTTTCAATTGGCAGGAAGAAAAAGATTAGTGTGATACTTATTAAAGTAGCTTCGACAACAAGTATTAGGTGCAAAGAAAATGACATTTTCCTTTCTTCCTCATGAATGTATCTGATATAATTCATTAGCCCCTTTATTATGTTGTTAACTCAATGGAGGCGACACCATTTCAATCAATATCCAGCCATTATTGAGAGTCCAGTCTTGAATATTCACAAAGCCCGGAGAGCTTCACAGAAAAGAACTGTGCACACAGATTGTGAAATCCACTGTTCATTTATAAGAACAGCTTGTTCCAGCGAAAAATCCAAAAATCACTGTAACATTGCAGTGCTGCCACATCAGTCTCCAGGACAGTCAAATGTTCATATTTAGTATTTGATTGTTTTGTTGTCCGCTCAGTTTGACTATCCAAACAACCTTTTTGTACTGTGGTATAGGTAGGATTATAATTAAACTATCTCACGGCAAGCAGTGTTATATTGTGATTCCATTACACAGATAATGCATACGTTACACACCTACCGAAGTCGTTGCTATGGAATTTATTTAATTGTTTATGGCTATTTATTTCCATTATTTGTATTATTAGTTTTACCGAAAAGACTGTCCAACGTCAGTCGGATGACTTTGATAACTTCTTGTAGGCTTGCATTTTTGATGGCATGGCAAGAATGTTGCTCCACTTTCTCCGGTCCCCAAGTTTCGGTTGCCAATAGCTGAAAAGTTCACTTGACGACCTAATGTCTCCCATGTCAGTTTCTGAAGCTAACTTTGTTCCATTGTATCCGTAAAGAGTTCCATGTTGGCGGCAGGGCCATCTGTGACCGTGTCATGAAGTAACCAATACAAAACATTAATGTAGCACTCCTCCTTGCTGTGATTGCAACCTTTGGGATCAGATCATATAATAGTGCTTTTCACCAGCTGAAATGAGAAACATGATCTCAAGGAAATACGTGAAATGGTCATATTGTCATCATATATTCAGGAAACTAAACCACTTTGTTACATTTAGTTAAAACATCCTGGTTGGGCGTAACTCAACAATACACTGGGACACAAACAACTGTGTCCTTGTTTATTCACCTAACATAACTTATTTTGTTAGATTAAAGGCTGTAGGAATCAGACCAAACAGGCAAATGCACCTTCTGACACCTGATATTAGGCCAAAGGGGTTCACCAGATCTTATTCGCACCAGAAACATATACCATCTGCTTTTTCTCAGACGTTCCAAGACTTTCTCTATACTACTGTGCTTTTATGAAGTTATTTTTAGATCATAGGGCACATTCCCATATGCTTCATACTTGCCCTCCAGTCATATTTGATGTTATTGCATGTGCTGAGCATGTCCTTTCTCACTCAGTTGGCCTGATGATGCGTTTATGATACTTGGCTTGTATCAGAAAATAAACCTCGGCACAAATTGGTCAGGTTACAAGCCTTCAAAGAGAATATATTAATCAATTTCCATTGGCTTTGAAATGCAAGTTTTCTGTTTGAAATCTGAGGGTGCTCATGGACTGAATTTCTTTGGTCCTCAAAGAGAACATGTTCTAATCCCTCTCGCTTTGTTCTTTTTCTTTCATTCTCGGACCCTTTCTCATTCTTAGATTTCAGTGGAGTTGGACAACAGTCAGCAGTTCTACTCAGTTCAATACTGAACACTGCGTTGGTTATCTTCAGAATAGTTGAGCAAAATATTTCCTCTGCGTATTATGTAATCATATAAATGTTCATATTTGGGTATTTGACATGGATTGCTCAAAATGACCACAGGACATCTGAGTTGAATTTTATGCCAAATTATTAATAAAAGACAAATTATATTTTCAGTCTGTAAAGCATCTCTAATCAATGTTTGTACTTTAATAATAGATCAAGCTCCAATGTGAATGTGAAGATTGTCGATAGATCAAGCAAAAGTTACATAATATTGCTTTAAAAATCTCCATGGTATACTCCATGCCTGCTATTTCAACAGCTTTAACCAAAAGAAAGTACTGGAAAAAGGCTCAAAAGTCTTTGTTAGATGATTTGAATAGCTTCTCTGATCATTACCCAGTCTTCTATTCCCTACAAGAAAGGCTAATCACGCTCCATCCTCGCCCTTTTAAAAATAGATGAATAGTGCAATGAGCGCAGTACATGACCGAACACTGTAACACGCATTACAGACATGCAACGAGACCCATTGCATGTCATTACAATGTGCATTTCTCCCCCCTGCTCTATTTCGGTCTTGCATCTGAAGGGCAGCATTTTTGCAGGTTTCACATCATGATGCTCACATTTGTCGTTACTTCTTTGTTGTGATGCTGCTTTACCTTAATGTGAGACTGGTGCTTACCACTTTGTCCTTGTCAACGCAGCGAAGCCTCCTGAGAGGAGAATGTAATGCCTCTCCTTTTGATTGTTATGTTTTTTCCTCCGTGTCCTTTCCCTTCTCCATCGAACTCGGAAGAAGCACGCAGTTTGGTATGCACATGCGTCGGCTTCTCTCTGTGGAGCAGACACGTATAAATCCTTTTACACGCAATCCTGCCAAACTGCCCCGTAGGCAAGCTTTGCATTTGAAATGTACAATTAGTTATCCCTGTTTGGTTTGAATGCAACATTTCTGAAACATCAAGCCTTGGGGTGATGCAGGGAGAATGGCAACAGCGACCCCATACATTGTCCCCCCTTGTTGTTTATTCTCCGTCTTGGTCCCCGTCTCGCTCTTTTGTTCTTATTTGCGCTCCCGTTGTTCCTCTCTTTCTTCTTTTATTCCAAAATGAACTGGAAAGTGTGAGTCGTCACCTCGAGGTGCATCTGCTCTCTTTATGCAGCGCTGTATATGTTTTGGCAGGACCATGAACCTGCTCCCTGAGCTTCTTGGTCAGGATTGAGGGAGTAGATGGGATAAACTGCGGTACCCTGTCTAATCAGCAGGGCCTGTGGCGTGCTGTAAAGCCAGCTTTTGGTCAGTAGCAGGTGGGGGCAAAAATCTGCTTGTACTACCTGCCCCTAGTGCTGACCCCTTGCATGGACCCTCACTGTGCCTGATCACTTAGAATAGACATTTATAGAAGGCATTATACAGGACTCACAACAAGGCTATCAGAGAGGCTTTTTAATCTTGGTAAGTGTTATACTGGCGAGCTTGTTTTAAATCTAGTTCAACATGCTAAATGCATGTGTTGTGATGTTCAGATTTTCTACATCCTCCTACAAGGCTCAACGTTTTTGGAACAATATAACAGTAGGAACAGCTGCATGGAAATTCCCAACAGAATAATATCTGATAACATATTTTCTGCCAAAAGGCAGTCTTTTATATCGAGGCCAGAAGAGGCCTGCTCAGGTCAGGTGGAGCCACCTACACATCTCTGACAAACACAGATCTTTATCTCTGAAGCCATGAATAATGGGAAAATGTGTGAATGGACTTGAGCTACAATTTCACACGTTACGTCCTTTAAATATTTATCAGATGCTTTTGTAACCCACAAAAACTCTTCACACTGTCATAAATTAGATCCACTGTAAAGCACTTTAAAAAAATGATGGCACTTTGAAGTTGGTTCGCCGTATCATTATTTCCTCCTCCCAAATCAGTGGTGAAGACCCATGGCTGTATTGTGAAGAACACCAAGAGCAAATGCCAGGAGTTGAGGAGTTATTATTAAAAGGAAATGTTCACTCATGTGATTTGCATGCACAATTAATCAGCACATGAGGCCAAATTACCTCCAATCAGAATCAGAAAGGGCTTTAATGCCAAGTCATGTTTGCACATACGAGGAATTAGCTGTGGTGATTGGTGCATTAAAGTTAACACGGTACAAACAAATGAGACATAATTTAACAAAACATTGAAATATGAAAATTTGCATAGAATATAAAAACAAACTATGCAAGAATATATTAAAATATCCATGTTATTGTGTCCGTATTAAAACTTTCCACATTTAAAGTGTAAAGTTTTGCAGGTATGTGAAAATGGTTGTGTCCTGGGGACGAAGGGGTCGTAGGGGGAGTGATGGCCCTCGGCCGTGTTGGTGGGGCCAACTGGAGTCGGTAAACAACGTCTTTGAAGCATGTGGTTTTGGTCTTGATAGACCTCAGCCTACAGCCAGAGGGGAGTTCCTGTTTGTGTCCAGGGTGAGATGGGTTGGCCACATTTTTGCCTGCCTCGGGGTCCTGGAGGTGTACAGGTCCTGGAGGGATGGCAGATCGTCTTCTCAGCAGAGGGAATGACACACTGCAGTCTGCCATTAGGAAGTGGCAGCAGCATCCCAGACGGTCATAGAGGAGGTGAAGATGGACTCAGTGATGACAGTGTAGTTGTAGTGTACCAGCTTTGGCTGCTTTAACTACTTCAGCGAACACAGGAAGTACATCCTTCTTGGGGATGGAACTGATATTCAGCTCCCAGTTGAGGTCCTGGTATGCACCATTATGGTGCCCAGGAAACTGAAGGACAGTGTTGAAAGGGGAGTCAGAATGGGTGATGGGGGCGGGTGGGGCAACCATCTCCACTGTGTTTAGAGCATTGAGTTGTTCACGCTAAGTTGTTCTGTCATCACATGGTCAATCGCCCACCTGTAGCCAGACTCATCCCCACCATAGATGAAACCAATGAGGATGATGAGAACTTAAGGAGCTTAAAGATCCCAAATCATGCTGTTTTTCATCAATTTCACACAGCTGTCAGAGATCCAACAACACTGTTTCCGATATGCATTGCCCCAAACCAATCCGTGGTCCTGAATTTCAGCTGTCTAAAAGTTGCTCAAATGAGCTCTCCTGAGAACAGGCTGTTAGCTCCGTCTGTCAACACCTACTTGGAGAGCCGTGGAGAGGATGCTGCTTAAGCTAGCGGCAGCATGCGCCAATATTTCCAAGGATATATCGCTATGGCTCACCTATGTGGCTCAGGTGAAGTTGTTGGGTCCCGTATGGTTGAGACAGATCCTTTAACGAGGCTCAGTGTCGAGGCAAAGCCAGTTTTGTACTGACCCTTGTTACTGAAGCAGTCCGATGTGAAGTGGTTAGCACACACATACAAGCTAGCACAGACAGTAGCCGGCACATTGTCATTAAAAATGAAATCGAAGAGACCAGACCCAGATTGTCGTGCTCGGCGCTCTGTCGGACATGCGCCCCTGGGTTCCGTCCAACCAGAGGCAGCAGTGAAGATGCACCAGAGCACGTGAGACAGAGGGAGCTTCACCCACACCGGGATTTATTCACGGAGCACCATCCGGATCACCCAGCGCCACAACCGGTAAGCTGCGCTGTGTTGCAAAACGCCCCCTCTCGGATATCGGCTATCATTGCGCAGAGGAGTTCGGCCTATGCAAATTACTCCTTTTGTTACGTAACAACAGGAGCTGAATCTGAACAGCCCGTAGGAGCGCCGTTGTACCAGTGGGTGGGCTGCATAGACCATGCAGGAGTCGCTTGTTTTTCTCATCCTGGGAGTTGACAGGCTCAGGGAGGACCAGTTTATAGGTGTAGAGACCAGAGAAAACGTGTTTTTCATAATATGGGACCTTTAACAGACGGATGACTGGGATGCAGCTGTTGTGTCTTGATGGAAGTCAGTGCTGATGATCTGTTGCCTTATGAGCTTATGTAGCATTTGCGCTCATAGCCATTTTGCATGCACTTTTGAGACTGTCCCTAATTACCATCAATGCTCACAGATCATGAGGTAAAAAAAATAGCCCCTGTGCAACATTAATCAAATTTTGTTAATGGACGACTATTACTGCACCTTTCATGTTGGAAAAATGTATTCAGATTTTTTTTTAGTTCTCTATGGAGTCTAAATGGCCCATGCCAGGCATCATTGGGCCATTTTGTCATGATTATCCATCCCGGAAATGTCTGACAGCGTTCCCTCGT
This sequence comes from Chelidonichthys spinosus, assembly GCA_029853015.1. NCBI lineage: Eukaryota > Metazoa > Chordata > Actinopteri > Perciformes > Triglidae > Chelidonichthys > Chelidonichthys spinosus. Next base: position 10,837,351 of record CM056826.1, read on the forward strand.
CTTAAGAGCTTCTGATGACTGACCTCAAGTAGGTATAAAGGTTTATTTTCTTTTTTTTTTTCTCAGCTCACTGATTAAAACTACAATGCCATCGCTTTGTGCTTCATTTTTGACACCACTCCACACACACACACACACACACACACACGCAGCAAAGTAGTGAAAGTAACTACTCATGCTTAACTGGATCGACTCCATGCTTTCTGCTCACGTTTCCTCAAGGATACTTAGCGTATTCATGGACTCTTATCCCCCACAGAAAAACACATCTGAAGAGAAATGAAGCCGACTGAGGTGGGGAAAAAAAGGAGAGTATTTCCCTTATTTCTTATCAACAAGCGACAATGGGCAGAGTCAATGAACAAAATCATAAACTGCTTCAATATGAGAAGCAGTGGGGCTCTTCAGCTCTGATTCCAATGTGTCTGACTGACTGAGCAGCATATATTAAACATTATTGAATGTTTCCAAAGACCTGGACTGCAGGGTTTTGAAATTTGATACAGCTGATGAAAGATGTGCTGGGAAATGGGGGAGGGGGTGCTTTAAATGTTTCAAATCTCTGGGCTGAATTTTTTTTTCTTTTATCGGGTCACCGAAGCATTTCCATGGCAATCAGGGAAGACGGCCTTGAACTGAAATCAAAGCATCAAAGACGATCACAGAGCCTCAGCAAGAGCAGAACTTTGAAACACATTTCATAAAGCTCACATTAATTTCTTAAATAATCTTGTTTACAAAGTAGAACTTACATTTAACCTATAGCATGATTCCATGGGGAAAATATTGTCACTTTTATGTACATATAAAACATAGTGTGGGGGGAAAAGGTGCGGCTGATAGAAATGCTGTATAATTGGTCTGAGGTTGAAAGGAAGTGAGTCCAGACGCGATACGTCGTTTTAATGAATCAGACGTGATGAAAGGCATGCGCATATTTTCAAAGACATACATATTTTAATTGGAGTTTTCAAAAGCAGCTTTCATCTCCTCCTCTCTGTATTCATGTTCCTTCATTAGGATGGCATAAAGATATCCCACAAGGTGTGTACTGTTGACAGTAATCCTATGAACCCATGTGATGTTAAAATGATGCGATGATAAAAAACCTGGTTTTGGACTTTATTTTCCCATTCTGTGTATCCAACTGAAGGAGAGGAATGTGAACATGTCCTTTGAACATCACTGCTGATCTCTATATACATACTGAATATGTAAGATATACAACAGTACCATTAAAGCTATGGTCTAAGATTTGGAATAAAAAAAATCCATTCATTCTATCAGCCGTAGGCCTGCATAGAAATTGACCAATGGTAGCCATTGCTCCAGAAGGTGATTCTTTTTTCAAATCTGTCTCAAGGTACGTGTCCACAGGAAGCGTTGTTTCTCCGCTTCCCATTCATCATCTATGTGAAAAGCCGTGCAATGCATTCTGGTAGCGTTGCGGTGAATTTCGAGAGACGCCGCATAAAGTTGAAGTTGAATCTACTTTATGCAAATCAGAGGCGCCCGGCTCGAGTCGCCGCCTCTCCAACGCTCACGAAAATCTTTTAGACTGAATGTTGTCGATCTAAAATAAAGACAGATTCAGCAACTGCAAAGCTTATTCCCAGACCTACCGGGAAACTAAACGGCGTCCTGTCTGAGTTTCTACCTTTACTCGGAGGGGGATGTTCCCAATCATTGTCTATGTAAGAAACCGTGCAATGCCTTTGCGTTGCAGCGAGTTTCAAGAGACGGGGGCGCCGCCGCCTGCATAGCTTATTTTCAGAAACACATTTCGGTGAACTATTTTCATAAAATAAGAGAAAGGGATTTGAAATCCGGGATCAGACAGGCCACCAGTGAAAGCGTTCGTCCAATCAGGTGCAGCCATGAAGTGGTTGTAGCAAGGAGAGCGCCTGTTAATCATCCTCTAGTGGCAGCCCACCAAGCATGCAATCCTGGCAAGCGGCGCGTCAACTCGCGTTTAAAATCGCCCCTGTGGACACGTACCTTCAGAGGCTCAACTGATTTTCAGAATGTAGACCATAGATTTAAGTTGCCAGACAATTTCTGTCGAAAAAGAGTTCTCTGAAAAACATGTCATTTGGCCTCAATTATTGTCTTCTTAAGCAGCCTTTCAAAAAAACGCCATTTATTCATTCATTCAAATGCCACAGTTGATAAAAGGTGCACAATGTGGAGTAGCAATAATGGTGGAAAATTATTCATTTTTTCACCAGGCTCTATCGAAAAGAGCTTGAGGAAAACATCCAGTGTGAAGTGTGATTCCTGCAATGTCACAGTTACAAAATAAATGAAATTGGTCATGCTAAAAATCCTATTTAAACACTAATCTGTGTTGCTGTAAAATGTGCTCTAATTCTACCAAGAGGCATTAGTTTGCAATTAGTGCAGCTTGTTTGAGTGGAAGAGGTTTTGACTGCACAGCAGAACAATTTTCAACATTTCGAAGGTGAATGAAATACTTAGTTTTCCTTTTAGATCCCTTCATTCTTAAAAAAATGGCCTTTAGTTGAAGGAGACATTCTTCTTTGTGTCCAGAAATTGGGAGCCGTTTCTACCCTGAATGTGAAAAGGCTGTCAGTCATGGCTTATGCCATGCATAATGTATATGTACTGTATAAAGAAAGGATATAGATACCAATAGTTGTGCACTACAAATATCACCAATTTTGAATCTGAAATAAGCAAAATATATTACATTCTGACTAATCTACTGACTGCAGATGGCAGTCGTGCATATTCATGTATTGCTGGTAACGATGTGGCAATAAATTAGGAACAGACTGCAATCAAATGAATAACTAGATTAATGATTAATATTGCAGCAAATATGTTTGTGATGAATGCATTCAACATATCTGATATTATTGTTTTTTACCAAAAGTATACCACATGTAGAAGATTTCTACAATGTGCACTGCCTGTGTTGGCTAAAGAGCAAAGCATGTTTTCTGTAAATCAAGCTAAAGCATTTTGACAGTAGGCCATGCAATGTGTCTAATAGTGGCCTCTGCATATACACTTGATTGCCAAAAGTATTCACTCACCCATCCAAATAATTGAAATCAGGTGTTCCAATCACTTCCATGGCCACATGTGTATAAAAGCAGGCACCTAGGCATGCATACTGTTTCTACAAAAATTTGTGAAAGAATGGGTCGCTCTCAGGAGCTCAGTGAATTCCAGCGTGGTACCTGTGCAACAAGTCCAGTCGTGAAATTTCCTCGCTCCTAAATATTCCACAGTCAACTGTCAGTGGAATTCTAACAAAGATTATCTTCTTCTGATCTATGCTTTGAGCTCATTGAATCCACCGGCGGTGTTTCGCCCTGGTAACACGTCATCACTACGTTACGTCTTTTCTGCCTCGGGTGCTCGGAGCGTTTAGATAGAACGCCGTATCGCCTCGTCTCGCCTCTGATGCGACACCTCTGTGACTACCTCCATTGCCATCTCAGAGGCGTAATATTCTGTTACGCCTCACGAAAAAGGCAGTGTAAAAGGGGCTATAGACTGTATAATTAGTGATTGCTTGGCACAATTTCCCATGGAATGGACTTTCAGAGAAAACGGGATTGCTAAAAAATCTTAATTTAAATTTAAGTTTAATACACTCCAGGCACACTAAAACCATTTGAAATCTGGTGTTAATAAATGTGACCTTTTTACCTGAAGAGTTGTCTTTTCCATTTATGTTCTTGGAGTACACCAGAATGCTTCATTTACAAAATTAATTCATTTAAAATCACAAAATTTGGCTGCTAACTACTTTGACCTTTGACCACCAAAATCTAATCAGTTGATCCTTGAGTACATAATTGACAACCTGAAAAACATAATGCTTCAGGTTGCGGCTATGCAGCTTTTCTTTTTTTCTAAGCTATTTTTTTTTCATCTGTGAAACGACAGGTGAAATTCTTTTTTTTTACATAGGGCTGATGTACCATAGACAAACTCCCCAGCTAACTTGTAACATCCCATCATCATTTTAGTTGTCAACTGCACCCCTGTTAAAAATCGGGTGCTTAAATAATCCTTTGACATGCAAAAATCTGACATTTTAACCCAGATACAGGTATTTTCATTTCATTACAGCCCTTTGTTTCATATTGTACCACTGATGGTTTTCCTCTCAGTTGGGTGTGGTACAGTAAGAGGCATTGGCTTCTGTCTCTATACTGTCGAAATACTGAAGCATAGATAAATACAGTCAGTCAGAACTGACATTTGGACAAATTGCTTGTTGCACACGTAACACTAGCCATACTGTGTGTCAGGATCCCAAAAGTTTTCCCATTCTTCCTGCTGATGCCTTATCTTGCCTTATTCCTGGTTATTGCCTGTATCCTATATAAAAGTTTGGGGTTCTTTAACTTTGTAAAGCTGTTTCTCCTGCTTCCAGTATTTATGCTAAGCTAGGTTAATTGTCTCCTGGCTCCAGCTTCAAACTTAACGGTCACATATAAGAGTGATATCTGTCTTCCTGCCAAGCTTTCGGCAAACAAACACATAATGGTATTCCCCCCTCACATTAAATGAATTATGGAAGTGTTACTCCATCCTGAGTAAGATTAACAACTACCAACTGTATTTAAACATGATACAGTGTATGCTTTGATATTACTCTTCAAACAAGAAAAAGATGATTGGTTTGTGGCGAGCGTAGGGAGGACACAAGACACAACTATATGAAATTGCCTGTGTACAGGAGGGTAGTAGGACTAACGGAATCCCACTCGTAGGCTACGGACTGTGACAACGCCACCTTGGGACTTTCACCCAAAGTTTTAACTCGTCAATTGCTTTCAGGACACGCAAGTAAGGTTACCCATTAGGCATGAGACGTGGTTCACTGTTAAATACACTTTATTATTTATTAAATCAAACAACATCCACACAAATTGTAAAAGAAGACTTTTCAAACTGAGGCCAGTTGGTGTGGGCAAGCTAGTGAGGGAAGGGGCCCAAACAAAATATAATAAAAGGAAGGGACGGGACACCACCACCCAGATCACCAGCACCACCACCAGCGGCCTCTGCAAAGAAAGGAATGAAAATAGTCAAGTAAAGAAAGAAATTATATACAGAAACCAAACTCCACCCGTCCTAATCAAATGAATTATACTAATCAATTAAATCAAATTAACCAAAAATATATCAAAAGTCAAGACGGAATGGTAACGAAAACAAATAAACAAAATAAACCAAGTTAAAATATCGAAAATGAAACTAAACCCATGGGCACGAAGGCACACTTCATAGACACTTCACAATATAACAGTGATCGTCAACAGCTGCAATGCCGCAGCAGACAGAGCAGCGGCAAAGCTGCGACAGACCATCAGACAAAGCAGCAGACAAAGCAGCAGCGGTCAGGATTGTGACGTTTATTAGGTCACCCAGCTAGCTCAGCCCGATGGCTGTATCTCATCTAAAGAAACAAAATTAAAACTATTAAAATGGGCCGACAGTACCGGTTTCAAATGTTGCCATAAAACCACAACATACCTTTTGGGCGGGTCAGATAAACGGCTACCGGCAGTTTACCTGCAACCATGCTAGCATTACCTTTTTAAAGAAAAAGGTATCGATCAAGATCATGCAGACAGAGAGGACACTTACCGCCGCAACCCAACGGGACCAGCGCACACCTAGCAGCGGGGCACGTCAGCTCAGCCGCTCTGCAGTACAACATACATGTCCCATAAGAACCAAGAATGAAAACACCTAGCGACGTGAAAACAATGAGCAGCGTGCCGTCTTACCTGCCGAAAGCTGAAACTTCCGGACCGGAAGTGGTCCGTCAGACAAAAGCGTAAAGAGAAAGCGCCGGGTAGAACTGGTGTATTTATACAACGTTCCGCCTACAGCGAGTGGCTACCATTGGTGCTCAATTAGTGGCCCAGATGCCAAAGCACTCTGCTGCTACATTCACTATCTAGACATAGTTGAAAAGATAAAAGTATGAGGTGTTTCTCTGCTCGATCTGTGGAGTTAGCATGATGGCACGTACCCTCAGCGGGTGCAGGCCAAGGTCACCTTTGCTAGCTCTACACGTTCTCCACACCTCACCCCATTTGTTTCTGACAGATTGACACGAGGGTGTGTATGTGTGTCAAGCTGTGCCAGAGGGCTGAGGCAGAGGTGTTGATCAGTGAACTGAAGCTCTGTGACTCATCTCTGACTATGACTAGCTTCGCTGAACAGCTTACAGTGACTTTGCCCGAACAGCCAGAGATAGATATCATTAGGGGTGAGTACTCATCTACTGTATTCAATCCTGCTAGGTTAATGGTGCTGATGTATATTTGCATATACAATGACATTCTGACTGGTCATATGATGCCATACCGTACATGCTGCTCTTTAATGCAGGGAAAATCCACTTGAATATTTTTAGATATCCTAATTCTAACGATAAATCCCTCAATATTGTTTCATCTTTTTTTCATATTCCAAAATGCTATTATTACTATTCATTATTATTATTATTATGATTAACTCCGCCAGGATGTCCAAGCAATTGGCTGTCTGTGTTCATGAGTGAGTGTGCACTGTATTAGTTTGGAACATTATTATCATGCAAAATCAACAGCCTTACAATGGAGCATTACATTTATATTAAAGACATTTATGATAATTCATTTTGTTATTTATTTTTTCTTATTGACAGCATGCCATTAGTTGTGTTCCTTAAATGTAAAGTAAGAATTGTGGCCACTGATTCACAGTTGAGTGTTTTAAACTAAATTCATGGCGACTCAAAGTTAATGACTTGAGGTATGCTAACAGTGCATACCTCAAGTGGCTGGAGAGCAAAGCAAGGAGAACCTCGGATTACAACACAAACAGAGGGAGAGTGACTTAATTCTCTGCTCAGATAGACATCACTCCATTATATCTTTCCATGGACAATAGTTGTCTGCTGCTGTATGAATGCTCTGAATCCCGCATACTGCACCTTTTAATACAAAATATTTCTGATGAACCTGGGAATTTGTCTATCCACCACGACAAAGGATCCTAATTGACTTTGCATTAGCTTTGTTTCCGTGGTGGCAGCATATCAATGTTACATGTGCCACCATCACGTAATGCACTGTTAAGACATAATGGTCCTTTCATGTATTTCTGTGACATCAGGCTGATTTATACCCTTTGACATTTTGCAGTTGGTTCCCATCATCTTGACATCTTTTGACAAGGGATGCAATATTTTTACTTTTTTGCTCCCAATGCAGTCGATGCAGTACCAATCCTGCACCAGCGTTTCATTAATAAGCTGCATCTCTCGCTGTGTGAAGTGACTGGGATACTTTTTGTATGTGTAAGGCAGCATCAGGCTTCACTTAAACATTTGTTTAGGTCGCTTTGCCGAACCGAAAAAGTCCTGCCCCCTTCATTCAACACCTCTGTTCAAAGCCGCTCTCCCAGAACGCTAAACAAGTGCTCGAGATCGTCGGCAGAGTGCACACAATCAGGTAGTAAGCATTGACAGGGAGGTCGCCCAATTTTTTCTCTGGCAGGACTTTTTTGATTGGACGGAGTTTTACAGTCCTGCCACGGCCACAGAAGACATTTTAAAAAAACATTTATGTCAGGAAATTAAATGTATTTATTGCTTTTGGTATGTTAAAAGGATTTCAAGTATTATAACAGAACGTGAATAGAATCACCTACTCAACCTTCAACTTTATAAAACAAATTCTAACAAATGAATACATAGATATAAATGTCATATATATCTCTAATTATTACAAATAAAATAAACCTTGCATGTAATCAAGGTCAATCTTATTGTGACCATCATGTGTTTATTTAAAAAACCTCTTTGAAACAGCCTGTTCACCACAGAAAAGCTTACCCACCATTATGAACACCTAGATATTATATTTGGAAATGCTGCAAGTAAGTAATGCTCTGTGTTTGTCATTAGGAAACAAAAATGAGTGTAAAGCTCCATGTGTTCCCTTCCCACAGCAAGATAATGACATAAAGCCTGACTGTTAAAATGATTATTTGATTTTTAAGGCACAATTATGCTATAGCTCCATGCTGAGCTAAGTACAAATTAATTCTTTACAACTCTATTAGTCAGTGTGTGAATATAAGCCAGGTGTGCTGCATTGTTAAAGTCGGCTTTGACACTCACTTGACAGACTTGGCTACTGTGGCTCTCCGACTGTAGAAGTAAAAGCCCTGATTTATTTTCTTTCTGTTAAATCTACTTTGAATGGAGATTAATCCACAACTGTAGATGCAGTTCTATTACCTTGTTTGAAAATTGTTTCTGCAATCCAGAGGCATAAGTGTATTTTCCAGAATAACAGTTCAATGTGTCTTGCAAACAATATAATTGAGAGGAGCAGTGGAGGAGTTTCAGAAGCTAATTAAGCTGTAAGCATTGGCATAGCTTGTTCTCGTGGTGGTGTCGCTGGGGGTTGTTGATTCTCTGTATCCGTCTTGCTTGAATGCCCTCTCCTACATTGTTTACTGTCATCATCTGCTGAGCTGGATAATGTGTCCGCACACAGACCCTTATCAACTGGTAGTGTCTCAGCTCTTTGTCCCCTAGTATTATTTGGAAGTCACATGTGCAAGAGTAGGGCTGCACGGTGGTGTAGTGGGTAGCACTCTCGCCTCACAGCAAGAGGGTCCTGGGTTCGATTCCCGGGTCGGCCCGGGTTCCTTCTGTGTGGAGTTTGCATGTTCTCCCCGTGTAAGCGTGGGTTCTCTCCGGGTTCTCTGGCAGGATGGGGATAGGTTAATTGGTGACTCTAAATTGCCCGTAGGTGTGAATGTGAGAGTGAATGGTTGGCCCTGCGATAGACTGGCGACCTGTCCAGGGTGTACCCTGCCTTCGCCCAATGACAGCTGGGATCGGCTCCAGCCCCCCCGTGACCCTGAATACAGGATAAGCGGTAGAAAATGGATGGATGTGCAAGAGTGTGTGCACATGGCGTGGATTGAAAGTGGCATGTGACTTGGACTGTGAATCTAATGTGGCCCTTCGTCATGTGGTGTTATGAAACAAAGCAAGTGGTTCTGGTTTCTCTTCAAGACAAATGGGTGTTTTTAAAAGTATATAACTGCTGGGATAATTTCCGGGTTATTAAATCTTTGAAAAAGTATTGTTTGCCATTACCACTGCACTACTAGCCCTGAATTAAATGTCCATTGCAACACGTGCTTACTCATAATAAGGTAACCTAATTTCAAACATTCCTGTTTCTTCAGCAGGCTGAGAACTAGGTAACCCCACAAATTTGGTGTTAACCCAGCTCTGGACTAGATCCAGGAAGCCCTGGTGGTTTTAGCTCACTAAGAATGTGCCAGGATTGTAGCCATGTGAAAGCGTTCTTAGCTCTGTGCTCCCCAATGTCTGGTTGAAACTTGGATGCTGAAGTGCCATGAAGCATCATGGTTTTTGGCTACCCACTCCCACAAGCTCAGTTGGAGGTGAAACAAAAAGAGGTTTATTTAAACTAGAGTCAATAAGGCGTGGGTTCTGGGATGAAGAGAGTTTGGGTGACGGTGAGTGTCCGTGACCAGGGCTGAGGACGAGGAGAAAGGCGAGTGGGCAGGCAAGTGATTTGTTCGGCAGCGAGCGGACAGGATCTGAAGGCGAGCGGAGTGGAGGCAAGGATTAAAGGTCCCCTATTATACTGATTTCCATCCATTCCACACAGTTGTCAGAGGTCCAACAATACTGGATTCGATATGCATTGCCTCAAACCCATCCATCGTCCTGTATTTCAGCTGTCTAAAAGTTGCTCAAATGAGCTCTCCTGAGAACAGGCTGTTTCTGTGCCTGCACCTTTAAATGCTAATGAGCTCTCTTTGTCAATGCCTATTGGGAGAGCGATGGAGAGGATGCCACTTACGCTAGCGGTAGCATGCGCCAATGTTTATAGTGGATGTGCCACTATGGCTCGCCTATGTGGCTCAGGTTGCTGGGTCCCGTATGGTTGGGACAGATCCTTTTACTAGGGTCAGTGTCGAGGCAAAGCCAGCTTTGTAATGACCCTCATTACTGAAGCAGTCAAATGTGAAGCGGTTAGCACACACATACAAGCTAACACGAACCGCAGCCAGCACATTGTCATTAAAAATGAAATGCAACCACTTTTCTGTTCTTCTGTAGCTGGGACAGAATATAAGCACTTATGCTGATTTGTACAACCAACAACAGAGCAATTTGCGTGTCTAGCTCTGAGCGCCGACATTGTGAAACCTGATATCTCACTGTTATCTCACCGTAGGACACCAAACTTCACCTCGGTGATGAACGCCCCCTCTCGGATATCTCCTATCATCGCACAGAGGAGTTCGGCCGATGTAAATGACTCCCTTTGTTCCGTAACGATGGAAGCTGAATCTGAACAGCCTGTAGGAGCGTCATTGTTCCAGTGGGTGGGCTGCAGAGATCATGCAGGAGTCGCTTGTTTTCCTCGTTCTGGGAGTTGACAGGCTTAGGGAGAACCAGTTTATAGGTGTAGAGATCAGAGAAAACGTGTTTTTCATAATATGGGACCTTTAACACAAGCGTACAAAATCATCTAAATTTTCAAATCGTCAGGATACATTGGGCGAGCACATTACACCAGCGAGCAAAAAACTACTAGACGAACAATCCAGCAAAGAATGACTGCAGGAACCGGAGTATAGGGGCAAGTGGTGATGAGGCTGATAATCTTCAAGTGTGTGTTGTCAGGTGAGGGAGAGTTAGGCCCCGTCCATACGGAAACGTTTTTTGTGCGTAAACGCAGAAGTCACAGAGAAAAAAAGTTTGTTTTGGTACGTGTGGACGGCCCCTTAGAGGAAGTAGTGGATCGCCACACTTTCCATGCCAATGTAAACCAATGGGGCTGTTCACACAGGACTACCCGCAGTGTGGAGGTCTGCGGCCTAGTTTCTGCGTCTGATCTATTTTCTTTGCATATGATAAAAAGATTTTCCTTCTGAATAATGATTGTGTCGTTGCCTTTTGTGATTGTGTTTTTTAAAAATTACGTATGTATTCCACATATTTGTCAGCTGTGTCTAAGCAGAAAGTGAGACAGACATACATTAGCAGTACAGAGACGAGCTGAATTGCTTGTTGACCGACAGGGAGACATGTGCTTCTGGGATGAAAAACCAGGCTACTGGTCACGCAGCGCTCCACGGCGCTTCCACAGTGTGAATCCAGCACGAGCCTGGAGCTAAGCACAGTGGGAAAAACCTTCAGTAGGGAGAATGTTTGAAAACAACCAGCCATAATATTCCAACCCTAAAAATATTCAGATTATATGAAATATTCTATTTCATCGTTCAGTTTCTGGGATGCAGATCAGACAAAATTACTGTTTTGTGTCCTGTTAGATTGTTAAATTCCACTCCTACAAACCATTAACATTCATGCATGTAAGGAGGATCCGAAAGTGTGAGACTTCATTTCATGAATGGATAGTTATGAAGAGGGGACGCCAAATTGGTAAGTAAGTTAAAGTAACAGTTGAATGATTTATTTGCCTCCTTGTCTGGCTGACTTTTATCGTGGACAGAGAGCTGATGGAGCTGCGTTATATATTCTTGTGGGGAGAAATAAACTGAAAGCAGGTCACTAATGACTCGAATGCCACTTGTCTGCTTACCGCAGAATCAACTGCTCACCACGACAGCAACGTTATAGCCCAGAAAGAATTATGCATTATTGGATTGCTTTCCCAAATAAATATCAAACTATGTAAAATAATCCATCCATCCATCCATTTTCTACCGCTTATCCTGTATTTAGGGTCACGGGGGGGCTGGAGCCAATCCCAGCTGTCATTGGGCGAAGGCAGGGTACACCCTGGACAGGACGCCAGTCTAACTATGTAAAATAATAAATAACTAAAATACAATTTAAACACCTAGTCTTTTACAATTCTAGTTGCCCTGAACATATTGGAGAAAGCAATTTTAACACATTGGACATAAAAAATAACCCAAGTGTAATCCAGTTTTTTTGCAGAACATCGAAGTTTTTCTCTGAAGATTTTATTGCACTACCACACATAAACATACAAATAATTCAGTCCAGGCATGCAGATGGTCTCCTGGAGGGAGCACCGTGATGCAGAGAAGTGGAAAAGTATGTGAGGGACGGAAATCCAATATCATTCATGTTGGTTGTTATATTTTACTGCATCGTTGACCACAACATCTTAGTCAGAGTCAAATGTATGAACTAATTACTTTTGTGTGCACCTTTTTATTTCCTTGTGTTTGTATTTTTTGAGAATTCTGTTTCAATATGATTATAAATGCACATATTGATTACCTTACTGACTGTTTATGATGATTGAGATATCACTCCCAATGATTACTGACATTTTTCAGGTACATGTAACAAACTATTGATGACTGGTGCTATAAATAGCCACATCCATGCAGAGTAATCAGTGTCAGTGTAATGATGGTTGCAACACAGTGGTTGAAATAGTTTTTCTTCCTTGCTTTTCTTTTTGCTAATAGACAGATATTAAAGTGATTTGCAAAGCAAGGTAATTTCTGGTATTTTCCACATCCACTTATTTCCAACTGTAATTAATGTATGAAGACAGCACATACATATTTCTGTATTCACGTGAATTACTTTTTTATTTATTTTTTGGTTGGTGAACCCACAAAGACTTTTATGCATCATGCAATGAATCCGCAAAGAGCGGCAAGCACTGTCACTGCACTTGGCTGGTGCAGTTCAGGTGTCTCTTTAGTATATGTGTCTGGCATAGAGAACAGCTGTGTAACCAGATAGTGTAACTCCCTGTCACTGACATGACCTAAAGTGATTGTCACAGGGATTTTCTCTCACCTTCTGCCCTCAAACTCCTGAGAGGCAGATTGACTGTTCTGACAGGTGGTACTTTTTTCCAGAGGATTTTTGTCTCTCGGAGTGCTTGGGACTGACACTCACTAGGCATTTTCTCACTCAGGCTTGTGGTGAAGATGTCAGTCTTCCTCTCAAGAAATAAAGACCATGCATTGGCCACTTCAATCTAATGTCATTGGCTGCGGAGGCTGCGGACAGTCGAGATCAAGCAGGGGGCAGGTGCTTTCTCCTCTCTGACAATCTACATATTTACTGTTAGATCGAACCCGCTGCAGCATTAAAAAGGACAATGTCACCCATGCAGTCTAAGTGTGGCACTCAATTTTCTTCAAAGGAGATCAGGCAAGATTCATTGAGGGACATCCGTTAAAGTGACATCCCACGTCACGACGACAATAGGACGATTTAGTACTTTATCTCCATGTGAGTTCTGGGGATAGTAAACCATGGACAATAGCCGCCTCAGGGAGACGCATTTAGTGCCAGATAGCAGGCCATAGGTGTTTGATGTAGGCTCTCACGTGGTGTATATAGCTCCCCGGATCACGTATTGCACATAATTCACTGCTGACATGGACCGCTGTGGTGATCACGCTGCATACAGCAAGTGTTTTACTAAAGCCAACAACAGCCACTTGTGTGGCCATGATCACAGTGATGCATCGCACACAACCAGCTATACAATCAAGGTCATTACTTGAGCGCATTACTAGAAAATTGCTGTTGTCGTGTGAAGGTTTGATTTGTAGATGTTCAAAAAGATCCTGAATGACAAAATTCAGTCGGTGTCCTTTAGAAACGTGTTTGCATAAATGAGCATGTGATGATCTCCCAACACCATGGTTTAAAAAGTCACAAACATTTCTATTAAAGCAGTTTTTGCCTAACCTTCATCAGGTGTTTTAGATGTAGAAAGCAATATTTTTTTTTATAACATTAGCATTGGATAGTATTCTGGGTTTTGTGGGTTCCTCCAATATCTATGTTCTTGCCCAGTGATAGGGTTTGGTTAAAGGGATGGTTTCATATAATCTGGCTCTTAATTTAGTGGTTTTCTTTAAAATTCTTTATAATATATAACCCCTTGAGATGTGCCATCTGTTTTTCAAGAGGGTCCCGAACAACATTAGTACAATGAAAACACAATTTAGACAAAACATTTAACAAAACACATAGAAGAGCAGAGTGGTTTTATTGTTAACCCTAACCCTTTAGACCTGGTGTTTCAGCACATTGCTAAGAATCCTTTATCGTTACTTCTCTGTTGTTAATATCAATCAGTTCACGGACGGACTTCCTGGTTTGACTTTCACAGTGTCCTTATACTGTAGACGTGTGCATCCACAGCGTTCCTGTTTAACAGAGGATTACCGTCATTTCACTTTCCACTTTACCACCAAATAAAGTGATTAAGATAATCCGATTAAACTGCCCCCCCCCCCCCCCCCCCCCCCAGGATTTCCCTGGTGGTCAAGACCTTGAAGTCACTGACCATGAACCCTTACGTCAACGTTTTGAGACCAGCCAGGGACCTGCATTGCGTGTCATTCTCATTGTTTTTAATTCCTCATTGGCTGTCATCACTCTACTGTCTAACAGGTGCACTGAGTTGAGTGCAGATCTCTGCCAAGCCCCTTTTGGACTGCCTTTTCATTGCGGGAGTATTCCGCCGTTATTCCGCCCCATTGTCAGTCTAAAGGCTGAAAGGCGTAACAGAATATTACGCCGCTGAAACAGCAACTGAGGTTGTCACAGAGCCGCATCAGAGGCGAGATGAGTGATACAGCGTTCTATCTTAACGCTCCCAGCACCCGAGGTGGAAATGACGTAACGTAGTGAAGACACGTTACCAGGACGACATGCCGCCGGCAGATTTGATGAGCTCAAAGCGTAGATCCGAAGAAAATAAAACGCCAGTAGTTGCTTGCTTGCTGTTAACTGCGCTAACAGTGCAAAAGTGGTGGCAGAACTAAGGGTGGTTACCCAAAAGGGAAGTGAAGGACAGGCGCTATGCTCCAGCAATGGGTCGAAGAGAAACTCAGATTATAACCCACAAAGAGGGAAAGTCACGTTATATTATATTAATGCTTGGATATGAATATTCTGTACCATTACTGCCATGGTGAAAAACTTGAAAGGCCAACTGAGAACGGAGAAGATAAATTCATTGTTGACAGGTTTGAGGGAACTGTCTGTTTTGTTCAGCAACACATCTTAGGTGAACATTTCAGAATAGACTGTATGTCTTTGTACTAAAAGTAAGAGAGCAATTGGATGTGTAATTTGTATGTTATTATGCAATTGTTGAATGGCCCACCCATTAACTAAAATTAGTTTAACACCCCCTTCGTAAGGCGTCATTAAACAAATGAATGCAGGATGTCGGCCCGTGGGTTCAATAGACGACACGTCATATAACCTGCCCACAGTGGTTGAGTTCCAGCAGCAGTGTGTGTACTGGTCGGTTCGTTTGCTGAACACTCCTAAAACGCACCGTCCAAAACAACAATAGTGAGCTGTAGATCAATGGCCAAGGCAGTTAGCTGCAGCAGAATGTGACAGTGTTGTGCAAGTTCACATTTTTCAGTTTTCATGAACTAGTTCAACGTTCAGTTTATTTTTTTAGGTGAGAAATGAAAATGAAAGACTGAACTTGTTTTTTCAAACTATGACTTCAATCACTATGCCTACCTTCTAGCCTAGAACTGTTCAACTGCAGGGCAAACTAAAGACTTGAGAGTTAAAAACTTGAGAGCCCTGGATCTCATCACGCTAGTATCAATCCAATACCAATACTCACCTTGGTATCGATCTGCCCACCCTTACCAACGACATGCTGTTTCTAAAGTGCGAGCAGGTGGTGTCACTCGACTGATCAGGAGAAAACAAATTCCGTAACGTTTTATTGGACCTCAACATTGACATTCGTCGTTCATTTCACACAATCTGAACTAATTAACGTTCAAGTTCTTTATTTACAAATGTGTTGCGTTCAGTTCAAAGTTCACCGAAAAATGAACGTTTTCAATGAACCCATTCTTTTGAACTCGTTCATGCCCAACACTGGAATGCGGACAGACACGGAGACATTCACTCACTCAATCACAGATGTGGGCACACATATGACGAAACACAGGAAAATATACACTTTTTTGGGGGGTTGTTGACAGGTATGTCATTTCTTATTATATATTGTTATAGGCTTGTTTAAACCTTAAACTGAAGGTAATGCTTTAGATTAGAGGAGTTTGCAGAGTTTCCCATGCAAATCTAGAAAATCTGCAGACACAATTTCTTCTGCGATTTCCGAAGCTCACAGTGTCCTCGTCAGATCTGTAAAACCGATCTATCCCTGCCTGTGAGCGTTTGTCCCATCTTCTGCCAGCTCATTTAGCTTTGTGAGCCACACAGGCTTCACGGACGCATCTGTCTCCATCTCGTCCACCATATGCAGCTCTCCGTCATCTGCTGGCTGTGTTACAGTATGAGTGAAGGCAGCTGAGGAAGAGATGCATTTTTGAGCAGTGGTGAGTGAAATGTCCTTCTCTAGTCACGCTGACAAACTGCCGGGGTCTCATTTATAAAGTGCAGTAGCCACACTAAATGTTTGCAAACACACGATATTCTGATTTATAAAACCTCATGGACGCCACATTGCAATCTGATTTAAACTATGAATTGTCCGCATGTGTGGCTCAGCCTCACACCCCGCCCACTCCATGCCCACATTCAACCATAAATGGTCAATGCAATAATTGCATTCTGCATTAGCCTGATGATGAATGACTCTTGATAGTGAATCACAGAATTTACAGAGAGGGAGACCAAGAAAAAGAATTTGATTGACAGAGCAATCGAGTCTGCTTGTGGGCGAGCTGGTCCCTGAACACTTTTCCTCTCGTATTTCTTCCATCCACGTAGTCCTCGCAGTGCCAGTGACACTGCAATATTTACATTCATATTCAAGGCAATCAGGCTGATTGCTCCCAAAATGATTGTGCACAATCAGTGATATATCCTCCCACTCTGTGAGTTTAGGTGAATACAAGTTTAAAAATGTACACGATCTACATGTGCTTGTGAGGTGACAGGGAAAGGCTGCATGCTTTACGGCACTGATGAAATATTGAGTGGAATTTGATTTGAGATTTTAGCTGGCTTATAGTTTTTACAATTTAAAGGTGCTCATGTGAAGTTCACTAGCATGAGTAAAACTGCCCGTTTGAATGTTTATGGTAAGTATACAATTATGTGAGAGTGAAGTTTCTCATATGTAATTTCTACAGTTTGGGGGTCACATGAAGTTTACATTCTCCCATCAAGTTTGTTTTTATAGGTCATACTTTTGCATGGGAATTGGTAAAAGTCTCATCCAGACCCCATTTTGTTAATTGATTGATTTTGACACGGAAAATGCAGACAGAATCACAGCATTTGACAATGAAAATTGAATCAAATGTTAAATGTTGAACTTATATTGTTGCCCGAACACACAAAACTTTTCTCTGAGTTTTGTCAATATAAAAAATGAGTCGGCCCCCACATCAGAAATGTTTCGGAAATGAACTGATTCACAACTGAAGGTGAAACTTAAATAGCGGCGAGTGGATCAACCACATGATAGACACCATTTGATGGGGAAAAAATTATAACATATAACATAGAATTTAGGAAAATGCCAACGGAAAAAAAAAAAAAAAAAAAAAATTCATGTGGGGTGGGGGGGACAAAGGGAACCACTGACCACTGAACAGGGTCCGTTTAAGTGATCAAGTGATTGCAGTTTGGGATTTCCTGAGTCTGGGATAGTTTAGCATATAGATCCAAATGTATTTAGACTTTAACAATATTAGCAGATACTGGGGACCACAGTTACAGCTATTATAAAACTCAAAGAATATAAAACCAGTGAGTGCCTCAGATCTTTGGGAGCAGCCATCTGGTTTAGTGCCTCGAGTAAGAAGCAAACAGGGTGAAGCTGCTTTTAGATATTATCCTGCACACAGATGGAGCAAACTTTTTGATTCCTTTTGCATGCTTTTAACCACTTATAAATGAAAGTAAAGGTGATGAAAATATGCCTCTGATTCATTTCTGTTTCACCTTCATTGAATTTGTGGTCTTATCTTTTCAATAGCTATAAAAAAAAAACCTGAATAGTATTGTATTTTGATTGTTTTTATTATACTATTTATTAGGATGTCTGTTCCAATATATTTCTTCTTTTGTGGAAAGCCATTTATAAAAGTCAGTTTTTTTTTAAATGATATGCCATTATATTACACGTAATACACAAATTACAAAATGCTGACCGAAGTTCGCGTAAATGTGCACCAGAAGTAATTTTTTTGTATTAATTTTTTAAAAGCACACTAAGTGGGTTAATGTCAAAGTGCAGAAACCCAGTTTCTGAAAAGGAAAAGTACAGTATGGGCCACTTTTTTGCAGCAAACATTCTTTTCACACCACTCAGCCAATTCTTCTATTAAAAAAATAAAACTACATGGAAATTCATGCCCAAAGGAAGAAAGAGTTGGCTCGGAGACTTACGTTTGTAATAACTTTTAGAATTTTCCACATTCCACTTCAACCGTTAATAGCAGATCTGTTAAGAGCTTTTCTTCAAATGGAAAAATTAGAGTTCACTTAGTCATGGAGAGGTGAATCTTGGGGCAGCGCGACTGTTTTCCACCCGAAGAGGAGATTAAACACCCTTCTGTCAATATTAGAGGCTCATCTGAGGGCTTCAGAGGGATTGGTACATCAGTCTGCAAGATTTCATCATGGCAGTCTTGGAGGAAATAAGGTTACAGCCTCCCCATTGTCTTCTCTCAGCTCTAGATATCTTATTGCATCTTTGGCTGACATATTAGGTTTCGATCTGCTGAATGCTCAGGTGTGTCAGGACTCTTGATCCTGGGGGACAAATCTCTTAAAATACAGGTCGCTCACAGTGGAACCTGCTGGGGCACACTACAGTATATTGGTACATTTCCCCCGATCTCACTTTTGTTCCACATTACTTTTAAACTTAAACCTACATGTCATGACACTCTAATCTCACAGTACATTGCAGATACATTTTGCCTGATGCAGATTATAGACTGTATATAATAAGTGGATGTAGACACCATGATGACTGGTTTGTGGACAGCTGTGTGGACCATTTTGAAGGCTTAGGCAGTGCATTCTGGCCATCGCCATTTTGGATGTTGGCCGTTGCCATCTTGGCTTTTTGCAACCAGAAGTGACATGAGAGGGAGGAGCTAAATGGGATCATAATTCATATTAACATCATGCTAAGACCATAAACTCATGTTTACAATGTTTACTGAAGGCATAAATCATGTGAGAAGTAGGGTCATTTTCTAATATATTGAAATATAGGATGTCTTTTTGCAACCAGAGGAGTCTCCCCCTGCTGGTCATTTCAAAGAATTCACATTAGCTTCCCTTTTCAAAAGCGGGGTTTGCCATTTGATACAACTATACAAACTGAAAATATTAAACCCACAGTAAAGGATGAGAGAAGCTTTGTTCTTAAAGAAAGCAGAGGAAAGCCCCATGCTGTTCAAATAAATGAAACATATGGTAGCTGATGTTTTTTTTTTTTTTTTTTTTTTTAACTCAACTCACACCCATCAATACCCAGTTGTGAAGTTGTGCAGCGATAATATATTTAGAATGAAATCTAGAGCTTTAGATTTAGTCCAGAAATGCATCTGCAATCCTGTCATCTTTTGAAAAGTAGCAATACATACATTCAAAAATAATACCACAGAGGTTTTTATAATGCATCACAACAGCTGAATCCTCTTCAAATCACTGATCTAGTTTCTGATATGGTTTACAAGTATTGGTCTAGTAATAAAATGAGTTCACTAATTGAACCATTGAAAAGAGTACAGCATGTCAACCACACTGGGCTCTTGTCTGAAGTCCACAACTGAGCATGTGACAGCAGGGAGCCAGTCACAGTAGCTTTGCCAACGTATACTCTGTAGACCTCAGCAGGTAGTTTCTTGCTGCCTTGAAGAATTTGGTAACATCACTGGAGCGAATTGCATCAGTTTCATGCCGCCTTATCAGAGTGGCCTTTGTTGTCAATCCAAGATGAAGTTTGATATCTGAGGGGTGAAAAAAAAAAACTATTCCCACTATCCATCCTGACAAGTTAGTTTCCTTCAGCATGTAGGCCAAGATTCTCCAAGCTCATTCTGAAAGCTCCAGGCTTCTACATTAGCTAATAATGCAGAACAATATTGAGCTTCCATCCAAAATGAAACATCTGGAGAGAAAATGCTGCCCTCAGTTTTACTCAAAATCTTCAGTTTAAGGCATTATTGCTTACATATTTAAAATGATGGAATGGGACATTAACAAACAAACATTAACAAAGTAGCTCTTGAGGGAATTAAATAGCTTGAGTATGTTGATCACATCCAAATCCAAACTGAGCCACCTGATGAAAAAAAATGCTAAAGCACCACCCTCGTGTAGTAAAATAAAAAAATCACAGAATTCTAAATAGAATATAACATACATTAAAGTTTCCTTTCTAATTATTTCTGAATCACCGCTTTTGAATACAGCCATGGTAGACTTATTATTGTTCTTTGTGCTGCATTTGAACCAATGTGCTAACCTGATGTGCAAGATCATTTGTTTCACAGAAACAAACCAGAGAAGTCGACTTAGGCAGGCACTTTCAAAAAGTACTTGGCATGTCATTGAATGAACCATCTGTCAATCAAACTCTTACTAAAGCCAGTTGGGAGACAAGGGGAAACATTGTTTCCATTGAGAAAAGCGGAGTTTCTACGAAACACATGTCTACAAATCATATTTCATCATATTTTATTTGACGTTCACTGGTGGGAGGAGAGCTTCATGATTACCTTTTTTTCAGCAGCTACAGTGGCACAGTGGCAAATGACTTCTGCATGTCACCTCCTCAATATAACCTTTGTATTAGTTCTACTATGCTGTTTTTTTTTAAAATATATAATTGTTTTCCACACAATTATAGCAAGAAAACCAGGGAGATTGTTTAACCTCTTTAGAAGCCCTGATTGTTCTTTTGTACTGACCGTCACCTCCCTGTGTTGTGTCTCACACACCCATACCACGCTTCTAGCTGCCAGGAGCTCCTCGCCAAACATGGCCTCTGCTGTACAACAAGCGGTTCCTGAGGTCAGGCCAATACAGTATCAAGAAAAAACACATTTTGTCTGGAGAAAGGAAGGAAGCTGCGTTGTCTCTTGTTGGTAAGTCAGAAACTAATTGTAGATTTGAGTTTAGGCATTGTGTGAGTAAAGCTAGTGGTAACATTTAGTCTAGTATTGATAGCTTGTTGTTGAAATTCTTGTGAAGCTGTCTGTGCTAAGTGAGCAATCAGCTTGTTTTGAGCCAGCTCACCTGTAGTGAATAGACTTGATTAGAGGGAAGGAGGAGCCACAGTCAGTACTTGCGGTAAATTGAGCACTTAAAAGGCTGTCACTTCAGTGTCAGCTGCAGCGTCGGGCCATCAGAACGAAGACATCTGAACAAAGACAAGGGAGTCTATCTGCGAGTCCATCGAGGAAGCCCATTGAGGTAGGTATAACATCTCAACCCCCCCCCCCGCAGCCATGTGTCTTATCCCAGTCAGGACATCACACTGGAGAAGATTTTACCGAAGATCCTTCACTCGAGGCCGTAACCCATCCAATCTCTGCTACCCACCACTCTCCACCGGTAAGGAACTTGAAGTACTAGGGGGGCTGTGGAACTGCCAGTCTGCAGTCAAGAAGGCGGACACCATCTCAGCCTATGCCTCCCTGCAGACTCTCCACTTCCTGGCCCTCTTGGAGACCTGGACCCAGAAAACACTGCCACTCCAGCTGCCCTTTCAACTGCCTACTCGTTTTCACACTCCCCAAGACGAACAGGGCGAGGAGGAGGAACTGGGCTCCTCATCTCACCCACATGGTCCTACCAGGTCCTTCCTCTCGACCACCTACCCCGATCTACGCTTGAATTCCACGCCGTCTCTGTCACCCTTCCTTTCAAACTCAACATCATAGTGATCTACCGCCCACCCGGTCCTCTTGGTGACTTTTTGGATGAGATGGATGCCCTCCTGAGCTGCTCCCCTGATGATGGCACACCACTCGTCGTCCTCAGTGACTTCAACATCCACCCAGGAAAGCTGCATTCATCTGAATTCATAGACTTCTTTTCCGCATTTGACCTTACACTCTCCCCCTCTCCACCAACTCACCGGGCCGGGAACCAACTTGACCTTGTCTTCACAAGATCTTGTGGCATCTCGGCACTCTCTGTTACCCCGCTCACCGTGTCCGACCACCACTTTGTGACTTTCTCCATCCCCATGAAGCCCACCTCATCCCTCCACTCTATGCCTCGAATGGTCACCAGCCGCCGCAACCTGAAATCCCTCACTCCCTCTGCTCTCTCCTCAACTGTTATCTCCTCGCTCCCATCCTCGGAACAGTTCTCCTTAATGCCTACTGAGGAAGCCTCCTCCATACTGATGTCCTCACTCTCCTCTTCTTTGGACACTCTCTGTCCCCCAATCTCACGACCGGCGCGATCATCTCCCGCCCCTCCCTGGCTGTCTGAACCTCTGCGAACCAACAGATCATTGTTGCGAGCGTCAGAGAGAAAATGGAAGAAATCGGGACAGCACGAGGACCTTGCTCACTACCACCTCCTCCTCTCTGACTTCACCTCAACTGTTTCGGCAGCCAAATCTGCCTTCTACCTGGCTAAGATCAACTCTTCTGCCTCCAACCCCAGGAAACTCTTCTCCGTGTTCTCTTCCCTCCTCACCCCTCCTGCCCCTACCCCCCCTTCCTCCCTTACTGCCGATGACTTTGCAACTTACTTTACCAAGAAAGTAAATGACATCAGCTCCTCGTTCACGCCTATTCCCTCCCAGAAGACATTTCCCCCAACTCTCAACTCGGATGGTCTTACCAGCTTTAACCCCCTCACCTCTGAAGACGTCCACGCACTTGTTACATCTAACCGCGCCACCACCTGCTCCCTTGACCCGATTCCCTCCTCTCTTCTCCAGGACATCTCACACGACATCTTGCCATTCCTCACCACCCTGATCAACTCCTCCCTCACCTCAGGTGTCATTCCAGCGGATTTTAAGACCGCTATCGTGAAGCCTCTCCTTAAAAAACCCACCCTAGACGCTACTAACATCCAAAGCTACAGACCTGTATCTCTTCTTTCATTCCTCTCTAAAACCTTGGAACCTGCCGCCTACAACCAACTGTCATACTATCTCTCGCGGAACAACCTCCTAGACCCTAATCAATCAGGATTCAGGACTGCTCACTCCACTGAGACGGCCCTCCTCACAGTGACCGAGTCCCTGCGAGATGCCAGAGCCTCATCCCACTCCTCCGTTCTCATTCTCCTCGACCTATCTGCTGCATTCGACACAGTCAACCACCAAATCCTCCTCTCCACTCTGGCTGAACTTGGCATAACTGACTCTGCTCTCACCTGGTTTACATCATACCTGACAAACCGCACCTTCCAGGTCACATGGAATGGCTCTATGTCCAAACCCTGCTCTCTGGACACGGGTGTCCCTCAAGGCTCAGTATTAGGACCGCTTCTGTTCTCACTATACACCAGATCACTAGGTTCTGTTATCACATCGCATGGATTCTCCTACCATTGCTACGCAGATGACACCCAGCTGTTCCTCTCTTTTCCCCCGTCCTCTGACGCTCACATTGCAACTCGCATCTCGAACTGTCTGGCTGACATCTCTGTCTGGACAACTGCACATCACCTCAAGCTCAACCTGAACAAAACCGAACTCCTCTTCATCCCAGGGAAAGACTGCCCTCGCATGGACCTGTCGGTCACTGTCGAGTGCATCACAGTATTACCTTCCTCAACTGCGAGGAACCTGGTTGTAATCCTCGATGACCAACTATCCTGCACCCCCAACATCACTGCTGTGGCCCGATCCTGCAGATTCGCCCTCTACAATATCCGCAGGATTCGGACCTTCCTCACAAAGGATGCAACGCAGCTCTTGGTCCAAGCACTGGTCATCTCCCGCCTTGACTACTGCAACTCTCTCCTGGCCGGACTCCCGGCCTCTGCGATTAAACCATTACAGCGTATCTAGAATGCCGCAGCACGCCTTATCTTCAATCTACCCAAATTCTCCCACGTGACCCCCCTCCTCCGTGACCTCCACTGGCTCCCTGTTGCAGCACGCATCCAATTCAAGACGATGACACTGGCCTTCAGGGCCATCAATGGAACGGCACCCTTCTACCTTCAAACACTGGTCAAACCTCATGCCCCGAAGCGAGCACTTCGCTCCTCTACTTCAGCTGGCCGGCTGGTACCACCATCGCTGAAATCAAGCAAATGTCGCTCAGCAAAGTCCAGACTCTTCTCTGTTCTGGCGCCTCAGTGGTGGAACGAACTCCCGACCAATGTCAGGACAGCAGAGTCATTTGCCATCTTCTGAAAAAGGCTCAAGACTCACCTGTTCAGACTTCACCTTGACTCTACATAGCATGACCCACTAGCACCCTCCCTCGACACCCCCCCCCCCCCCCTAAAAAAAAAAAAAAACCCTTACCTATAGCACTCTGATCTAGCACTGTTGCTCTTGAAGTACTACTTTACTCAGATGAGGACCTAACACTTGTTCTATTTTTAGCTCTTACTGCATCGGCAATGATACGTCGTGGTTTCTTTGTTTCCTTCTTTTGACAAATGTACTTATTGTAAGTCGCTTTGGACAAAAGCGTCTGCTAAATGACCTAAATGTAAATGTAAGAAGTTTAGCTTTTCAGGCCAAGTAATATATCCTCGCTGTTATCTGTGTTCAAAACAGTTACTTTTAAGGAAACTGTTTTTTTTTTAATACTCAATGTTGTCAGATATTTGAATTATATTATTAATATATTTTCATATATTCATTTAATTGTGTTGTCATTCATATTTTGGCAAGGAGCATGGAGTTATGTTTTGATTTATGAAAAAATAGTGATAGTCTACATATAATGTGTGCAACAGTTAGATAGGGTTAGGTTAGCATACCAAATGAGATGATGTTACCAGACATATTTTCATATTTTCAACACAGAATAACAGCGGTGTTTGCAACATTGACATTGCTCACCTGTGTCTCCAGCTGTGCCATCTGGCTTGACCCTGGTGGCTTATATATTTTCTGGAAAGATACACCTGCCTCAATTTTTGTGTGACATATATGTGCTCCGTCCTGGTGTCTCCTCTCCAGCACCGTCTGCACACCATGCACCAAAAGTGAAATGGTATGCTCCCAGCATGGACTAAGAGCCAGAATTTACAGCATCTTAAATGTTGTATTATGTAGATGGACTGGTAGCCTCTCTCTTTGAGGTTGCTGTCTCTCTATTCTAAAGAAAGAAAATTATGTTAATGCATGAATGCTAGTTATCTTAAAGCTGGACTCACTAACATTGGAGGTGTAAACTAGGCTTTTTAAATTATACAACTGAAAAAAAACCTGTCCAATGTTCCCGGCTTTTTTGCAATGAAAGCAGCGGGCGGCACTTGGTCCAAAAGTCATCTAGCAAGAAAGCAGCTTAATTGGCTTCACTGACAGCCCGTCCGTTCAGGCCTCCTCCAAACCCTCTCCCCTAAAAACATCCTCATGAACATAAACATCAAAATGCTAGTTAATAACAAACATGGCTTGTACTCCAATGAGACACAATGAGTGCACGGGCATGTAGGCCGGCCAGTCATTTCATTACAGCCAAATCAAATGATTGGATGTGCTTATTACAGTCCTGTGACAGCAAGAGATACCAGAAGAAAAAAATGATTTATTGATTGCTGTTGGGATAAAGTAATTTCAACATTTTATACATATAAAATATTTCTAAAATACATTTCCACCACTAACCTTCAACCATTATCCAAATCAGCAACAAGTTTGGTCTATTAAATGTAGACAACATTGCAGACTCAGTTTAATAATTATTGATAAGGTTTAATATAATACAAGGTTTCAAGGAAGAAAATGTCATTCCTCCCAGTCATCCATGCCTGCCCTGCTGTCTCCACCTCCCTCCCCCCATATAAGAGATTTTTAGTAACTGTGTGTCTATTCATCTATATAAGGTGACCCCTTCCAAGTCACCTGAGTCTGCTCCTTCTCCAGCTTCCTTCTCTCCTTCTGTTTCCCTCTCTGTCCACTGAGTTCACAAGATAAGTAAGTAAGTTATTTGGGGAAACGACTACATGCTGTTCATGCTATTTGAAGTATAGATCTACATAATAACAATAATAGTAATGTAAGTTGCTAACAATTTGAAGTGGGGGTGTAACAGCCAATAACAACGTGCAAATACAGTTGCATTCTCACGCCTCTAATACAGGGTCGAAAGCATCTATTTCATCCAGTACAATGCCTACTTTAGCTTTGTCAGGAACAAGGCAACCGTGTTGGTTATATCACTCTGTTTTTATGTGCTCCTTTTATGTTTCCCCCTGCTTCTCTCCCTCTCCTCTACTGTGTGCTGCCGTGTCGGTTCGAGCGAACCACACACATAGCCACTAGGATGAAATCTCATCTGCCGAACTGCATTCATTAAAAATCCAGAAACGCGGCACCTTCCCACAAGGTTGTGCGGAGGTGTGGGTTCCTTTGTGTTTTGGCACGTAAATGCCGTGAAACAATCCCAAAATAAGGATTTTATTTGTTTATCAGCTTTGTTCTCATTAACAGCACTGCCTCGCTTCATTCACTCAGCTCACTCAACGGGTGGAACTGAGGAACACAAGCATCAGAACGGCATCCAGAGGGGCAACCATACTACATCTGGCCCGATCTGTCTTCTGGTGCGAAGCTGTTTACAAAATTAGCTCCCATGATTCAAGGTGAACTTTACAGCTATGTGTTAAAGAAGTAACTCAGAAGTTAATTGCATTAGTAGTGTGGTATCGACTGTTGCAAAGAGGTGTGATTGACAGGTCGCTCCCATTTGCCACGCACTAAAGTACACCCTGCTTTATTGTTTTTTTACTCTAATTGGGACTATAACTTACAGAAAGAACTTCATGCTGTATTGAAGAAGAATTGAAAGTAGAGAAAGAGACCATAAACTCATGTTTACAATATTTTCAATCAAGGGAAGTAGGGTCATTTTGTCATCGACATCCATGCAATCAAACTTCTTTTTGCAACCAGGAGAGTCGCCTCCTGGTGGCCAGTAGAGAGAATGAAAGTTTAAGGCACTTCACATTTGTTTCACTGTTCAGAACCGGAGATTGCCTCATGGCTAAAACACAACCAGGCTTTTTTTCCTTGAAATGTTGTCTTCATTGATATTCTATCATGGTCATTTTAATTACGCCAATATACTGAAATGATTGTTTCTCATCCTGATGAAAACGACTATGGTGCATCACTAAACACGTACATGTGCACATGCATGAATGCAGGGATTGAAAGTATGGTCAGTCACAGAATAAGAGCATAGGGCAGAGCCTATAGGAAGGAGTTCACAACCCAGCATCTGTGTGTGTGTGTGTGTGTGTCTTCTTTCCACTAAACTTCATCCAAACTTTCATGACAGACGACACAGAATCACACAGGATCAAGTGACTTTAACAGCCTACAGCAATGCTAGCAGCTCTGTACTGAGGTACACAGTGCCTTTAGCTACATGCTAACTTCAGCATGCCCACAATGCCAATGCTAACATACTGATGTTTAGCAGGTATAGCGGTTACCATGTTCACCATCCCAGTTTAGCCTTAAACCTTGACTGGACGATGGACTCTGGGTGGATAGTTAAGGGTTAACAATGTTTATCAAAATTCATCCGAAGAGGTATTTAAAAGTCTGTTCAACATGTCATGGCAATCCATCCAACAGTTGTTGATATTTCAGTCTGTACTACAGTGTTGGATGACTGAACCCCCCTGCCGTCCCTAGAGCTATGCTGCTGTGGAGAAAATAAATTTGATCCAGTTTAAAACATGCTTGAAGTATTTCATTGCTGATGTACTGAATTACAAATTGAACAGGTGCAACTAATACAATGCCAAGTCAGTATCGGATTCACTCTCTCTTTCTCAAAATCCCCTGGAAACCAGCACAATTTCAGGGGCTCCACTGAGCCTAAGAATGGGCATTCTCTCCATGTGAATGAACTGTGTGGACAGGATAGTTTTCGCGGCAGGGCCTGGGAGCACACAGACGTTTTGTTCTGAGCATGGATCCTGTTACACCAGAGGATCACATGCTTGGCAGGATGACCACTACGAAAAAGCTCTGGTCATCTGCGAGCACAACGCCAAGAGCAACAACATTCCCCAGGAGAGGAAGCTGGCGGGGAAGTGGAGCAGAATCCAATCGCTGTGTCCTAATTGCTAAGTGTAATTACATGATGGAGTGTCATCGACAACACCTGTTGTTTTCAGCTTTTGTTACAGCACCAAAGCGCCACTTTATCCACATGGACTCATCCGGGGAAAAATGTGTTTTTGTCTTCATCCATTTGACTGGTCAATGTAATAATTTCTCTCTGAAATAGGTTGACATTTAAATCCAACTTATTTTTGCAAGTGGTTTCATATTGTCTGTGACATTTTCATATTAAAAATAGTTTTATTATCTGTCACAGTATCATACAATAGGATTGTATTTGTTATTTTCAACAATGTAAATGCCACTGCCAAATAGAAATATATGGGGTTTTTTTGTTTTTAAGTCAACCAGTGGGATACGTGGAAGTGACTTTTAAGGAACAAATAAGTAAAGTGGTCTCTTTACTTCCTTACTTATGAGTAATGCTGTTTGTTAAGGTTTGTTAGATCATTTTAATGGAAAGCTAAGCTCTATACTTTGCTTATCAACAGGATCCATTTGTGGAAAAACCCATCCTCTGCACGTGAACATGATAATGTAAAAATGTGTACAGAAGTAGATGCATCAGCCTCATAAAACTAGATATTTCCCTGGTATTGATTTAGAATTTGACTTGAATCACTCATGCACCCTAATATTTTTAAGATGTTGCTTCAGGGCCACACAACTATTTCAACAAATACTAGAAAGCGCAGATGAATAAAACGAACCGGGTAGTAAATAAAACCCCTGCTGGAAACTACCTAATCTAACAACCATTTGGAGCCAAACCAAACAATAAATAATAAAGACTGAAGACCAAAGTATACTTATCATTTTATGGACCATAAGTGATCATAAAACTGCTATGAGTTTTAGACCATTGCTTCCTGATTGCCCTGGCAGAGTCGTCACAGTTTTAAGAACTGCAGAGTTGCCTCATGTGTAACTCTTCCCAATGTAATTTATGGTGATGTATGCATGGAGTAGACTAATAGGCGTACAGTAAGAGTCTGGCTTCATGGGACTCGTCTCATGTGTTCGCAACAAAATGCATGTGGTTTGCAAAAAGCAACCAAAAAAAAAAGAGAGCGGTGCATATTTGATCTGGTAAGCACATGGAAACAGGCTAGATGTTGCAAGGTTATTAATCACAGGACTATATTCTACGAGTGAGCAGTCTTGTGGTGTTTCGCTGGGCACGTTTCATCCCTCTGGAAAGCAATTTATCGGACCAGCTCTATTCTGCAAAGGAGTGTTGATGGGGGTGGGGGTGCATTTTTTCTAGATTCACTCAGTCACTGCAACTATAATGTACTGCATGTGAAGATTTGCTGATCGCCCAGAGTATCAGAGAGTTGAGTGCTACGTCCTGTACATGAGCTACAGCTACATGATTGCTTTCCCTGTATGCATTTACCTCGGAGAGAGTTTCCATACTTAAAAGAGGGGAAAAAAGGCTTTATCAAACACAACATCCACCCGACTACTAATTCACCTCAGCCGTAATTGAGCCGTACCGTTGAGATGTCAGAGGAGTGTACTCTTGTTCTTCGGTGCGGAAAGAAGGGACGCTCTCTAAATTGATTTTTTTTGTTGTTGCTGAAAACACAAAGCATTTAAGGACGACAGTATAGGAAAGCCCAGTTCCTCTTTATCAGCGGATATGGACAGAGATACACTGAAGTGAGATGTGAGCCGTGTTCCTGTACACTGCTGTGCTGCTACAAGGCCAAGGCCTTGAAGGTTTGTTTACAGGCCTGAGGATTTGAGCAAGTTTGTGGATTAGAGAATCAATGTTTAGAAAATATTGTAAAGGTATGGTCTTTAATTCAATGTGATCACAGGGAATACGTTAAAAGATTTTAACAAGATTTATATGATGTCTTTTGTGTATCAGTGTCATGGTTATCAGAACAAAAAGGCTCACTTAGATGATGCCTCACAGCAAGAGGGACCCGGGTTCAAATACTGGTTCAGGTTCCTTCTGTGTGGACTTTGCATGTTCTCCCTGTTTTAGCATGGGTTCTCTCCAGGTTCTATGGCTTCCTCCCACATTCCAAAGACGTGCAGGTTGGGTTAAGTGATGACGCTTAATCGCCTGTAGGTGTGAATGTGAGCATGCACGAGTTAGTGTTGCACGGTGTCCGACACTGGGAAGGTTTTGCGATATTGCGCTGTTAAAAAATGGTACGATACGAGCCGCATTATGAGTTGAGTTAACTTTGAGAGTCAGTGCTAAAGTTTTCTTTTACGCTGCAGCTCTCACAGTGACAAACCAAAGTCATGGCTGCAAATACAAGTGTTCTTGCCAACGAGCCACGGCTTGTCGACAAAGCTGACGTACAGAGCAAAATATGGCATTATTTTGTTTCCAAAGCCAACAGGCAGATGTTTTTAATGTACGCAGACCGAGGGAGAACACGTCCCACTTGGCTGAGCATCTTGTTGACGGACATAGTGACCTTTTCAAAGAGCGAAAGGTTAGCAAATGTCATATATAACAAAATTGTGCAAAAATAGCATAAAGACTTGAAATGAGGGAAACAGAGAGCTAAAAAAAACAAAAATCAGTTTTCTAATTAACACATTATTACACATTTGGTTTTTGTTTTATTACTAGCATAGATAGAGGGGCAGATAACCCCCTTCAAAACCACAACGTTTGACACTTTAGTTAAACAAATGACCCATAAACCTAACCGTTTTTGTTTTGTGTCTTTATACTCAGCTAAACTAAGCGCTGTACTGCTAGTACACTGATCTTCTCATCTAAGCCTCAGCGAGAAAGTCAATAAGTGTACTTGCCAAAAATGTCAACCAATTCCTTACAGTCATTTGATATCTAAGTGTTTGAATATATAGAGTATATATATATTACAGTCAAACAATAATAAATTATTCACTTCTTCAGAGTTTTTATTACTTGATTTGATGGCATTCTGCCCTCTCATGCACCACACCAGTGTTAGAGGTATAAACAATGAATATGTGACAATAAAGGTTAGCGCCTGTGGTCGTGTGCCTGTGATACGAACCATTATTTTGTTGTGGTTTGTTTTTCTCTAAGTAAAAAATGATATATCTGCAAGTAGTTGACACTTAAAATACCATGAAAGCACAAACTGAGAGAGAATGTGGCACAGACAAATGGCAAGTGTTTTCCACAAATGCACTGTTTGCTCTAATGAGGCCGAGTGAAATCAACATGATCAAGTCTGATTTGCAAAAAACAAGCGCCAGCACTGCATTGGGTAAATGAAGTCTGTTGCTGTGAAGGCACGGCTCCAACATCATCTCAGCACTCCGATCTGTGACAGCTGCTTTGTTTTCCCATTGTTTCTCCTTTAAAGCAACATAACAAAATCTGTGACTTTTCTTTTCACACTCCAGTGAAGACAAACAACCAGGAAGTGGCTTACCTCAGGGCATGTAAACAGACCCCAGAGACATAATCTTTCATCTTTTAAATGGTGTATCACTTGGACAAAGATGTTGTCACTTTTTGTGCTAAATACCTGCAGAGCATGTGACTGATGGATTAAGAATTTGTATACTGGCAAGTTTTTTTCTTTTGCCAAAACACCCCATGGGATCATGTGTCGTGAGTCACAGCTGTTGCCGTGTCACTTTTCCTCACGAAGCGGTAGCCTACAGCATTCGCTTTGCAGGCATCGCCGCTCGGGGAAAGGCGAGGCAGACAGGTGTCAGGGAACAGACAGGAAATAAGAGTGCTCTTTTTTTACTCAAAGCTTCCTTTCACTGAGGGTCTTTGTCAGGCAAATAATGAATAATACAAAATATGAAATAAAAAGGGCCAACAGTTAACTGGTGTTAATTCATTTCATGTTTATCAAATAATTGATTATTCAACTGACCATTCAGCAGTAGTCAATAGAAAAACACCTGGAGAGAAGTGGGGGAATTAAGGACCATCTTGGTAATCATGTACACTTTAATGTAACGACTGTCGCTGGGTCTCCACGGGATGCATTCAGGCACAATATTAAGTGTAGCTTTAGTCACGTCACCTGCATTTTTCCAACGCTCAGGCGCTTAATACACAATCACTGTAAGTCCAAGTGCAAAACAGAAGAGAATAGACTTGTATTGTAAAAATACAAGTCTATGGGTGGACTTTACTTGCATAAAGGGCAAGTGAAAACACTAAGTCAACGCCTTCTCCTGCGATCTCCATTTGACGGCGGTGTTAGCTGTCTCTGTTGCTGCAGAGGTGGGAATATCAAGCGTTGACGCGAATGATTAAAAAAAAAATAACCACAGTAAATTATGTTATCTCTCCGCTGACAGAAACTGGTCGATGTCGACTGTATTGCGGATCACTGACTCTGCGTTCGCTCGACTGGGCATTCCGTGCGGAGTAGGACTACAGCCAGATAGATGCTTCCAGGTGGAAGTGGACCAGAGGGCAGCGCACTATTGCTGGAGCGCTGCCACCAAGAGCTCCACCTCAATCGACCCACGCTCCCACTGCACGGCATCCCATCCAGGAAGATGACTCTCTAGGCCTCCCTGACCACTACTAGAGCCACTGCCGGATCAATACTTCAAATGCCGTAGCCGGCGGGTGTGAAGCGTTAAAATGTATGCATTGTGAACGATCTCATTAGTTCCCGTGTGTCAGGAATGATAAATTGCTGTCAGAAAAACAACTGTATTCCTTTTGAATAGTAATTGCTACACTTGGCTGCTTATCCACTAGCATATCTGTAGCTGGCATGTGGCCAAGGGCTTGAAGGATCAAGTGCTCCATGGGGATCTTTTTGCCTGCTTCTAAATAACTTGAATATGACACCTAATTCTTATAAGTGGTTTCATTTCTTTAAAAGCAGCATTTAGATTTTTTTGGGACAAATCAATTATTGCGTTGACACGTGCATCTTGTGAACTTGATATTGCTAATGTGTTGGCAAACGTTCACACATCCAACAGAAACAGAGCATCATTAGCACTCATTTGGAGTCATGTTCGTGGCTGCCCAACAAAAATTTCCAAATCTGATATTCACTTTGCTTTTAGCTCTGGTTTGGTCCCCACCAACCACCTTGCTCACAAGGTAGTTGCTAACTCTGTCTACCTGACATTTGGTGGGGAGCAGCATCCAATGGGTTTATCCGAGTCGCCTGCTGGGGTAAAAACCTTGTGGTCACTGAGAGTGAACCAAAACAATAAAGTTGCAGGCCGTGAAACCAAAATAATGAGCTCATGACACTTAAACGCTCCAGCTGCGGGGGAACTGCAGAGTCGGGGCGCTAATTCTCTGCGAGTTCAAGCAACACCATTTGCATGAGATGACACGTCGCACCATTGGAAGTATAACAATATTGAGGCTGCAATATTAGTGCAGCATCAAAATAGAAAACGTGATTAAAAATGTGCTCAGGCACTCGCTCAGAGAATAAAAGAAAGCCCCCCTGCTCTTTAAAAGACAGAACTACAAGTCACAGTCTCACAGTGGGAAGGATTAAGCTAGGTAATTACTACAGCCGGCTAATTAACTGGCTTTGTGAAATACCGGAATATGTGTTTGCATTTACTTAATTATCTTGAAAGGAAAATGTTGTGAGCCTCGGCATCATTCTTTATTATTGAGCACTTAAATATTGTTCAAACACTATCTTTCATTGTCATCCTCGACAGGAGACACATGGATAATTTGCCATAAAATATAAAACATAATAAAAAAAAGATATGGGGGTAAATAAAACACTCGTATTTGTCACTGCTGACATCTGAGTCATTCGGAGTAGGGATTAAGGAAGTTGTCACGCTGCTCATGGAGTGTGACCAGTGAAACAACGTCTTCACCGCGATGACAACCCAAACTGCCATTCAGGGATGTTGATGACAGTCAGAATTTATATTCTGTCGCTTCCCGTTATGCGATCTCTCTTCTTGTCTGGTTGCAGCTCTGACTGACATGGACAAGATCAGAGTCCAGATCAAGCCTCTGTTTTCCACCATGATGGACATTATAGCCTGTTATTAACACCCCCGCTAAGTAACCACCTCGGGACGGACAAATGGTTTCCAAAGTGTTAGAGCGACTGCCTCTGCGGCGCTTTCTGTGCCGTCATTCTGCAGAGCCGACACTTTACTCCTGCTCGTCCTCTCCTTTCTTTCTTGTCCTCACTTGGCCGAGGTTGAGCTCGTACTGTGGGCTCATTCACCTTTGCCTCAAACACAAATAAACAGTTGCACTCAAATCCAACTTAAGTTTCTAAGCCTGGGCTCCCACTTATTTTGCCAAGGACAGGATCAAAAAAGGCTAAAGGCCGCTTGCAGGGAAGGGGCACCTCTGTTTCAATGCAAAGCCTTGAAAGTACAACTCTATAGCTATTGCTATAACCTGACACATGTCCTGCGGAAAGCAAATGAGAACCTAACACAAGAAGATCTATTCTGCCCTTGGTGTCAGGGTGACTTGCTTAGATTGTATGGAGAAAAAAACTCCTATGGCTTTTTATTAAGCCTCTGGAGGCCTATGTTCAATTCAATGGCAACATCTCCTCTTACTAAAAAGGATAATAATGAGTCTGTGTTCACGGTAATTACATTAGGAAATGTGTGTGTTAAGCTGTCTCCTTCCTAATAGTTACTTACCAACTATTTAATCAAACTCAGACTCTAATTCACATTTGATGAGTTCACATACGTCTAATGCAAAAGAAAATTAAACACATTCATTCCTCACTTCTATTGCACATAATGGAATAAGTCTCTTTTTATTAAGACTGGTGATCCGTCATTAGCTTCAGACCGTATGGTGGGCATCAGTTATACGTGTCTCTATCGTCACTTGTTTTATGCAAATGGTTCGTAATTTGTATCAATGTTGCCTGACAAGCAGCTCAATGTTCAGTTTGAGCATGGCTTCATTGATGAGTATCAAGCAGAGAAAATAGGACTTTAATTTAAGATATTGTGAGGCTAAAAGTAATGCATTATTAGGGACTTTGAGTGACTAGGCTAGCAGCAATTTTGGTTGATGCAAATCCCTCAAATTAAAAAAGACTTAGATGATTTAAAAACACCAACACCGTAATTTCCACCGACCTGCAACTGCTCCGCTCCCGGCTTCCCCTCATTCACCTGGCCGTACTCTGCCTCACTTCCTGCTTATACCCACATGAGCACTTTGCAGCTGCTCCCATTGGTCCCCCCTGTCCCGTCCCGTTGCATGCAAAGCAGCTACACTAGGTGCACTTGTGAACTAAGGGGGGACTTCAAACCCCTATCTTCCCCCAAGGCCTCAGTGTAGGCTGTAGACAGACTCTGGAAAAGGGACTGCACAATATAGATTAAAGGATTGCCTAATTGATGGTACTGAAACCTCGTAAGGGGTTCTCTGTGTCTACGTGAGCATCTGAGGGAACTGTCCACCCCGACTGGGGCAACAGCAGGATCAACAAGTGGGATGGGTACATCAGGGCTGTTAATTTCCATTCCATCCACAGATCCAGGTGAGTTCCTTTCCTCCACAGATCCAGGTAACTCTCCTTCCTCCACAGATCCAGGTAGGTCTCTCTCCTCCACAGATCCAAGTAACTTGCTTTCCTCCACAGATCCAGGTATGCCCTAACTGCTAACATGAATGTGGACCCTTAGTTCTGTTTTATTTTATGATAATATGAATACTGATAATAATTAGACATTTTATTTATAAAGCACTTTCACCTTTCAATGTTCTGCGCGCTCTCACTCCACATGTTAACTTTCTCTCGAGGAGAAAAACTAATCCTAACTAACTAACTGGAATTGATTTGAAATTAACTCTAACTTCTAATCCAATTCACTTTTTGCTCAATTCAATTCTCAATTCAATTCAGCAAGTTTCTCCTCCTGGTCCACTAGATGTTTCTTTTATGTGTGTAAAAAAAAAAGTGGTATTCATACACAGCCCTGGCCCTGTGAATAGGAAAAAGTGGCTCAGACCATATTTGTTGAGGTGCTGAGTTCAATTATGAACAATATTTCTTCAGAATAGCAGACACCTTGAATGATATATAACCTGATAAGTACATGAGCGTGACAGCTTATGTGCACATGCATATTAATGTTGAAATGAAATAGTTGACAAATCTGAAACCTGCGTGGAAATAATATCAGAGCAATATGACTAATCCCAATGATCGTGTATATTTCCACCTGAAACAAGCTCAGCTGCTGCTGAAAACCTCCGACAAACAAACAAACAAACAAACTGAAACCTACAGACAAGTACAGGCGGATCACCACTCACTTTGTTTTCTGTCCAAAGCAGATGTCAGAACTTCCTCCGCACACAGTGTTTGTTTCTATCTCTTTAACTCCAGTGGATGGTTAGTTGCAGCTCCGAGCACAAGATGCAGCACACTGCAGGCTTTGTTCATGCGAACCCAGCGGTGCAGACTTATCGCAGTGAAGTGCATTGCGAACGTGGAAAACGTACGACTCGTACTTTGGTAGCCAGGCTTCCTCGATACACCTGTGGTGCACTTGGGCCCTTTCAACGCATCAGTCTCCAACACGCCTACTGATGCACAGAAAACAAACCGTGTAGAATAATTCATCGAAATGTTTGATAAGCACATGTTGGTGCTGTGGTTATTTTAGAACAGCCTGATGCCGGTTGCAGGGAAGGTTTCATGCTGTGCGGATTTATGGCTTAATATCACTCCAGTAAGAGACTGTAGAACTGGATACATGCTGCCTTAAGATGGCTGTGAAGAGAGTCACCAGTGTGGAGGCAGTACTGCTGTCAGGACAGACAGCTTTAGACAGACAGCCAAGCTTGTTTATAGCATTAATGCAAGACCCTCTAGTTGAAAAATCTGCATCATTTCAGAATAAAGTTATTAGTGCTGTGAAAAGATTTGACAAAATGACACATGTTTGTGCACCTAAAATGTGCCATATCAAGAATCCATTTTATCAAAAAGATATTGGCCAATTTAGACTATGGAACCCTCCAAATTAAAGCAAGGTAAAATAAGGTGAGTTAGCATAGACATAGACATTTGACTGAATAAAAGGATCTTTGCTGGTTTCCTGTATTCCTCACAAGACAATTTTGTGGGAACTACATTGAAGTACGTTTTTGACCCGTTTCAACTTATAAAGAGAGCTCAGGATGTTCAATCAGCATCAGTTAGGCTATTAGGTCTGGAGGTTTACAAGTAGGCTATGCTGATCAACAATACTTGTTCATCATTGACCATGATTACTGAAATTATTAAGACATTAATAAAAACATTTTTAAATGCTTTAAAATGATG
The DNA here is from genome assembly GCA_029853015.1 of Chelidonichthys spinosus. NCBI lineage: Eukaryota > Metazoa > Chordata > Actinopteri > Perciformes > Triglidae > Chelidonichthys > Chelidonichthys spinosus. The sequence continues at coordinate 10,874,897 of CM056826.1, forward strand.
AATTTCAGCTTTCCAAAAAGTCTCAGTCAGCCGAGGATCTCACTTCATGCTAAACTGAAAAGTTGGCAGCTTTTGTCAAGGTGAGGATTAAGTTTGGTATCATCCCAAATATGAAAATGTTAAATTCAACAATAAGCAGTATTTCCAGATATAGCATTACATTAATTCAATTCAATACAATTTTATTTAAAGTGTCATATCACAACAGAAGTCATCTCACTTAAATATTGAGCAGGACAAGAGTCAATACAATTGACCCAGGGGCAAGCGTTACAGCGACAGTGGCGAGAACAAACTGTCTTAATAGGCTTTTAGGTGGAATTCTTGTGCAGCCCAGGCCCTTGGGTTCCAGCTGCATTTGGTGTTTGTAGTAGTATAGTAGTAGTAGCATTAACAGTAGTGGTGGCATCAACAGAAGCAATAGTATCAACAGTAGTAGTTCATGGCAGCAGGCACAGCCACGCCGACATGGATCCATCCCAACCACGTCGCCATAGACCAAAAAGCAGGAGTAGTTGAGCAGTCACACAGGGGGCAGGAGGAGCTACAATATGGTGTTTCCAGCATCAGGCCGGGAAGCAGTCTGCACCGACCTCAGCAGACTCACAGCATCGGTGCAGTGGGGATCCGGTTCCACCCGGTCCAGGGAAACCTGCTACATTATTACAATATTTCAGCTCTTTTTTGGAAGACTCCCTACATCGATAACTAGCAACGTTTGAAGTCAGACACAGCCTACAAGGCTTGATGGTGATGGTGTTATATGTTATGTAATCGTACTCTTGGACAACTTGGCCACACAAAGGCAATCTAGAGGAACTGATGTTGTAACTTAGAAGTTCTCATTAAGCATCATTCTTTAATTTTCACATCTGTCTGCATTAGCGCTTCACATGTTCATTTTTTTTTTTTTTCTTTCCTATTTAACCAAGTCAGTGCAAGCATACATCAGCCCTCCTCTTCAATTGGTCTCATGGGGAACCTCTCGCTGCACTATATAAGGTAAAACCTCATGCTTCAGTCCTGCTCCTGCTGACTCATAAAAAATGATAAAGAGGCATTGCTGACATCAGCTGAATATAATTCTATTAAAGCTCCGATCTGTTGTTGGGTTTCACTGCAGCTAAATGACCCTTCACTCTAAATGACCCTTCACTCATTTTAGTGCCCTGTTAGGAAAGAGGGGCGGCACCTGAGTACACCGGATGATACTCTGGAAGCCGAGCCATCAGACCTCAACTGACAGCTTCAAGCTCATGCATTTTCTCCTCCTCCTCCTCCTCTTCCCCTGCCTTTCTCTCCACTCTGCTGCTAATGCATGAGGCCTTTCTCTCGCTCTCTGGCTGCAAATGGAGCTCCCTGATGCTTTCAAAATAGATTACCTTTCTTTGTCCTGGCCCGACTCCGTATGAACATTAATGCACACGTCACATGTGGAATTTCATAGCACTTTGATCTTGTGTGTCTTGCGTGTGAACTATTGAACAAAAGTCAATGGGCAGAATGTTGGATTTTCATCACGTTTCATACTCAGTTGGAAGCCCTGTCGTTGGTAACACCCACATATATTCACATGCTTGAAAGTATGCAATTGTCCGCCTCTTTAAGCATTTGACACTGCTCCATTTACAGCCCATTTACAATTTATCTTGTTGACTTTTACAGTATGCAGTTCTCCTAGCTGTTACGCATTCAATTTTTCTTTCTCTCCTTCTCTTTCCTCTGGTGCGTCGTAAGTGGTGAGAAGGGACAGGTGGCCCCTGACAGGAAGTTGATTGGCTCGTGCTTAAAGTAACCCTTGTATTACGGTTTCTCCCAGGGCTAAATACTCCCCACCGCGATGTGGCATGTCTGTAGTCTCAGGCCCATGGTTATCATTGCGTTACTCAAAACAATAAAGTCAGCTGTACAGCTGTTCTCCTTCAATTTAACCCATTCTTCAATTTCTTTCTTGCAGTTACTCTCTAATTCACCACTAATGAATGAGAAGAGAGATTATATGTGACAATTTCTATTTATTTTAGCTCAGATCACCTTTGTGCCCAGTACAGCATCTCAGAGCCACTATCGCAGTCAGGTTTATTATTACCCATGCGTGACATACAGACATTTGTCAACAACGTACTAGGCACCCTTTAGCATCTGTATGAGACTCCAATGTGAAGCCCTCCAGGTTACAAAGGTTACAAGATTAATTTCTTGTCAGTTTGTCGTCTCATGTTGCTCCATAAGAACATACACATCAAAAAAAAACAAAACTTTATTCATTCATGTATTGGAAGGAAAATGTATTTAGGAGCCCCACAGCTCTGAGGTAAGACGCTACTCTGGAGTCTGGTGGTACGGCAGCTGATGCTTCTGTAATGCTTACCAGATGGCAGCAGGGTAAACAGGCTTTAACTGGGGTGGGTATTGTCTTTTACTGTTTGGGTTCTTTGCAGGCACCTCTTATCAACAATTTCACTGATACTAGGTAGATGGGAGTCAATGAACCATTTTTATTTTAGTTTCTAGTTGTATTTGCTTTCTATTGCGCCTCTGCACAAGTTAATCAGAACTTAGCACATGTATTGTACCTGTTTCCTGAAAGGGATACTTCATCCATTTGCATTAAGCTTTGTATCTTTAGTTGTGCATCATTCCCTCATTTTCCACAGAGATGGGATATCTCCGTATTTCTGTTCTGAAAAATAGCCTCTGATGACGCAAATATCGTCATTTTGCATCATCTGATGCTGCTTTGGTTAGATGGGGTAAGACTACAACTCTAGTTCCTCATGTTTTCAACCCGCCTATAAGGGGGTGGGACCCATTGACGCTACAGACCTATTACAGATCAGTGGTGGGACCTCACTTCAGACCTGGGGTGTGAGCAGAACTGGACTCATCCTTTTAGTATAAAATTGCCTCTCTGCACTCTGTCCAAAATCTGCTGGCCACCGCCGGTCAGTTCGCACAGGCTGCTCGCCGCCGGCCCCAGTCGCTTGCGCTCACACACGTCGATCCATGTTTACCAGAAATATGTGCAGACGCGCCAATAAAGTTTCAGTCATGTTCTCTGTGTTCTCTCTTGTTGATGACCTTGAGACGGCAATCCTACATAAAGCATATCAACATAAAGCCATGCGTGTCGTATTACGACGTGATGATGTATGTACATGAGGCATTCCGGCGGGGACTGGGGGAGGGGGGAAAGATCAGTGGGAGTGGTCTGCGGAGCTGTGCATTGAGGGAGTTGTTGTCTTCTAAATTCAAAATGTTTTTTACATTTCAACTACATACTGTATACGACTCACTTTTAACACAGATTCATGTTTCCACCGGTGAAGTATGCCTTTAAGAGATACAATCCTTTATGAGCTTTTTTCACCACGATGGAGATGTGAGACGACCATATCGGGTTGTTTTTGATGCTGATTGCCAGGAACTTAAATCTGTTCACTCGCCCCCCCTCAGTGCCATTGATATAGACAGTGGTGTGTTCACCTCCTTTTTTCTCAAATCAACAATCAGCTCCTTGTTTTTACTGACACTGAGCAGTAGGTTTTTCTCGGAGTACCACTGTGCCAGATTGTTGATTTCCTCTCAATGTGAAGTCCCATTGTTCTTTGTAATCCAGCCGCTGTATCTGCAAACTTAACAACAGCATTCTCTTCATGTCGGGGTAGCAGTGGTTGGTGAACAGCATGAACAGGAGGGAGCTGAACACACCGTGTTTGCCACTAGAATTAAAAACTTCCTGGGGTTTGTCTGTGAGGAAGATTAAAGTGTAAGACCGGCGAAAATGGACCCCATTGTCTTTTTCGCCATGAAAAAACATCATACAAGCCATCCAGACATTTTTTTTCAGTGATCACCCATGTATCGAGAAAGCCTCGAAAGTCACTAACAGCCCCATAGTGCTAACACTGATTAGATTGGGGCGATGCGCCTAACGCATCCACAACGGCATTTTTTAACCACTAATATTGCTCAAAATAGCACCAAACCTCTTCAGTAGCATGATAAGGGTCCTTACACATAAAACCAACACCAACAACGTAGAGCAAACCCGGAGTTTATTAAAAAAGACTAGTTTACAAGTCTGTGCCTTACCAGTAGGTCTATGTTGACAGGTAGTCCATACAAGTCCATTACCGAATGCACTGGAGTTCAGTTCAATGAGGAAAGTCTTGGCATTTATAATTCCATGGAATATGCATTACTTGGCTGTTTGTGATGATGTCTATCGAGTGTTGACACGGAAATGAAAGGAAATGAAACCACAACGTTTACGTGAACAAATCATCTCCTGTTGCATTGCATTTTATAATCGACTTGTACAGACTATACTACGAGAGTACCTGGAAGTTGGGCAGTGAGTAAGTCTTTCAAAACAGTCCTTTTTAAGGCTAACTACGTTGTTGGTGTTGGTTTTATGTGTAAGGACCCTTATCATGCTACTGAAGAGGTTTGGTGCTATTTTGAGCAATATTAGTGGTTAAAATATGCCGCTGTGGAAGCGTTAGGCGCATCGCCCCAATCTAATCAGTGTTAGCGCTATGGGGCTGTTAGCATCTTTCGAGGCTTTCTCGATACATGGGTGATCACTGAAAAAAAATGTCTGGATGGCTTATTTGATGTTTTTTCATGCCGAAAAAGACTATGGGGTCCATTTTCGCCGGTCTTACTTTAATAACCAGTCACAGAGTGAGGTAGTCAAATTCACATTGCTAGGTTTACCAATCATTATCATGATTGTGTTGAATGCTGAGCTGAAATCAACAAATAACATCGCTGATGTCGGTTATGTGACGTGTGAGATCTGAGTGGAAAGCAGAGGAGACGGCATTCTCCGTGGAACTGTTGGCTTTGTTTGCAAACTGGTGAGGGTCCAGGCTGGCTCTGGCTTTGTTTCTGACAAGTAGAGAACCAGTATCTCCTAGTACTTCATCAGAATGCAGCTGCCACAGGGTTGTATCAACCTTAGCATTATTAGATGCTCAGAGCAACTGCTCCAGAAGCAGGCTATGTTCTTGAAGTTTCTGGGTTCAAGGTTTGGAATACATAATCCTTCTTTCTCCAAAAGGTGATAATCTTTGAAATGGTCGATGAGGTGTATACCCCTATAACAATATGCACTCCTGAAACCAGGGGCTTGATGACAAAGTCTGTTACCTTGTGGAAGTTTTGTTGTGCTCAAATTTCTGTATTTATTCAAATAATTCTGTTATAATTTATGTGTATCTCAGATTTGTGGTCCACAATACTGAGTGTGTGACAGCAGAAGAGAGGCCTGTTCTCAGGATGTGGAATTTAAGCACAGTTTAACATCTTTTTGTTTTCATTCCCCAAAGGCAAGTTTATGTGCCTCTGAAAGCAAGGACATTCACAGATACACATGGTTATTGTTTTCCCCAGCTGGGAACAGCATCGACCTCAAGGATATTAAAACTGTGGATACTTTCATAAACAGACCCAGAGGAACACGCAGCTTCGATGCTGTAGATAGTTGGAATGAAAGAAAATGGTCAATTGGTGACCAACACCCCTCTCTGTCTCTTTATCTCTCATTTTCATACTTGACCTATATACAGTCATCCATACAATAATAAATAGTGAGTATGCCTGTCATCTTCATTTGAAGGCCAACGATTAGATTTAAGGTGTTTTCATAACAATATCAGACATATATAAGACAGGATCAATGTTTCTAGGAAATACTGTAGTTAGGGTTAGGACATTCTTCAATGATCATAATGATCAGAATGTTGCTGCACTTTCACTTTCAGATTCAGAGACACTTTCAGAGAGGCAGAAGCTCCCTGTTTTTTACCGAACCAGGTGCAGACAGCCAAAATGCCAACTCCTCTTCCTTCCGTCTCTGCATCCCACATGAAAGCGGTGGATGAAAAGGTCATGCAAACACAATGTACTTTTCACTGGGTCTCTGTTGCAACAGTAAGCCCAAAGAGTGTGGTCAATAAATCAGAACGACAGTCCGGATCATCTGTTTCTGTCTGTGGGTTCCCACCTCTCTGTTGTTTTATCCCTTGTGTCTCTCTGTCATGCCTGTCTTCATCTGGATACACCACGCAAATATTGACTCCAACCTTCGTTAGCTCAGTTGGCAGCCGAGAACACTGATGTTGCCCAGAAAGCTCTTGACAGACAGTTAGAACACACGATGGGCGAGTGGAAACGAGCACCATGTTTTTGCAATATGATACCTATGAAATAAGGATTTATATCAGAGATGCTAGAAAGAAGGTATCAGTTTTCATTTCCCTGTCTTATCTGCACCGTCTGTATTTATCTCACATAGACGGACTGTCGGGTGTCTTTTTTTTTAAATGTCTCCTTTGATTCCCATCCCCTGTGGAAACAGCCTCTGTGGAGATGTAAGTGTGCTTCTCAAAGGAGACGAGGCATGCGAGCAGGAAAGGTTTCTTCTCGTTCAGCCGTCCCTTTTGGGTGTGCTGACATATCGATCCGAGAGCGTTCAAACCTGGGCAAATGCAAAGACATCTGTGTCGGCTCAACTCACCATGTACCCAGGTTCCCATGGCAACTCAAGGCTGTGCGTGCTCCTGTCTCCAGGCAGCCTGCAGGTTTCCATCAGTGCCTGAGGTGTGGTTTCTCTCCATCCATCCATTCACCCTTCTCTCTCTTTGTCCGTGTTCTCCGTCACCGTTTGTCTACTTTGAGTTGCTTCACTTTCCACGTCAGGTGAGCAAATCCACTGCGGTGCGGGGGCTGATGGGGGGAGGGTGACACCCCCCCTGACTGTACAGCATTTCAGCATTTGGGCAGTGCTTCTTTTCCAAAACATCTTTCTTTTTTTCTGCTGGTCAAGCACAAAACAGTTTGTGACAAAATTAGTTTCCTGGATAAAACGCTCCAAGTATGACTTGCCTGCTCCGTCAGTAAAAAACTGAATTCACATTTTTCATAAAAAAGTGTGCTCAGATAAATGAGATACTGGACCACAAATGGAGCACCTCTGTTTTACTACTATAGCAACATTGAGACTACACAACTTTGTTTTCTGTTATTGGTGGGTGTAATTAAGTCATCTCACCTGGAGGTGCAGGCTCCATGAATTAATCACAAGAGACTGTGATGACGTGACGCATTTGTTGCCAGGGCAGAACAGAATTGCAAGGAGCCTTGAGCCGAACGCAACAAACCACAAACATTCCCTGATTTATTCTTTTTAATGCAGTATCTCTGACCATCATTTGGTTAGAAACATACAGCTAAAAGAAGATCATGGATATATCAGAAAGCAAGAAAACACCCAGGCACAGCAAGCTACACCACCAATTTTTGTCTGGCTGTGAAATCGATAATCCCCCCCCACAACACATTGCCCCAAAGGTTCACTTCACACTTTTCAGCGCATTGGTGAGTGCAGTATAAAAGAAAAAAATGGATCGGAGCACAGTCTGGGTCATCATTGTCCAAACACACGCAAAGGTGCTTTTAAGAAAGGGCAACACTTTTATGTGGATCCAATAAAGCGTCTGTCGTCTTTGGAAATGGAAAGGCTTTAAAAATGCACGTAAAAGGAAAGTCGGTGTTATAATGGAACAGTATAGCAAAAAGTAGACTTCATTCATCATTTCATCGCAAATAAAGTGGCACAGGTGAAACACTATCCAAAAGAGTTTCTTAAATAAAGTACAAAGAGCTACTCATTATCTTTAAATATGTGTGGCTTTAATGTTAAACAGAGTAAATCACAAAAATGACAGAAGGAGAAATGTACTCGATAAAAAATATCTGGTTTAAACAATGGCATGGACTTCAAAATTAGAAATGTGTTGTAAAATGAGGAAGCAAAGTGATGTTGATGTGTTTTTATTCCTTTGGTGCCTGGAAGCATAATAGGAGAGAGGCAAGATCTGTAATGTTGGTAAATCCACAAATCTCTGGACAGACTTTTCCCTCACTGATGGAGGAAGTTTGTTCTCTAACTGTTCACTCCCTTTGAATGAGAAGTTCTCTCTGGTTCCACATCCATCCCCAGATTTTTACCAATCTACACCTTGAGGATTGGAGGATTGGGTGGAGGCTGTTGTCTGCTGTACCCTGACTTAGCTTTAATCTGTCCTGTTTCCTACTGTATTGTCATATACTACAACATTCTTACATTTGTCACAAGTCGAGTCGGCTCCTAGTATTCATTCCCGTTAATTGCTGTTTTCCCTGCCACCTATTAACCCTCCTGTCATTGCACATCCAGCTGCTCCCTCCATCCCAGCAGTAACTCCTTTCCCCTTTTCCATCACAAAGAAGCCCACAGAATAAGATAGAAGATCTCTGTATATTATACAGACTTATGTTTGGAGAGGTCTAACTCCTCGCTGCATACTTTTCTGCAGCAGACATCAACATATTGCAGGGATGTTTATAAGCAATTCTCATTAAAGTAGGAAATGTTACAAAATGTTGATGAATGGTGGCCTCACACGAGTGGAAAAAAGGAGTGAGAAAGAGAAGGCAGTGTAAAATTCTGTATTGGTTGAAATTGGTTGATACTGATGATGCAAGCATGCATTATATATATTTTTTTGCAGGAAGAAAGAAATATTGGATTTATTTTGTTAATTAAGTGACTGGGGATGTGAACTAAAAGGGTTTAAAAAGGCCCCAAACAGAACAACTGTCATGTGACATTTGGTAAAGCAGAAGTTACAAAACTACATTCAGTGTTAGACATCCATTTGAAAGTCTCCCTTTGTGTCATTTTCTAGTATCAAGATGCAAGATCAGTGATTTCAAATGAGTATGAGCTTTTTGTAATTATTCCTGATTGATTGCTGAAGTTTTATAAAGCAGGTTATATCGAGGTGTCCGTGTCGATGTCAGGAAGACAACACAGCCCCGCTATCCTGCCTGGTTTTACAGTTGTCTAAATTTAAAGATGAGTCACTCAAGACTTCTATCGAAGCTTACACTGTGAAAATACTGCTAAAATGACTGCGCATTAAAGAGAGATGAATTCTGCCGACTGCTGTACTCTATAAAAAGCAGTAAAAAGTTTAGACCTTTCCTTCAGCTTACTTTGATTTTTTAAACAACATCAGCTGTCAACCATCACCTCTCTCTGAACAGGAATGATTTTCACTTTTTAACTTGCACAGGTGGCTGGCGACTAAACCGAGGGAGGAGGACCGCCAGATCTGCTTTGTTTGTCTATCTTTTGCTTTCTTTGAAACAAGGTAGGTTATAAGATCCAATGTGTACTCATCTTTTTCTCTCCATCAGAAAGTGAAATGCTTAATTATTCCTGCAGATTTATCCAATGAGGGGAAACCCAATGCCTTTGTAGATATTGAATCCATTGGACATCAAAAAATTGCCTGAAAATAAATGTCAATATAAGCATAGGCATGACAATGGATCATGTTAAAACCCCTCACTAAACCTATATGAGAAATGACAGCTTCATTAAATAAATTGACCAGAACATCAATATTTCAATATTGCAGCACTTCATGCAGCAAATTTGAAATACCCGCAGTGTTTCATGGTTAAAAAAACACACGCAGTAAAGTGAAAGAGTATGTTAGACTCTGCATGCACCCTTCATTGAAATGAGTACTTCCAATCAGAGGGTGGGCCATCTGCCACATAATGTGGTCTCCAGCTGCTCGGGAACCCAAGATTCCCCCTATACTTACTCTTTCAACGGGTGACGTTGGAGCTTGCGCCATGAGCCATCCAGGAATACAACATAAAGACAGCGTAAAGTAAACATTGCTCCGGCTAGTCAATCAGCCTTTTCTCCCCCGTTCAATCAATTGAGTGCTCGCCTTAAGAAGCCTGGAAATAGATTGAGGTTTGCTTTGTGTGCCACAACAGATGAGAGTGCACTTAACTACAGGGAGGAAATGGGTAGCAATTCCATCCTCATCCCTGCAAATGCACGTCAGGAGGGGTATATTCAGTTTTGGTAACATTTGGCCGAGCATAGTATGCTCTTAGAGTCCATTCCTCTCTCTCTCTCTCTCTCTCTCTCTCTCTCTCTCTCTCTCTCTCTCTCTGTTAACGTCACAGTGTAAATGTTTCCACATATCCGAATCATAAGCTGCAATCAGAGAGACATTAAGGAAGCACTCCAGAATTTGAATACACAGGGTGTGTGTTCAAATTCTGCACTGAAAGTGATTTCACGTATTAGGCTATAGACTATACATTTGCCTGTGCAAGTCGGTAGTTTCCTCCTTTGTATAGAGGAGCTTCAAATCCTTGGTTGCAATCAATTTCATAGACATCCTGTTTGTACATTTCCCTGACATTCAACCTCTTGCTGCACCAAATATGAACTCTCTCAAAAGCCAAGAAGTTTTGTGGCATTATCTGCGTCGCCGTGGATGGCTGAGTGGACAAAGCCTGCAACTTGGTCATTTGGTGGGAGGCTGATCTTTCACAGCTTACATTAATTAACAGACACATTTCAGCATAGCCCTTGCACACTAGCAATTCATTTAAAAAAGGAAACAGAACATTAAATTCCTCTTGAAGACACTACTGGGCCCTAGTTTCGTAGACCAGGCGCAGTCAGCTTTCAGCGCACCTGCGCTGCGCCGACGGGGTGTGTCCACCTGGACTTTGCAAGTTTCGTGCACCGCGCAGACACACTTCCGGTCTCGCCCACCGGCGCAAGTGGGAAAGAGGGAGGTGAAGAAGGCGTGAGTGGGAGACGAGGAGGAGACGAGGCGTGGACTGGGATTAATACAGCCGATTCAGATCTTCACCAATCAAATGAGCTCCTCTCCTCTCCTTTAATGCGTTAGGGGAGGTTCAGTGCAAGTTCCGTCACTTGACAACCCGATGACAGAAGCAGCGCCGCCGCTCCCACCACGCGCATCACGCGCCGTGCGTGCATATCATAATAATAACAATGCCGATATTATAAAAAACAGGAGAGAGAGAGGGAGATGTTTTTGTCCGAGAGGCTGAGTTTCCGTTACGCGTGCCATCCGCCTTTGATCTGACGTCAGATGTGACGGGACAATCTATATAGATATAAATTCACGTGCTGATTTAATTAGTTGCATAAAATAGTGTTTGTTGTGATTATTTATTGCATTTAAATGTGCCTGGAACTGTGGAAACCTGCCTGTGAGGTCTCGGTGACGTGTACGCACTGCGCGCCGTCAGCCAAACTTCCACTGCGCCAGCTGTGATTCGCATTGAATCAATGGACTTTATTTACGCCTTGCACCTTGCGCTGAAAGTAGACCAGGTCGGAGCTGGCGAGCTTTCAGCGCAGTCTCGGCGAGGCTTTTTGTCACAAAACACCAAACTGCCAAACTGACGGTGCGCAAGGCTGCGCAGGTCGAAACTTGCATTGCGCCGGCTCCGCCACCCTGCGCCGCCCTGCACTGCGCCACGAAACTAGGGCCCTTAATGTTGTCTGTCTTTTCATTGTTACATCCATTAGGTAATTCATCCAAATTCATGTTTTTTCACAGATTTAGGCTTTTGTTTACACTGTCAATGGGCTGTCAATTTTTTTCTTATATCTCATACAATTTCTTTATATTGTCTTTTACTAAATATGTTACTGCTTCCTAGTCTACATACTTTATAGCCCAGGTCACTACACATGTAAATGAAACATGCGAACAAGTCCAAACAACATTCACTTTTGTGCAGCCTTGAGTCGCAGTACTCCAACTTCATTGGCCCCTTACTAGTCCTGCCCTCCAACACAGAGTGACCTATCATAGCATAGCATCGATCAGCATCAAACAGGGGGTGACAACTATCCAACTGGAAAACACCTTCAAATGCATATTGTAGACCCTTCTGTCTCATTCACTCTGAAATCACTTTTTCATTTTTCCAAAACTTAGATGATATATATGCAGGGAGTGCAGTTAGTGACAGTGTGGGCTCCATGTTAGGTCTGGCAGCTCGATGGAGAAGCAGCGGGAGTGCAGGAGTTGGCGAAGGGACGATTAGAATAGTTTAATTTAACAAAACTTAACAATAACTTAACTGTTTTTCACCAATTGTAAAAGCTAAATGGGCTTAATTAGACAACTCTGAAAAATCATCTTTTTTGTAATTTTTATGAGGAGAATAAAGTAACCAAACATACCATAAAAACCTAATTGAAGTTCTCTACTGTCCATTACTTTCCTCAGTTTGTTCCAAACACTACATTTGCTGAAGGCTAATCTACAAATGGAGCATTATATTGAGACAAATTTAGGCATATTGCTGCAGATTGAGTTTGGAACATAATTGGCACACGGTTGAAGCTGTGCTCTAGCTGCTGTTAGAGAAACTTTAGGTAGCATCACTTCAAGGTACTTCTCGATACTTCTGTAGTTCAGAAAATGTGTTTAAAATCTCAAACTCCCTTTGCTCCAGCATTGGAAAGATGACAGGAAAAGCAGTTTTCAATGAATTCTGAGTAGTATTAGTGTCCCAGTACAAAGTAACAGCTTGGCATTCTTTAGGTTCACTGATGGCTGTCCTGGAGATAAGCTACATCAGTAAACCTTAATGCCAAACAGGTGAAACCCAACACCATGAAATAGGATTGTCGCAGATAAAAACTGCACACACAACACTCACTTCCTCAAATAGAAGTGCATGCATGTGAAATACTCACTGCATTAATTTAATGCATTACTGTCAGTGTGAGCAAATGTCAAATATAACTTAAGCTTCACTACAACGTTAAGAGATTATGATTGAAATGCAGTCACCATCACCGAGTGTATGTTTTATGGTATGTAAATTAGCAATGTCGATGGAAGTCTTGCAAACTACTATGTGTGATCTTCAAAACATCAATAAAATATAGGTAAGGTAAGAACAACCAGTCATTGTAGTTAAGATCTTTATTTTATAGCTTTGTGTTCACCACCGTGGTCTGATATGAAACCTGTGATAATGCCTTGTTTCAAGTGGTTGCGATTGTTGAACAGAATCCAAAATGCTTTCCTTGTACACCTTTTCTGTAGAGAGCGGGCAATATCCATCCAACAAAAAAACAAGTCTAGGTTGAAGGTACAGCAGTGATAACGTATAAAGGGATTGAACTTCTCTTTCAAGGTCCCCTTTATTCCTCTCACAACTACTTTTGTAACTCTCTGTGTGTTCAGCTGATTGCAACCGTATGAATGTCTTCAAGCAGAGAATGTCTAGTGTGCACTGTTTGTGTCCCTATTTGAACAATTATTGCAACAATTTCTACAAATGACTCTATTTCCATCATTTTTACAATGCCCTATTGGTCAATCTTCCAATCCATTTTACCATCACCCACGATTAAGATCCTGTACTCAGTGGGCGAGTTGCATCCCCCTGACTGCGCAGTCCGCCTTTTTTTCTATATTTTCCAGCAATCATGTCAACCTCAGCTGCTTGCTAAAAATCAATGGTCATGGTCAGCAACAAAAAGGACATGTATTATTATTTGTATTATTATTATTATTATTATTATTATTATTATTATTATTATTATTATTATGCCCGGAAATTTCATGAACGGTTGGGGTGAGGACAGGAGATGTTTGAATAAACAAAACATCGCTACATTTAATTTCCAATTGACAACAGATGGCAGGAATCACAGAATAATCCCACCAGTAATAGATCTGAAAGGGTGTGAAAGACACATTTTCTGATTAATTGCAATTCTAAAATGCCCACGGGTGTGATATGAAAATTTGTATGCAAAACCTTCAACAATTTTCCATAATGAGTAGGTAAATTTACTGTCAGTCCCATTTACCATCTGTTCTGTAAATGTTCAAAAATACAGACCATCACTTTTGGAAACTAACAAGATCCAGGGCAACATATTAGAAAAGACTAAATTGTGCACATTTGATTGATATTATCTCCGTTGCACCAAGTCAGCCTCTCCTCAAATCAATTATAAAATAGCCTCCTTCGTGGCGGATTTAAACAATGTACACAATGGTGTGAATCTCTCGGGAGGGAAAATGGATAGAAAGGGGACTATCAGCGACACATCCTTTCTGTCTTCTTTTCCCCTGGTTTGTAATTGGGAGACTTGGCTAATTAAAATGGAGTTTCCAGGCAGTCGATGACGGCCGTGGCTGCTATGGTTCTCCCCTTCAGATGTTCAATGAAGAGGAAGGGGTATTAGAGCCAAAAAGAATGACAAGAAGCTGGCTATTCACACATAATTGCTCACCCAGGGAGGATGCAGTGAGGCCGGTGGCCTGACGAACGCCCAAGGTGTCACTTTCTGTCAAGATGATGAAGCTCTCCGATGCCCCCCCGGTCCTGCTCTAAGACCCCAACCCGGCCCAAATGAGATGTCAATTTTAACTTTATAAAGCCAAAACCAATGAAATATGAGGTGACTGTAACTTGAAACTAAGCCATAGTTTGGTTTCCTGTGCAGAGGCCCTTAACTGGGGCTCGTCTCGAATGAGCTGTGGGTTCATTTATTGAGCCGATAAATCTGTTTCTGTGGAAAAGGAAGGTTTTGTTTGAAACAATCACCCAATGTTGAGAAGACTATTTTAGAGCTTCATGATTTAGCTCAGTCCCTGAGGTGCCATGTGAATCATGCTGTCAGCCATTCAGACATCGGAGGTCCTGGTTGCCAGAGAACCCCTTAAAACATGTCTCAACTTTTTTTTTGTTATCAGTTTTTAGTTACTTTATTTGGGGGTTCTGTTTTTTCCTTGTCTTGTGGTCTCCCTTTTTCTTTTGTCTGTGTCCTGTTTTATTTTGCAGCTTCACTCATCGTGTGTCAAGTTTTGTTTTGCGTCCTGTCTTTGTGTGTCTGATCATCCACACCTGCCCTCATTCCTCATTGCTCCTGATTGTACCACTAGTCCACCCTGTTCAGTTCCCCTCCCAGATTGTCTTTGATCGCTTTCCTGCATTCCTAGTGTTAGTTTTTCTTGATAATTGGATGTTTTGCTTCATCTCCTGGTTTTTGGCTCTCTGCTTGCTCTTCTCTCTCCCTGATCATGTTTGCTGTTTGATATACCTGTACATAACCACCAGCTTCCAGTAAAGACCTAACCCAATCAAACACACCTTGTGTCCTCTGTCTGCTACTGAGTCACTGCTCAAACCCTAAACGTTACAATTTGTTCATTTAATGTGTTGTCTCCTTCTAACTCTATTCAAACAAATATTAATTACCCCTGCAAGCTGGTTTGTCAGGGTCCAATCACCAGTACAACTCTGAACCGAAGGCCCACAAATCAAATGTAATCAATAAAACAAATATACTGTCTTCACAGGAAGTTAGATAGAGGCAAGAATACTACGTAGGTTTGGGAAAAAAGAGTGGAAGACAACTCACATAGCCTATTGGTGATTAAGGATTCATGTGAATGTCAACTTCCCGTTTAGTTTCACACAGAACATGAACCGCGGTCTCCTGGATAGCAGTCATGTGTTAGTTTAACCCATCCACCTCCTCTCGCTCCTAATACTATGACCAAGCTGTGTCATGGCAGTGGGAGTGAGAACAGGTTGGTCCGTGATCGTTTTGGTCCAATCACTTTTGCACTTGATTCAGGTCCTGAAAGACCATCAGCATCACCATTTGTCAGGGCTCAAGTCAAAGCTACATTTATTCTGTTTATCCTTCAAAATCATGGTGCCTCGTGAACAGAAAAACAAATGAACTATTGCCGATCCCTCCTGGAGATGAGCAAAGTATCTCATTCAATACTTTGGGGAGATAATTTAATATTCAGATTTAAGGAATTAAAGTCGATTGAAAGAGACTGCCTTGACGTGTAATGATAAACAAAATTGCACTTTGCTCACTGCCTCCCTTGACAACTCCCAGTGCTGCCTATGCCTTTCTATACAGCTGTATAATGATGTGGTCTACAGTGCAATGTAATGGCTATTTGTTTAACTTCCCTTTCTATTGGCTCCATTTGCCATCATCTCTTTAAATAAACAGGGGACTTATAGTTCTCGTACATGCTCCTTCAGTTCAGTTCTTTGACAGACACGTCATCAGAGGCACCCCAGGGCCCCACAGGGGTAAAATTAGAAAACAGACAGGAAGATGGACTGGCTATGCCCAGACATACTCAGACGACATGGATTCACATCTGGTACAGAGGAAGCTGGCCACATTTCCTCTGGAGGGGGAAAAAGAGAGCGGATTAGAGTTTGAGTGATGTTGGAGCTGTAAAATAAATCAAATCTGACCGGGGGAGTCACTTGAATAAGGTGACAAATGACCCCCCGTGACAGACAGGGTAGTGTTTTAATCTCCTTTAGTTAATTTATCCAGGACCCAAGCACAAGCCTTGGAAATCCGTTATTATTGTCACTGCACCAGACCTGCTTGATGACAAAAGGGTTTAAAGAGTGACAAAGCCCGGAGAAAATGTTATAAACCAGTGCCGAAGTCATACCAGGGAAATAATGAAGAGATGTAATGTAATGTAAATGTGTGCCAGGGTCCCTGGGACAGAGTTGTCTCAGGTCATTTAATAGATGAGCGCTGGCCTGTGGAAGCCGCGCCCGTGTCTATGTGGGGAGACGCCAGTGGCCCAGTATGTCCCGGCATGAATACAGAAAAGACCTCACGGAGAAACATCTGTTTGGCCAGAAGACATGTTGTCGCCCAGATGAGGTCGAAGGAAGGATTCTTAGGAGATTAGCATCTGGGTTTTTAATTTAGAGAACCTCCTCCGCTCTACTTGCATCAGCTTGACTCTGTCTCTCTTTTAAATCTGCTCCATCTCATTTCCCCTCTAATATGACAGTCTATTTTTAAAATAGTTCTCTGCCTAAGCCCCCCCCCCCCCCCCTTAACGCACCACTTATTACAGTGTGTTTAACCAATTTTGAGTATTACGGTTGACGATTAAAACGTAAATGATGATGACAACACAGACGTGGCGATAATCACTATGTTTGCGGTGCCATTAAAGGGTTATTTAGAGACAAGAACAGGCAAAATGTAATCTGTTTTTTACTCAAAGGGGGGTAAAACCTAATGAGAATACAGGCCTTATTGCTGGGGGAATGAGATTCGGTAATTACATTAAAACAGATAACAACTCTATGCATCAAGCTCCTACTCCAGCACAATATAACAATCCTCCTTGGAGATTAATGTTGGGCGAAGATATGAAGTTCCAGATGATTGATGGGATCATTATCTCAGCTTTCACATGGGAGCTCAGATGTAGATAGTGTGACTTAAACATAAGCAAGATGAAATATGATGTTGGTTGTGAGAAGAAATTATGCTCAGGGTAAGTCAAGTTAAAATTACTAGAAGAAGAGAATTTTGATTTGGATGTGTATAAACATCTATATAAACCTTTGAGAGAACAATGACTGGCTGTGATTTAAAAAAAATGAAACTCAATCTTAAATCTAATTAAATTATGAAGTTTGAATGCATTAGTATCCACTAGCTTTTTTTAACTGAGCTTTTTGGCAGTGTATTGTTGGTCATTCTATCAGTATGATGCTGCATGTATTGTTTGACATTTATTCATCTAACAGCACTCACATGACACAATGTTGAGGCCCATACCACTGGCACCATCCAAATGCCAGTTCCCATAATTGCAAAGTGATAACTTGACAGGTGTAATTACTTGTTAACAAGGGTGGAGGAGAGGACTATGACTATCCGACAAACACACTCATCCTTATCCTGCAAGGTGAGGGACATAAAATGACCTCTGTGCTAATCAGTTGCTGTAGCTACACAGGTAATCTGCATAATCCCATTTGATCCTCCCACCTTATCAATATATTTGCTATTGCAGGGGTGTTTCTGCACTCGGAAATCAATAACCAGTGCTGTTGCATGTTTTTGTTGGATTTGATGAAGGCTGTGTTTCTGTAGGTGTCACTCCAACTTAATTGTCTTATTATTACAGGGCATGATTAAAGAGGAAAATATATATCCTATTGGCCTGAATGTGTGATTAGTCTCGAAAGTACCTGGGTTTTTGGCACAAATTGCAACCTAATTTCCACATAATCATCAAAGAAAAGTCAATGAATGCTCATTTACATCCACAGCTATTATGTGAATATTAGGAGTATTTTAATCAAGTGATGGAAATATCCAACACACATGTACCGGTTAGCCGGGTGTAATAAGCATATGGTGAATGTTGTGAACAGACTTTCTTAGGTGACAGCAACAAAAAAACAGTTAGGTTTGGGAAGAACGTCATAGTAAAACAATGTAACATAAGTACAGAAAACATGTTGCAAGCATCACTAGCGTAACATCAAAATTACTCAAACACACGTTTGACCCATCCATCCAATCCCCTTCTATACCAGCCCGTGTGGGGAATTTCAGTCTTCATACTTCTGGAGCAATTTCTGACCATTTAATAATGTACGTGAGTGGGTGCATCATACAGACACTAGGATGCACTATGATGATGCATCTTTGTGACAAAGCCTTGGTATTTAACACCTTGGAAATTTGAATTGATCCACTTCAACCAAAAAACAACAAAAATAGGAATCTCTTTGTCTTTTTATACACATTTGTGTTAATAAATTATTTTTTACCACTACTTGGTAGTTCAACAAGCTGCTAATAGAACATATATTATCACTCTATTAAATTCACATGGTCAACAGAGCAAATCGTTTACTATTACACATCCAGCAGTCACAGCAACAGTAGCATTCAATGGACAATATTTCACATGAAAATGCTACAGATTATGTATTATTTATTTTATTTTAAGTCAAACCATCAGAGTCATTTTTTTGTCAGAGCAGATTGGGGGCTACTGTGCCAGGTTCAGTTCCTAGCTTTCGGCACGGCAAATATTCAGGATTAGGATCAGCACTCATGTGCCCGTTAAGAATGATTGCGTTCAGGAAAGGCGCTTTGGTTTATTGAACACAGGGATTTATCTGATCCTCTCAGGCAGCTCAGATCGTTTAATGCTGCCTGGCTTTCCCCCAAATGAATTCCTGTGATTAGACATGGCACAGCCCAGCCCATCAACTCCAATAAAAGGGAGAGGCAGGGAGGGACGTTTACATAAGTCCAAATTGTTATTGTGTCATATTTTATTATTGGGAGTGAACAGGATGAGCAGGAGATGGTTCCAGTAATCTCAGGTGCTATTTCCCAAAATCATGAGGTGAAAAAAGATTTTTCTTTTTCTGTTTAGAAAGCCAAGGGTTATACAGGATTTAGACAGGATTATCATATCACATACTCTCATATTTAGCCATCAGACTGTGCACACGAGACACAGTAAGACAACATGCTGTCAGGCAGTAATATATGCACTATTATTGTGCATGCCCAGTTCAACATGATGGAAACTACACTGAAAGTGTAGACGACTCAATCTCTGCCTCCAAAAAAACCCCATAGCCTATAGATTTACACTGGAAGTGGAATCTTTTAAGTAAAATATTCATCTCATAAGGATTCAAAAAGCTCTTTCACTTTTTAAAACCTCAGCCTCCATTAGTCCTGTTTCTCTTCTCTCTGTTTGGTATGCACAGAGAAGATTTAGTGAGAACATCATTCATGTTTCCACGTTTCAGATCATGCTTTGTTTCTATGGCAAGACCCGAAGTAGATACAGAGTTCATCTGGATCAGCATTGGACAATGGAAAACGGGACCAGGCAGCCATCCCCAGTTCTGAAAGTGACGCCAAAGTTAAAGTGCCTGTAACTTGCATTCTCTCTGCTTGCCATCAGGGGGCGACTCCTCTGGTTGCGAGAAGTCTGATTGAATGGGATTGCATGGAAAAAATGAACCTCCTCACTTGATTTTTTATCCCAGTAAACATTGTACAGTTTCAAGTATTTTACAACACAGTCATTGAGTAAATTATGGTGAAATTTAGTGTAAAATAGACAATAAAGTAGGGCATGCTTTAGGGTGTGGCTACTTTGTGATTGACAGTTCATTACCACCGCTACCATGCTACCAATGGAATTAGCTCCTAACACTCAGCTCTAAAATTCACCTTGAATAATGGAAGCTAACTTTGTTAACAGCTTCGTACCAGAAGACAGATTGAGCTAGATGCATTAAAGGCAGAGTAGGTAATGTGGAAAAGCCACAGAGATTGTGACAGGCAGGCCGTCCAATTATTTTTCTGGACCAACTTTTTTGATTGGACGGGGTTTTTACTGTCCTGCCACCGCCTCAGATTACAATTTTTAAATGTTTTTATGTCAGAGCATTTTATTAATTCATTGCTATCGGTATGTTACGAGGATCACAAGTAATATGACATGAAGTCTTTCTGAATACAATCACCTACTCAACATTTAAGGTTGCCACTCGGGGCGCCCTCGTTCCTCCACACTCCAAATATTGTCACCAATCTGTAGTTGCAATAAATCCAAGATAGGGATGGTCAAAATGCCCCAATCTAAAACCGTAGTCCACAAACCAATGGGTGCTGTCACGCTGACTCACTTCTATTATACAGTATATGAGCAGGGCCCTTTAACACACAGTTGGAGAAGTTTTGAGTGGTTCTGTATTTGTGTTTTCTGTCTGTGCTCTCTTAACAGAATGTGAGTCTTATCACAGTCTGCTGTTTGTTTGTATATGATGCCTGAAAGAAGCCACTGTTGATGAAAACAGATCAAACCACACCCACACATCACCTACGAAACACTTATTTGCTATCTGGCAGAGTGTAAGATGAGGACTAAGAGCTAAAAAATGTTTGGTACATGGGTGCAAATCATACAAATTATTGTTTTATTATATATATTGTACTGAACAGCCAACCAAATGTCCATGCTCAAACACAAAGTCAATATTTAATAATGCACATTGCGGAAACGCCATTGTATGAAATGTCCTCTTTCAGATTATAAAAAACAGAGCTGTGACCTCGAAGATGTTCTAAAAGACAGATTTAAGTGGGAAAGAGGAGCAAAAATAAAATTCAGAGCAATATCTTTTGTTTCTATCTCCCCTAATAAGAAACAATGTCTCTATGGTTATTATGAGACAGATTTAAAAGGTGAATGTTTTGTGTGCGAGGCATCCATGATACGCCTGAGAGCAATCCCATTGTCTTGCTTGGCTAGCGTGAATGCTGAGCTAACACCAGGGCTGTAATCTATCACCGCAGAGATTGCACTTGTTCCAGCATTGTTTTACAAGCTGCTGAGGACTAGGGCAGATAAGCTTTATCCTGTCCTCACTTTCTCTGTGAGCCTTTGAAATCCATCTGTCAATAAGATAGAAACAGTGTGGAATGGAATAGCATGCCTTGGTGCAATCGCCGGTGTTGCTTATGGTTTTGGTGGATTTAAAGTGAACAGTTATTTTTCTTTCTTTCTTTCTTTCTATAGCCTTGGGGATATTTTTGTACTTCAGCTGAACTCAAAGACTGAGGTTTTGCCGGACCAAGATGGATCTGCTCTAACATGTTTTTTAACAAAGCCTCAAATTAAAAGAGCAGAGCTTTTAATTTTTTTTTTATTTAAAGGTTTTTTTCTCATTAAACTACGTTATTCTTGCTATTATTCTTATGACCTTTCTCTTAAAATAAAAACTGTAAAGATCTTGAGCACTAGCTGAATGCTGCTTGGAGACAATTTTATTGTCTTTTCCTTAAGCTTGGAATCATTCCTGATCAGTGTACAGAAAAATATACCACTTACTGTATAATATCTGTATAATATTTCCCTTCACATAAAAAAGAAGCAAAGGAGGGCATCTAAGATGGAGGAACAGTCGTTTTTCTGTACGCCAGCCCCTGCTTTGACCCTGAAGCTGATGCAATTCACACAACAGGGTTGTTCAGTTCAGTTTTAATATATTCTTTCATAAAGCTCAAATTGAAACTTGAAGTGTATTTTTGTTGTTATTCTTTTGTACAACTTAATAGTTGATGTGAGTGTTTTTTTTTTTTTTAGATCACTTCTCAACCTGAGAACCCACACTTTTTTTATGGCTGAAATATCTTCCAGTAATAGTGACTCTGTAGCTGAATCTCATTAATAACCTGTCTTTAAACACAACCAAGACAGTTTGTGTCCAATATTAAGGTGGACTTCGAAGTGAAATGTCCTCTCATGCTAATTTCATGACGTTTATGATGTATGACGTGAAACGTTTTCCTTTTGTTTGCACGTCTTCACACGCCAATATATGTTTTTGGAACTGTTTTGGGACTTTCAATCTTGTCAAATACAGCGCACACCAGAATCACTCCTTCCTTCCTTCTGACCTTTAATTTTTTTGTTTTCCTTCCATCGGTTTCTAAAGAAATTGTTATTTTCAAGCACTTTTTTATTTTTGGGTGCGAAGAGAAGTACACAAATAATTATATTGCATATAGAGTCTTTTTCATTTAGGGTAATTTAAAAAATGAATTTGTGTTCTAGACTGCAGTATTCCTTCTATGTGAAAACATACTTGGCAGTAAACTCCTTTCTGATTCTGATTACCTTTCACAATAAAAGCCCAGATGTGTATGCTGTGCAAGTGCGACCTTCCCTTATCAAATATAGACACAGATTATAAACACATTATTTTTGTTCTGACCAGTTTGATGTATAAATACAGATGGGTGAGCAGTCAATAAATACATCTTGCACTACACTGAATAATGTGATGATGTGATTATTTGCCTTTTTTTATTTTAAACATGTGATCCAGTGAGCAGCGGGTGTTTTAACCGTACTCCTCAGCGAGGATGTTAACTTTAGCCTTTTCCCGCTGCAGCCTCACTGTGAGGCTGAGTTATTGATGAGCCCATCAGCTTGATGTTGTCAAATGGCAATCTATCTTCCCTCCTCGTTCACTTTCATATCACTCCCTCTCACACTATTCCACCTCCGTAATCCTGGTTTTTAATTTGCAGCAGGACCAGATGAGAGGCATCAACTAAAAAGGGTTTCTCTCTCTCTCGCATCACCGGTGCTGGTGGTGAGACTTTATTGGCAGATTTCGTCTGACATTTGAGAGCTCCTCTAGGTCGAGGTTCACTGCGGCTGCAGGAGCCCGAGCAGCAGGCTGAGCATCTGATGACACGGTGGAAATAACAAGAGATGAATGGAAGAGGGAAAAGCAGCCACGGAGCAGAGTGCAAGGCTGTGTTTAAGCCTCAGGGAGACGAGGGAGAGAGGTAGATGCTCTCAGAAGTGAAGGCGTCTTCATCTAAAGAGGGAGCCGCATCGGGACCCTGAACCCTGTATGACATTCTTTAAAGAGAACAGGGAGGAGTTGTCAACATTTTGCTTTTAAGTATCAGGCTCTCAGGCAGGCTGGAGATTCTTTTAATGTTACTTTTACTCTGAAAAACACCTTGTCTAGTCCACTGGAGGGTGTTACTGCTGTATTATAAATGCTTCTTCGAGCAGAGACATGAATTTTCCATTGTGGGACTGAGTGCCGTGTGCAGAGAGTGTACTCAAGTGCCTGCGTAGTGTGCATATGTACTGATGGGTTTGGTCAGGTGCATTTGTGTAAGTGGGCAAATGTCAACTTACACAAATGCACAAGTTCAAATCAACTTTAAGTAAAGACGATTCTGTCATTTTTCACCATGTGTGTTTCTCAATTAAATTCATTTTCATTTAAAATGTTCCCCCGTATTCAACCAACTTGACAGATATAAACATACACTGGTATCAGAACATAATAATGATATATGGTAATTTACAAATGTTCCTGTTCTATTAAAATACCTGTCAATCAAGACGGGAGTCCAGCTGGTTGCTATCCTGCATTTCAATTTTTGGTTGCAGGAAGAAATATTTTGTTTTTTTGTTTAGTTGAACTATTTAGTAACTGATGTTAAGTTATTGCTGTATTTGTCATTCCTTAGGTCAAAGGTCATTATTTGAATGACTTACATTTTGTTGTGGATTGTGGAAACAAGCATACACTTTAAAAAAATAAAATAAAACTCTGCATTTTGGTCTCCACCACCTCCAGAAGGGAATTTATGTCTGTAAATGTTCCATTATGTTAGCCGCCCAGTTGTTAACTTGCTCTGCCTGCCATGTGCTTCTGGACAAATAGAATAGCAGTTAGCTAGTTGGCCTTCAGTGTTTTTGCTTGCTGTGGCCGAAAATGACGATACGAAGAGTGCGAAGAGTGAAACAAAACAGAAGAGCTGCAGGCCAGAAAATCACAACATTAAGCTGAAAGATACCTTCAGGAGAACTGCAGCTATCTGTGTGCGCATCCCTGCAAGCGACTCCTTTCACATGTGAGTATTCACGTGATCCAATATGAAAAAAATATTGATGACACTTTGTCTCGAGTCCAAGAGTTCTGATTTTAAATACCGGGATTAAAATGAGTATAAATATAACACTCTGTGATATCACACTTCTATTGGACCTACTGCTAATTAAAACCGCTATAAGTTGCCAGTGATGACACTGCTCAAATTATTTCATTAAATAAATGATCGTGTGATTATTTCTCCACATGGTGGATTTATTTGGAGCCTTATAGTGTCTCCACTGATACCTTTAGTGCTTCATATATTATCGGTGACCCACCTTCCTCCCAAGGTTTCCTTCAGCTTTCTTGCCTTTACTGAAGTGTTCCACATCCATGCATCTATCCCCCGCTGCTTCGCTTGTCTGCAAAGATCTTCACGGCTGCATCTCGCACACAAGTGTCACCTTGGTGCGATAAGCTCACTTTGGGTGTTGTTATTGCTCGCCGAGGCAGAGCGATACAGAGGAAATGTCAGCTGATGCTGGCCTTTGCCCGCTGGAAAGGCCATATTTATGAGAATTTGTAAATCCAAGTGCATTGTCTCTGCTGCTGGTGAGATACGATGCAATATTGAACAGCGATGGAGGAATAATGAAAAGTGACCTGTGGCCAGCCTGTTGTGTGCGCTGGGATATTTGTGTCATTTTTGAGAAAATACTCTATGGCACTATTTTGTGCCATAGAGATGCAGCGACGTGTCGTTCATACGAATGTGGCAACAGTCCATCACTTTCTGCACAATATCTGGGTTTTTGTTGCATGATGCATGTGCTGGGGAAAATGCATAAATGCAACACATTCCAAGTTATTGACGGGTGTCCCTTCAGCTTCAATGAGGCCTATATCAGGGCGTGTGTGACATCGTCAAAAAAGCAGTATAGAGCCTATTTGAGGGTTGTGCCCTACAAGGCTACAAGTGTCAGACAAACTGGAGATGCTAAGAGACCTATGACTTTGAAACATGTTCAAAAAGGTATAAATGAAAGGAAAGAGAGAGACTCAGGTGTGAATGCTTGTGTGCCTATCTGCAGATTTGAAACAAACTCTCTTGTTTGTGATTCCTCTTTACAGAAATTGCCTCCACAATGCACAAACTGTTAAGTCTAAGAGCAAAGGGAAAGTCGCTGACTCATATTAGTCATTGATTGTAGATTATAAATATTTCTCACCGGCCAAAGAAGCCGTTTTAATCTGCATGTTTGTACTATTGAGTTTAAAGAGCATCAATCCAGTGACCCCACGGCAGCGCCCTGTGCTGATTCAGAGGCAACACGGCCGTCCCGTGTAATTTGTGGAGATTGTGGCCGAATGATCTACTGTCTGCTGTGGCCTTCCAGCACAAACCCAATCAGGGAACAATATAACTGCACATAATACGCTGAGTTGCTCTTCTTTAAATTACAGTACGAGCCAAGGTACCTAAGATCCGACGGGAGCTCGATCACAACGGCACTCCGCCTCGCCAGGAGATTTAACTCACCGCCGACCGAAAACCGATTTCATCTGAATCAATAACGCCGTAATTATGCCTTCCATAGATTCCTTGCACCTCTATTCGTCAGAGGGATATGACATGTCTTCCGCTAAACCTGTCACGGCTCTTGATTTGCAGCTAAACATCTGCTGGCAGAGGGAGGAACCTGGCCTCAGACTGTTTTGATGCTGGTTAATCTGCGGGGCCTTCGTTATGATGAGTCATTTAGCGGGTTGTTTAATCAAAGCGGATATTACGGTTTGGCTGCGCTCCAAGCAAGAGCCTCGTGTGCACATTTGTGGGCTTTTGTTTTCGTAAAAAAAAAAAAAGTACAGACACACGGAGGAGCGTCTCGTTTGTTTTCTTAATGGTTTGTTTGGGTTTTGTTGAAACTGCGAGAGTCAGTCTTCAAATCCGGTTGTTAAGTTAAAGTTTTTCTTTTCTGGCAGATCGATATCTCATCACAGGAGTTCAGAGAGGAAAGGAGAAAATGTTTTTTGTTTCGGTGTAATGTCATATTATTATCATTTTGCTGCTGCAAAAGCATCTTTGAAGTGGAGGCTGGACACGTGGACGTCCATGACAAACCATAATTAATACCATTTTCCTTGGTGAGCAAATGGGAAATTCAGCCTATTGTCTATTTTTTCGGAATTGTTCTTCATGCCTTCCTTGCAAGACTCTCTGGCACTCTTTGCCCCCACTGATTATCCGTTGCCAAACCTGTCTGTCTCTGCTTCTGCTTCTTGCTGCCTGCCGGTTGCTGAGGAGCACATCTTCATATCCTCTGTTGGTTTTTGGATTTCCTGCCTGGCATCGACTTCTACTGCCAGCTCCCTGCTGGTTGCTTGCTTGGACTGTATACTTGCCACTGAATTTACCTGATCTCCTGTCCAGCTCACGCAGCTGGGGATTCTGGGACGGATTAAAGCCTCAAGAGATTCTGCTCTGTATTCTGCAACTGAACCTGTTTTTGCTGAACTTTACAATAAGTTAGTACAGACTTTACTGGTTGTACTTTGTCCTGCATTTGGGTCCAGTCACAAATTCACTCAATGTCTGTACTAGTATTTTTACTTTAGAGTGCCTTCATGGTATGCTACTTTATACCTATATCCTACTATATCATTGGCATATAATATGATTTTTTCAGAGGAAAATGGAATTTAAATACTGCTTTTATATGAATGTACCAATATGAACTAATTAATATGATTCTACAATATTAACCTCTGAAAAAGGGCCATTCTGCATGAGAGCTTTTTCTTTTACTTAAAGTATATTTTGTTGACAAAGCTTCACAAAGATCTAAGTGCTATTTCCATCACTACTGCTGAGTGATGAATCAATTACTTTCCATTCATTTATAGCAAAGACAAATCACATAAAAAAGACATTAGGTCTACATTATCAAAATTACATTATAAGATAGTTTAGTGCAAACATTTCAAACCAATTTTCACTTTAACTGCTGGAGAATGTAAGCTGTAAAGTGTGCATGATTCATATTTATTATAACATGCCATGTTCCTTTCCCACTCATTATTATTCATCCTGAGGAGGTGAAATATGTTTTTGTTCTTTGCTAATCATCGTTTGGTCCCTGATTCCACTGTTAAAGGACTACACCACATTATGGTGTGTAAAGCATCTCTCTCAGTAACCGTGTAAATAATCAATGTATCATTTCCACCCCCTGCTACTTCAGTGTGCTGTGTCCTCCTCCTGTCCGTCTCCACATTTCTTTATGGTTACGGCCGTCTGACTATTCCTCTTTCCTACTGTCGATGTTTAAGGACTGTGTCTCCTTTGCTTGTACACAGACAGCAAATGTAGTCGCCTCAGTCTCGTCTAGAAGATGATTTTATATTTTTAAAAAAAGGTTGCTTTTAATTAGACATTATATGTACATCTTTGTATGTTTATTATGATCTTCATGTTATTATCACAGATTTCCTCATCATGTTTTATTTTCTGTCTCTGCCTGGGAGATTAAAGCCGCCTATAAGCTCATGTGTCTCATTAGGCGCTATGTGTCATTTCTCATCGTCTTCATGGAGAAATATGGATTGTCACAAAGCCATAATTTTTTATTTTTTTTTTGTCAAAAAAGATCAATCAACCACATGTGCCGTGACTACAAAGAAGGCGAGTGATTTTGTAAAATGATGGTTTTGGAGAAAATGACAGGCATTAAATTTGGACGTGGGTTGCGTTACGAAAAGGAGCCAAATCATGTTTTGTTTCTGCCTGATTGCTTGCATTTCAATTCCATGTGTTTCATTCAAATGCTTGATTGGTTAAATAAAAAAATAAATTACACAAATATATTTATTTGAAAGTGTTTTCTCAAACACATTTGCATTTCCCTCTTCCTCTTTTGAACTCCAGATGTGTAAAGCCTGTCATGAAGCAAAACAATGTTGAATTTTGAGGCACAAATAATTGAGTCCACATCCCCATCTTACACATTAACTCCTTGACATTGAAGAAAAACAAATTGCCTCCTCTCATTTCCAACTGTCTCCTCTTCCCTCTTCCTGTTCTCCTCGCTGGCGCAGTGAGTTTGATCTGGACATCTTGCCCCAGTCAGTGAAAAGTAACATGTATTGGGGAAGGGAAACGGCCGTGGCTGGTGGGTACGGAGTGCTGTTGCTCCCTGGTAATAGCTTTGGACACAGCTGTGTGCATGGCTGACTCCTCAGCACTGCCGGGCCTTATCTCCAGAAAGGAGATTAGGTTTTCTGGGGGTTCCCGACGTATGTGTATAGTTGAGGGCATGGCTTGTGAGCTGGTCCACAGCGCAGTGGCCACAGATAAAATGTTTGAGGCATTATTCCAATTCCCTGCAGTTTTTGTTTACTTTCGGCGAGGCTGATTCTGAATAATAGTCTGCTGCGCCCAAACCAGAATGTGTGGTCACTGGACTTGATAAGGAAACACAGTTTTCAGACTTGAATTTTCACCCCATTCCACCCTGCTTATTAGCCTCATTCTGTCCCCCCATACTGCCGTTAGTTTGATTTTCTTTACTCCACAAACATCTGAAGTAATGAAACACCTGAAATGACCCCCGTTGCAGCTTGTTTACTCATCGTTGCCTGTGTGCAGAGCGTTGCAAATACTCGAAACAAATGGCATTTTTTTCCACGTTTACTCCAAACGTCATGCTGTTTCCCTCTCTCTGAGCGCTTCCTTCCTCTGCATCACAAGAGTTGTCATGCTTTTTGAGCTGGTGAGAACAAAAAAAAACAGCACAAGACAGCTCTTGACAGAGTGACGGAAATGATGGGGTAAATGTCTGCTCCGCTACTTGGGACTTGAAAAGATGAAGCTCTCCTCTTTCCCATCCTTTTCTCTCTGTGTATTTTGAGTTTTCGCATCAAGAGGAATTTTTCAGTTCCTCAAGAATTTTAAATTGAGCTCGACCTCTCAAGAGGAAAATAGGCTTCTTCCTTTTTGACCCATTTCTAATCTCAATCATCTCTCCAGAATTGGCAGCAGCGTCTGGATCCAGAGGATGCTGCCAATTGTCTGTTACCTTCCTCAGTGAGACATGAGCCAATTAGATTTCCTTTTTTTTTCACCAAGAATTTCACTTGATGCCTTTTTCTCCAAATGCAACTCAATACAAACAACAAACCCGGGGTTGTAAGTAGACGTCGGGGGCTCATCTTTCTTGGCAGCGTGTGATTGCTTTCATGACGCTTCCATGCTGTTCCCTCATAACATTCATTCAAATCCCTTGACGAATTGGATAAACAAGCAATTTGGGTACCGGTGATGTTGTAGAGTAGTTTTCAAAATACAGCTGTTCGAGGAAAAGTTTTGAAAGGCAAACTGGTAATGTGAGTAAATTCTGTTTCTATCTTAAAGATGTGAAGAAGAAGCTGAAACTGAATCTAATTCTGGAGCAGTTTGTTGTTGAAGTGAAGTTAATGATGCTTGAGAGTACACACTGAGGGAATATCACTGCGTGGGAACAAAAACAAATTTGAGTCATGATTACAATCCAATACACAGCAATTGTATAATGGCAACAGCCTACACATTCTCACTGCCAACTCAAAACACAGACGCTTGGTCAGTACTTCTAAAGTGAGTTCGGTCGCAGGATCGGTTGTAATAATTTGCGTGATCATTTGTGTTTTTTTGCCTCGCCTGAGCTTACCTCTGTGAAGACATTGATAATGTTTCATCAGTCTTGGCTGTAATAACCACTATTGCAGATAAAGATAGGCTATGCCGACCAAACTACGATTGGTAAAAAAGTCAGAAGTCATGGTTTGTTAAGTCTGTGCGCAAGACCTTACCCAAATAACTTTTAAAATGCTTGTTTTGGCAATGGCGATCAATCAGAGCTAGGCGATGTTAACAATGTAGCTGCTCCGTGAACACAGAAAATAATGTCTCTGCATAAATACAGCAGTGATCTTGTTGTTTGTACCACACACCTCTCTGGTTTGTAGTTTTGTAGTTGTACTCATAGTTTGGATGGGTCTCTGTATGAAATGTAAGATACTATCGTAGATACAATACTTTTTGTGTTCATTACTGATTCACTGACGAGTGTTGACACAAGGCAAATCTCAATGTTGATTGGCTTCGCGTGATAGCGTCTTTTTGGTGTGAAGTCCCTTAAGAGTTTTGATACATTCCTGAAATGCAACAACAAAAATATTGAATGCTTGCCAATTTTCTGACTATTTTGACATATTAGAGTTACTATATCTACTTATTGGTCAGTAGATCTTTATCAAATTCTCTAATTTAACAGGTATCTTACAATCTCCACACAGCTTGCTTACGTTAGCATCTTAGCTGCAGCTTAATTGCTCTGTCTCTGTCTATACAGGATGTATTGAGTTCACCCATGATTTTACAGCTCTCACAGCCAAACACACGATATCTGTAGCTCCACACATAAAATGTTACAAAATAGAAGCACGTGAAATAGACAACAAAAAACCTTCAAGTAATGCTTTTGTGTCCGGACAGATCAGCTTCCCGTAAGCAGCTACTTGCAGCTACAGCGGGTTAGGTGACATGTCTGAAGATGTTTGTGTAGATGCTGAAATAACATCTGTTATATCAGAACTGGAAAGTATTTCTTTAATTAAATAAGTTTTCAGTGAAGTTTTCTTGGTAGAAAATAAGTTTTCTCTCTTCTCCCAACTGGCTTAGTAAGAGTTTGATTGACAGATGATTCATCAAATCACCTGCCAAGTATATTTTGAAAGTGTCGGTCCTTTACCCAAACATTTTCCAATGACGGCTTCTGAAATAGTTCTGTGTAACAAACCATCTGGCATGTCGGTTTAATATAATACCTGGCCTGCACCTGTAAATATATCACACTTTTATTAGTCACTCACCCACAGCGCTGCTTGCTAACTAAACTCTGTCACACAGAACACAAGTGATTTTGTAATGCTATTTAAGGTTTAACGCTGACAGTTGGGAAATGTATAAAAACAGAGTAGGCAGTGAAAGGTGTTAGACTCAGAGTTTGAGGCGAGTTTATTTCCTGGATGCAAGAGGAAAAAAATCAATACAGATGATTTGTGTTATTATTTTTGAATTTTGACTCAGTGTGCAAACTCTGGGACTTCTGAGTTAATCACCAAACTGATATGAGTTTACGAGTGACTTTAGTCACCCAGGGCATAGAAATCCCACTGTCTCCAAGTAGGTCCAATAGGCCTGAATACATAAAAAAAATTGGCTAAAACTGTGACTCTCCTGTTCGTTTTTCATTTTGATTAAGATTCAAGATTTGTTTAGTTGTCCCAAGGGAGATTTGTCTTGGACAAAATAAATGAATCATTGCCATATTTTTTAATTTCTGGAACATGCCATTAGGCTGTAATGTTAAATGAAGAATGTTTCTATTCAGCTGGCACTGTAGGCCCTTAGGCTAGCTACATAAAAAATAGACTAAGCTATACCCACTTGCGCTGTAGAACTCGTATGATTTGAGACTTTTGGTGATAGCAGCTTTGAAGAGCCATATGAGCAAACCTCATAAAAGACACAAGAGATATTTGGGATAAGAATGCAAACACGTAGTTTCTGAACTAATCTCAGTCATCTCTCAGGCTCAGCATCTCACTCGCACTCTCCTCAGCATGGTAGCTGAAAATGAGTTAATCCAGAGGTGGCTAATTTGTCTGAAGCATTCACCCCCATGCTCAGAGGCTGCAGTAACAGCCGCAGTCACTGCGAACACTCTTCATCAAAATCTCTCACATCTTATTGAATCCAACCTGGGCGAGAGCAGTGGGGTGTGGCAATGAGAGGGAACCAGAGGAGCCGTTGAGGTTAAACACAGAGACGGGTGTTGAAAGGCAAACTGAGAGCTTGCTCCGGCGGGAGGTTGCGGAAATATGAAATGTTCATGGTTGTCAGCGAGTGGCAGCTGTCTTAAGTTTTGAGTTCACGCCGGGCTTAAAAGTTGGAGTACCGAGAAGAAAATCTTAAAAAACAATACCCAGTCATGGAACATGATTCAGAGTGTTGTATTCTTGACAGCTGTTTTCTCGTTCAGAAGTTTTCTGCAGTGGGATTCCTTTCGTGTTGTCAAAGCGCAGCCTTGTGTGGAAGTGAAATCATTAGTGAGTGCAGATGAAGGGCTCGGTCAAAGCAGCGCAAAGTTATGTATGTTATGGTATGAGTATTTTTAGCATTCTCTCTTTTCCCACTGATACTGAGGACCAAATTTATATTTTTGCATCTGTTTCATCTCGTTTCAGATACATCCTCTGCCTGGAGATGTGGACAAAAACAATGCTGCTTGGAAGCAGTTTACCTTTCTTCTTTATGCATATTAATTTAAGGTAGATTTATCCAAATAACAACAACAGTTATGATGACGTGTGGTCGAATGCATTCTGTTGGATTTACTAAGGAAGGTTGCAGTAGGAAAGATACAATGTAATATTTTCTTTTTTTTACCACTAAATTATTGATGTAATTACATCAGCATAGTATGGGTAATTATTATTATTATTATTTTTATTTTTTTGAAGTTATTTATTAATTAAGTTTATGGATAATTATTTGATTTTCTGATCTTAGTTACGTCAGACAAATCCCAGCACAGAGGGGTACCCCTGGCCACTGATTTTAGGAAATTAGGAAATCGGATGATAATTTCACACAGATTCTGGGAGTAAATTGAATAAAAAGAGCAATGCAAATGTGCCAGTAGGTTTTCAGCATGTTGCCTTGTAATCACAAATTACATTTGGCCTCTCAATCTTTTATTCACCTGTGTCCAAAGCACTAAGTCTACATGCCACAAATCTTTCTGTCCAGGCATTTATTTTGTATAATTTGTTTTCAAGGGGCAGATAATAATTTGGGAGATTATGGGATTACAAGATTAAACTATATATTTTTTAGAACCAAGTGTTTGCTCTTCCACGTTAAGCTTAATTCTAAGATATCAGTTTTATATAGCGCTCATCCAGATGCTCAAAAACACTTTACAAAAGCAACTCAATCAACCAAAACAAAATAGAATGGGGAAAAAAAAGGTGTGTTTTGAGGGCTTTCTTGAAGGATGGAAGAGTGTTGGCATTGCGGATATGACTGGGAAGGGCATTCTAGAGGGAGGGGGCGGCTGCAGCAAAGGCTCTGTCGCCCCAGGTCCGGAGCTTAGTCCTGATTGGTTGGCATCAGTGGACCTGAGATGACAACACGTTCTGGCGGAGAGGTAGATGATGAACCAGGCAAAATCTTATCTTTCTCATATGCTTGTTTAGGGAGTAGCTTCACATTTTGGATGATACACTTCTTCACCTTCCTTCTATGAATGAAATGAGAAGATTGATACTTACTATTTTGTCTGTATGAAGCAAACACCAGCAGCATAGCTGGGTACAAAGACTGGAATCATGGGGGACAGCAAGTAGTAGATCACAAACTATTTCTTTATTGGCAGGCAACATGCACAACATAATCCTCTCTCTCTCTCTCTTACTTTCTCTCCCTCTCTCTCTTAGATACACTCTCCCATCATTACCCTATTTATACAGCGATCCTGCAACTCCTGATGCATGATGCCCAGTTGCCCCAGATGCCACAAAAATATACACATATGTCGCATCTTAATGTCCGAACGTTACTGTATCAACTCCACTACCTTGCGTTTCAATTTGATCTGCAGGGATCACTCAGTACATGGTGAGTTGAGAGAGAGAGAGAGAGAGAGAGAGAGAGAGAGAGAGAGAGAGAGAGAGAGAGGGAGAGGGAGGGAGAGGTGTAGGAGCTCAGAGCTGTTTCTTGAGTCCTGACCATGGAGAGATTACAGAAACATTGCACGATCTCCTGTTGAAGCTTCCAAACTACCTCACACCTCTCTTCTCATTCAAATGTAGAACAGTACACAATCCACAAACTACTTAACCTAAGACATCCCTCATCTATGCACTAATGTCAGCAGAGCTGCTTTCGGGTACTACACAACGCTGGAGCTACCCTAAATCCCCCCCAATCATTTGGATAGGATAGGATTATAGCATCATAATCTGTAGAAAGAATATACTTTAGAAATAACTATTTCTGTAAAGCCTATTAATGCCTTTTTGTTTTTTTTACAGACAATCAATACAGAATAAACGCATATAAAATACAGTCATTTGGGTAAAGTTCATATTTATGTTGTCAGAATTCACTGTACCCTTAAAAATCAGTCTTGGTTTATTCTACTGTATACGTTATGACAGAAAAATTACTGAGCAAAATCACACTGATTGAACCAATCTACAGTACAGTAATGTGTGTGTAATTAAATGTTCTTCATTTATTTAATTCTTTAGACCTGCAGCTTATCTAATGCAGAGAGGAATTAGATATGGTATCACTTTAACACACATTTATATAATCAGGGCCTGTTCTAAGCATGCAGCTTTAATGTGTCTAAAAGTTAACATCACAGTAACTCTTGTTCAACAACAAGAGAATGGAAGAACACAATGTCTGTTGCTTTTAACTTGTTAACTTGTTACTAGCTTGACATTTCACTGGTTGTTGTGTAGCTCTAATACAATACTAAAAAGATACAAGCGCAAAGATTTTGTATGCTTCTCTGTATTTAAATCCTAGTGAACTCCCTGCTACACACCTCCTAAGTGCAAACTGCGTTCAATTTAGAAGCTTTTCCCCTGGAGATTTTAATGTGATGTTATCTGATGGTTTTTTTATGATTGTGTTATTATGATTGTTTCTTATTCAGGTCTCTCTTGGCAATAACATTAAATTATTAAAATATTTAATTCATACTGTTACTTGTTTGTGTCTATAGTGAAAGTCCAATATTCACTCTCTTTTAGCTTTGTTTTTGGTCTCCACCAACTCCTGAGGGAAAAATCAGTCTCGCTGCCAAACGTTCCAATATGTTCATAGGTTAGTCACCAACTTTGTCTGACTGTTGTAGTGTGCAATGTTTTTTTAGAGCTTTTTAGAGGAAAAGTGCCTGCTGTGGCTAAAACGATGCTGTGAGAGTGAAATGAAACAAACAGTAAAGCTACAGGCCTGACAGCTAAACGATGAGCTGAAACTCGCAGTAAAAGTCTGTGGGGAGCTGCAAATTCAGGTGATCTTTATCTCTAGCTTCATCACTATGAGTGACCCCGTTCCCACTGTCACATTGTTGTCACATTGTCATTTTACACATGCAATAATAAAATCAAATAAACAGACCAATAAAACATGAATTAAAGCCACTTTAAAGTTTGAATCCAACTTTGACACATATACACACATAGAATTGCTGTTGGCCTTCCCTTGAGAAACTTTCTAAGCACAAAGCCAACAGAAATCTCTCCTGAATATCTCATTTCTTCAGGGCTAGACTTTGTCTGCCACTTCTTTCTTTCTCTTTTTTTCTCTAGCAGGTGTACGTGTGGTGCATACACTCAGCACTGACTTCAAGTGAATATCCATTTTTGGTAAGAAATGGAAGGAGAAAAATAGCAGGGATCTAGTTGTCATCAAAAAGATTTATGCAGTAATCAGTCTTTGTTTGTGTTTTATCTTTTGCTGCAGGTTTATTTTGCATTCATCTGCAGTTATTGCTTTGTTTCAACTGACATGAGCCTGTCTCAAATAAATCCTGCTCCGAGCCAACAAGACAGGGGGATGTAGTCGACTGCTGTCTGCTGTCACCAGTTAAAGTCCCCTCTCAAGCCAGTGAATGTGTTCATTTGTGCTTCATCCATAATCTACTGCAGGCCTGAAAGGAAGATGGTCTCGGAGGGTGACGCTGGCCTGCTTCCACTCAGAACCCCAGTGTCAGAGGAGCCAGGCTTTGAATGGGTGAGGGGTTTATCATTAGGCGTGGTGAGCGAGGAGGATTCCCAGGCAGGAAACAGTGTCTAATGGAATTGAGTGGTGACTGCGGCCCTGTGGGAGATTATGCCACAGTCTGTCCGTAATGAGCAGCGTAATAGCACGATTACAGCGGCACTTAATGACTCAGAAACGGCCACCACTGTTAGTGTGTGGACACCCGCTACTGTATATTCCTTCTCTTACCTCATTAGCTGAAGCCCTGCGCGATTACTGCACAATTTATAAGCAGTCACATGACACATAGGCTATGCTTCTCTATGTGTTTTTTTTCTCTGTCTGACCCAATTTCCTGCCTAAAACCAGAGGTGCAAAATCAAATTCAACGTTAACAGGTTCAACTTCGGTGTACGTTGTCACACATTTATGTTCTTGACAAATTGCAAACCATTGAATGAAATTACCTTTGTGGAAAAATAGACCTAAATAGAAATCATATTAACTGTCAGACCATCCAATTTTTGTACAAACCTGTTCTGTGGAAGCAAAAACTACTGAGCAAACTAGCAATCGAGCTAGCTAACCCCAAGCTTCCACTGGGAATTTTTGAGACACTCTGAGACGGTAAAATTGAATAAAAGATTTAGACTCGGGTCATTCCTCTCATCCGACAGCCGTCTTCTTCTTCAATCTGTGCAATGGCAACCAGGGGAGTCATGCAAGCCAAGATGCTGAGGGGACACAATTACAGGGGACAGCATATGGGTCCTTTCCCCCATGCCATGAGAAAATACTGATGCAATTGTCTGCAATTGGACATACATTCAAAGACTTTAGGGGGACTATTTTTCAAACTTCACTAAATCCGTTTTTGTAGGCCAGTAATCTCACACTCTATAGTGAAGTAAATACTGTAGGCCTATAGTTATTTAGAGATTTTCATGCCAATTATTTGTGCTCTTACGGTTACTGAAAATGACGCTCACTTATTCATTCACTCGTACACTAAGCTTCTACACTGCTGCCGTTTTTCTTTTAAAAATTACAGCGGCCCTGAAGGGCAAACGGTAGTGACATAACCAAAAACACAACAACATTAAAAACACAACCCCAAAAAGAAAAACACAACCACATTAACTTGGACCGGAAAGGGTAGGTACTTGCTATGACACATCATTGCTGATTGGACGAAAGCAAGTAAAGAAAGAAAGTCCGTCGTTTAACAGGTGGGAAGGGCTGCTTTGATGCAGAGATGAAGGACAGATTGTGGCGTATTGTCCCAGTAGTTCTGCAAACCGGACCTGAAGTCCACCTGGACCTGATCGCTATTGTTGAAAATCGTTGAGTCATCATACAGTGATGACGCTGTAGTGATCATCTCATTGAAAGAAGAAAAAGAATGAAGCTGCCCACTGTCCTGCTAACTGCGGGATGACTCACTCCCTCAGCATCAGACGTGAAGCCACTGACCAACTGATTCACTGTTTATGAAGCAAAATCATAGCTGAATTTAATGTGCATCGTTTTACCACGACTTGAAGCCAATGCATGTAATTCCACTAGAAACTCTCCTGTGCACTCTCATTAGCACACTCAGATGTGTGTGTTGGGAATACATTAACTACATAACATCTGTTGTTGTATTCAAATCCATAACTCCATACAACAGAGTGCCATCAAGAAATAATGCTAATTAATTTTTATGCAACAAATAACTTCCTTTAGTTTTATTTGTACTTCTACTTTAAAGTCAGTCATCATTATCAGAGATTAGATGTTGCTTTCATCCAACACAAATACAGGTACGTGTGTTATGACAGGTAAGATTAAGCACATATTGCCTTTTAAATGTGGCAGCGGCTCTCCGGGGAAATCCACTTGACACTGCCTCAGGATTCTGCTCGACACAGCTAACAGGATCGGATGTTATGTCAGGCAAAGGTGCAATTTTCATTAACCTCCAGCGGTGTCATGATTTGAATGTGGCAGCCCAGCAATTAGTTGATTGTGACTGAGTGACAAAGCCACTGCGTTGAAGCTCTGATGAAAGACGGGAGTCGGAGAGAACAAGTGTATGGGTGACTGCTGGGTTTGGGCATTTGTACACCGCCCCTTTGATGAAAGGTCTGCCGATTTCACAAGGTCTCTTTGGAAGTCAAATGAAGACTTAACCTGCAGATACATAAAACTCCGTAGGTTCAGTACTTTGAGTGCAACAAGAAATTACTGTAAAGCTTAATCTTGTAGAAACTCACATTTGAAGCAATTTGTTACATTATGAGTTTAGTAGTGTCTTTATATATACTATAATATATGGTGGGAAATGGTGCTTTATATGAAATGCAGAATGGACCTTATTCAATTTGAATGTGTTACAGTATAAGTTTTACTCCTTATACTAGGCAGATTGTTACATTTCTTTGTTATGTGATGCATAGTTATAATATCATGATTTACTACAAATCATCAAATCTACCAGGTGAAAGAGCTTGATTTGTTGCGGTTTGGGAATTGCATTCAATGGAAAAGTTGACATAAGAAAACACGATTCTGAACATAAATTAACTGTTGAAATATGGAGAAGCTAAATATTAAATAACATTTAAATACATACAGAGTAAACATTCAGGATAAATGTCGGGAGTCGTATTACAGCAGCAAAGCAGGAGCACAATTTCAGTCAATTACACTGATTAGGTCATTCAAAGGTGCAATTATGCCGGAGCGGCTGCCTTTACCCACAATTATAGGTTGAAAATAATCAATAATATATGATTTGGTTTATAACCTGAATATTGACTCACTGCAAAACAATTACAACACAGGGTGAAATGTATGTATATATAACAAATATAGAGAAAAAATAACCAAATAGAAAATAAAATAAAATTGAAAGATTAATAATATTGAACACACAAAAGCAATTAATTCACAGTAAACAAATGTGCCTTTGGCATATAATATGTGTAGACTGCAAATATTAATAGTAATAATAACTACGAGCAAATGGGCACAATATGTGTGCCCATTATGAGTGTATCATATTAAAAGTATGAATTATTTCTTTATCTCTCTCTCTCTCACTCTTCCCCCCCCCCCCTCTACTGTATTTTTCCACTGTAGAAAACAAAATATATGCTGGTCTGAAGTCTGGATAAGATAATGGCATTCTCCCAGCACAGTCTTCTCTTATGATTATGAATGATTGCTAATACAGATGGCACCAGGTCTGTGATGAGAGATTATGAGGAAATTATGAACACTTTTGCTTTGAGTGGCAGCAGCATGTCATACATTTTTTAGTCGTAAAAAAAAGTGACAGTGGTGGAACGCTCCGTACTTTCAGATCTGTTTGGAGGAAAGCTATAATGATCAGTCTGAAGGCTCCGGCAGAAGATATTTATCATGCTAATAAGCTTCATCAACGGGCTGAAATGCAGCATGAAGCAGCTCATCAGAGGAACCTGCTTGAGCTCTCCCTGGGTGGTCACTCTCCTCTCAATGAACTCCTCAGTCAGAGGCAATTGAGTGTATGCATCGCATGCGGCTTCAAGGCGATGCAGGGCCTAATGCGATAGGGTTTGCACAAATGGTCGTGCAAGACCTTCACGCAATGAGGGACGTAGCCCTAAAAATAGAACGTCTGCTATTCCTAGTGAAACAAGAGAACCAGAACATTTATATTCGAGACATATGATGTTGCGAAAGGTTGTCGAGGAATCGGAGTCGGCTTTTGAATACACAGCCTGCTTCTCAATTCTCTCCTGTAGCCTCGTTTCTAGGGCATTTCACCAGACTTTATATCGAGCACATGCGCCTCTAACACCTGATCGATATGTTATTGCAGCATTGTCAGGGACATATCTGCCATTTAGATTCCAGCCGGGCAGCCTGAAATTCCCAACTCCCCGCTACAGCTGGGTCTGGTCGGCTGAGTTTTTGCTAAATTGGAAACCTCTGGAGGTGACATCACAGGCGTATTAACAAACCCTCATTCTCCGAAAGGTTGTCACCGGTATCACCTGCATGGAGATTTGCTGCGGGGGCAGGAAAGCGAGGTGGCGACGTTGGTGTCTGTTCTCCCCGGGAACGAGAGAGTGAACGCAGCATTAAAAATCCTTTAATTTGTTAATTGCAGTGAACGATTTCCCCTGCCAATTATCCAAATGCCACGGTGAAACATTGCAAGACATTTCCTGAAAGCGCATGGTATCATGCCTCATGCATTGGTAATAGCAAAATGGGGAATGCGAATTGTCTCTTTTTTCCCCTTCTCAGAGAATTCAAATTGTTCAAGCTGCCTTTCCTATTTATCTTTAATGCCCGCTGATCCCCTATTGTGTAGAGAAAAGAAATCACTCTTCAACAGCTGTAGATCTGTCTGTATGCGAAAACAACATAATGGCATGCTGTGAGAAATTGAACAGCGATGTTAAATTCAGTTATGCTGTTTTTGGAAACCATACATATTAAATATGATACATTTATTATCTTTATTTAAGTGTTTCACTGCATGCATCTAATAGCTGACCAAATTATATATTTCCACCTGAAGTTTGGAAAATTCATAATCTGATCTGTTTTTGTTTGTTAAAATGCTTAAGAATTGTTTCCAAAAATGCGGAAAGTTAAGTTTGTATCTACAAAGGTGGGAAATATTCTGCGACTTTATGAAGTAGCAAATTTGCGACTTTACAACTAGCATATTTGCAAGTTTTAAAGTATCAATAAACGATCAATAAACACCCATATGATGACAATTCGGCCCATTTAAAATTAACCAACAATAACCATCAACAGCCATCACCTTAAGGACCTTAGCAAGGCGTTGTCACACGTGATGTATTTATTAGAAAAATAGAATCGTAAAAATGTTCTCGCAATATTGCCCGTCTCTCTTGGCTCCGTTTTTTTTTTTGCTACAGTGGCCCTAATACGCCATGCATCCCTATTCATATCGTCATTAGACATTTTCTCAACAACTACACATTTTTTTTTCTCGTCTCTCATTTTCATTGTAGCCTTGATGTCAAGGGCTCCGGCAGTCATATTAGCTTGTCAAGTATTGATCTTTCTCCCTTTTTTGTTAAATAAACAACTCTGACACAGTTTCAGGTCGGGAGAGAAAGTGCTCTGCTCATCTGCAGTGCTGTGTTGCACCGGCAGCTTTGCACAGTGAGATTGACAGTGCTTAGATTGGGGAAAACATGTCTCATTTTTGATTGGCATCATGACAAAACATTTAAAGGCTTTCCCCCCCTCCTTCTGCTTCCCCTGAAAAGCTCTTTATATACACTGTGCGGGCTCCATCCCCTCTGCTGCAGGTCAAACTAATTCTGCATTTGTTACATTTGAGGAAATTGCCGGCAGATTGGAGGTAAAGTGCTTGTAGCAGGAGATCAGGAATGTGATCCAAAGGGCCGAGGCTAGTGTCTGAATACAAAGGAGATTGTGGCGTTGTGTTGACTCAAATTTGAGGTATTAGTGTTTGTCCCATTAATCCCCAAAACCGATAACCTCTGGTCTGAGCCAACTGCAGCTTTTATCGAGGGCTTAGTAGATATTAATCTTCACAGTGTCTGTTGGTGTTGTCGTCACATTAAAGAAAGCAACAGGATATGTTAAAGTTACCTCTCTGCTAAGGCCCAAATACCTCGATGCGGTTTGAGGATTCTCCTTTTGTTTTAGGTTTCGTTGTATCTGTTGTACATTTGGACAATAGCCATAGAAAGCATGGCTCTTTTGGCACGACTCTTTTAACTGTGTATTTTTATTGTCTGAAATGTATACGTGTGTGTATATTTTAAGAGTGCTAATCACCTCTTTACTCCAGATTGGCGAATGAAACTCAACCAGAAGCAGATGGTTAGGAAAAGCGTGTAGTTAATTATACTACATCAACTTTGTATTTCTGAAAGGAAACTGTAGAACTCAGGCAGCCGCAGCTTTTCGTAGATATCTCTCCCTCTCTCTCTTTGCTCTACCATCTGTAATGAGCTAAGCAGCTTCTTAGATAATGAGGCACAATTCCCCGGGGAGTCAAGCTGGGCCCACAACTTTAATATACGATTCCTCCATCCTGAAAATGAAAGCAATCAGAATGGAGAGACTGAGCAGAGGGACGCGTGAGGCTCGAAAGTCAAGAGGAGTGTATATCTCTACGGATCTGTCGCCACCGTGCACAAATATGATCGAGATAAAACGAACTTGATAGCCCAAATATTTATTGCCATTGCCCAATTGAGGGATACAAATGCTTTTGAGACTCAGACAAACAAAAGTTCTTAACAGGCGTTCCAACTACAGCACATCCATTTTTCATTGCATGCTAAGGAATGATGGTCACATTTGTGCGTCTACCACTTCACAAAAACACACTAAATGCATTTGGAAAAGTCCCCAGCTGCAATGTCTTGCAGATACATAAATGCTCTAGTTTATTTTATGGCTTGAGATAGCAGCTTGGCAGTCTACCTCAGCACTGGGAGCTGAGACCTCTCTGGCTTTTCTTGGAGGATATCTCCATAATAGCCTCATTATTCAACCGTGAGCCCAGGCAACACTCAGGCTGAAGTAATGAGCCCCTCACTAGTTGCTGAGTATCACCTTTTTGCAAGAGGTTGCATGGAGAATGCATCCCGATTAGGAGAACTGTTTACCCATTTTGTAGCAGAAATGCAGTAAAGGTCATGATCTTGATTAATTTTTTATTTATTTTTTTCTCTTTCTATTGAAAGCAGGAGGAGTGATTCAAGGACAATTGCTGCAAAAATCCCAGACCGGTCCTGAAATGCATTGCTAATAATTCAAGCAATGGGTCAGGTGTAACTGCATATACAGTATATACTCTTTTTATTAAATGTCAGTTTTCTGTTTTGTCTCACTGCCCAAACTGATTGCTGACAAAAAGCTAAAACGTTCATTTGAACAGGCAATCACAATGTGTATCACTACACTTACTTGATACTTTGCTGCATTTGACATTTTTTAACACATAAGATTGCAAAATATTATATACATGTCATCAATTAAAATGTCCAGTATATAATAGTACACTACCAAAAGTCACACAGTCAAGTCTATATATATATATATATATATATATATATATATATGGGAGCGCTGAATGTTTGATTAGACATATAACTGCTTGGTCTCTCCCAATAAATCATGATATTTAACCTATTTGAGTATAAATATCAACCAATAATACAGCTAATTGATAATTACTCATCTGCTTTCAATTTCCTTACAGTGCACGAGTGATCGTCGTGATAAGCAAAGCAATAGTCGCACATAGGCCAATAATTTTGTTTTTTTACTATTTCTTTTGAGCGATAAAGTAGAAAATAGTTGAATAGAAGCCAGTCTGTTTTTTTCAAAGCAGCTGTGTTGAAGAATAAGGACCATATCATTTCCCATCTAAACAACAGATGTTGGCATTTTCAGGTAAGATTTTAACATGAACAGGTAATTAACTAACTAGCTGTCAAACTGATGCTAGCAGTGCACTTTTCTCCGTCAGATTATTGGTTTATTATCTGGGTTAACGAGCCCCGAGTTGCTTATCTTTGTACATTAGGAGAAGGTATTACCGTGGCAGGCGACTATCAGGCTGTTTGTCAGTGTCACCATGGTTTCATATACACAATTTAAAATGAAATGATTAAATTGACCATAAGTCATCACGTTCCCCATATACATTGTGAAAAAGGAAAACATACACCATCATGATATCTATAAATATCAAAATGTATATTAATGGAAGCCTGAGGGTTCTTTGCAGTGTCTTGGGATTATGGCCCCGAATGCTCCGATTTCCACCAGAACCACTGATGCCTTTGCTCTCCACATCTTTTAGACCTCCTCTTTCAGCCCTTGACATTTTTCAAGCTTCTCATGTTCCTTCTTCCTGATGTTGCGGTCGCTTGGGATAGCTCCATCTATCACTGCTGATGTCCTCTGTTGTTGCACCGCCATGATGTCTGGTTGGTCAGCCATCACCAGTTTATCATCCTGGATTTGGAAGTCCCCGTGGATCTTAGCTTTGG
Source organism: Chelidonichthys spinosus (assembly GCA_029853015.1). Lineage (NCBI taxonomy): Eukaryota > Metazoa > Chordata > Actinopteri > Perciformes > Triglidae > Chelidonichthys > Chelidonichthys spinosus. The sequence continues at coordinate 10,918,910 of CM056826.1, forward strand.
TCATTCTCAACCAGAGGTGTCTCCCATTTTGACCTCAGGACTTCCAGTCCATAGTCATTAAAATAAATTGCCCATAATTAGTATTGCATATTGCAAATGTATTATGATGAGCTGACCAGGAAAACATTTTTCAAAAATGTACATTTAATAAGCTTTACTGGGAGTTTACTTGAAAATGAATGGCTTTATGAATGCTGATAAATCAAGTCTTAATGATTTGTAGATCCAATATGAACACTATTAATTATGGCACCTTTGGGATAGCCAGCCAGATAGTTGTGAGAACATCATTTTGCTGGTTTTAATTAGGTTGTTTAACTTGTTTAATATATAGAAGCCTAAGACCTCATATTGCCAAAGATATAGTCATCTCGCATTACATGTTTTCCCTTTTGTCTTCAAGTATCATGTATTTACATAATCTGCCCTTGTGTAAGCACCGTTAGCACTCTTCGCTTTGTGTATGGAAGCCTAGCTGTCTTGGAGTTGTGGTCCCTACTTACCACCTGTGTCCCAGTATAGCAGGGACATGACGGATAGCACCGCTGTCAGGCCCCGGGGCCCTCTCAATCCATGATAGATGCCCTAACACAGACTCCTGCTTGTTGTGCCTTGGGTTACCAGCATAAACCTGGGGAGGGTACTGGGGTCCTAATTAACCTGTGTTTGGATCACGCTCCGACAGGATGTCTGTGTTTACAAATGAAAGGGCAGAGCGTCCCACTGGTTTCCTCAAGAACACATCATAAACTAGCGCTTTCAAATGCACTTACATATACTGTATGTAATGTTATCCTTATCTATTCTTAGTTTCCAGTGCTAGATAGTGAAAATATACCTGTCCTGTTGGCTTCCAACATGTTTTTGTTAGATAATGTGTCGGGTCAATGTCTCAAGGGATTTACAGAACCACAACAACAATGATTCATGACCGAGCTAAAGGTCTTTAAAAGACACAGAAAAACTCAAGGGAATATATATATATATGATGTAAAGAAAATAAATGGAGGTATCCTGAGGGAGGCGGCCTGAAAATAGACAGTGGGCGATGCAGTAGAAGTCGTGGGTGGATAAAACAAACAATGATTCTTGTCCAAGAAAAAGGTCCAATAAACAATCCAATGAGATGGGTCCAGTGAAAATGTCCAGTCCAAAGCCAAAGTCAAAGGGCAGAGGCAGTTATGGACTAGATCATCAAGTTTAAAATGAAAAGAATTATAGCAGCAAATTACATTTGTTATTTTGGCTCAGTGTTCATATCATCACACATGAAACATTTTATATTTCAAAATTCTTGGAAAACCCCCAGCCCATGAATCCATTGCAGTCTTGAGAACAATGGAGCATCACACACTAAAGGATTTTATCTTTTGTACATTTTTATTTTAATGTGATATTTCTTGGATGAGATATTATATAGACATTCTCCTGCCATATTTTCACCAGCATCTCCTCCATCTCTGCTGTCCATCACACCCTTGCTGCTTGATGTGTCGCTGTTTCCAAAAGTTAAAACGTAGATTTGTCTCGCTCTGCCTACTCTGTGTTCCCGCTTGAAAATTACTGACGGAATAATCCAGATATCAAACATGTTTGAAACTTATCGGAGTGGCCCCAATGTGTCCCTGAACATCTGTAATCGCCTCACTTTACCAGATATTTTGGGCCGAACATCAAATGGTGCAGTGATGGTGGTTAAAATCTACAGATTGCTCTTAGCTGATATAGTATTGGATAATAGTTAAGAATGAGCTCCACACACAAATACCATGTTTCAACAGGAATCATTAAGCAAGTAAAGGTGCCCATTCATGAGCTTTTTAAACTGCAGTGGGATCAAAGCCTTAAAGACAACAACTTGCACACACAAACACACAATCTCACAACATTTATGCTCGATCAGGCATCCCTGTGCTGTCACATACACTTAACAATGCAGCCCGTCATTTACTGCAGATTAATCCTCGTTCCGCACAGTGTCGGGACCTGCACTTTACTTTGTTTCGTCGTCATTAAAGGGAGGAGATTGAAGCGAACAGAAGTGTGCAGAACGAGTGAAGACAAAAGAGTATGGTGGCTTAAAAAAATACCCGCTATATGGTGATATTGCGTGGGGAGGCAGGGAAAACTGGGCGAGGTGAAAAAAAAAACCCAAAAACGAATTAACCTTTGGCAGATGAAAAAAACTGGATAGGACTGGAATACAGAAGGTGAAGACAGACAAAGAGAATGAGATGTTTCAGGTTTGATTTTAACATCTGACTGCTCCAGTAATACAGCAATACTACCAAGCGTAGGTCGCACTAACTGAACTGGACCAGTTATGGAGAAAAAGACAGGGTTTGAATAGGTTGTATGACAGAAAAAGAGAACCGGGTTGGAAATAAAGACAGGAAGGTGTAGAGGGATTGCCTCCTCTTTTAATGAACCCTACAGTGCCGGCGCTCCCGTCCATGCTGCGGGCCCTAGCCTCTGCCCTTGCTGTCAAGACCATGTCCGAGCAGCGCGGAGCAGTGGTGACAGCTGAAGCAGAGCCCACTTTGAAGTCCGTAGTGCAGCAACAGGGTAGATAATGACCCGGCCAATCTCCTCCCACCACCCTGTCTGCTTCCTCTGGCCTCTGTGCCGGCTCGAGACGGACGCCTAATGAGCACACTTTTCTGAACAGCTTTCACTGAAGGCAAATGCATTAATTCTCGATGCGCTTCCACCCTCCGTCTTCAGAGAGATCGGCGACGGGGTGAGGAAAAGTCACTAATGCATGTTTCAGAAAAAGAAAATACACAGTGGAGGAGACAGGGCTCAGAAATGGTCAGATGGCAAGAGAGATGTGCGGGTTGATGAGCACAAACTGCTGGGTGAAGGCTAACAAACTTCTGTCTCCTTCCCAAACAGTTACAAGGGGGAGGCTGTGCGTTATCTGGCGTGATTAATTCATGTTTACCTGCTTAAAATCCCGACCTGGGTGCCGCCCAAGGAAAGATGTTGAATGCTTCTTCATTTGGGCTGTCAGGGTTACAAAGACGACAGGTAATCCAAATCAGCTCTGCCAAGGACAGCTGCTTCATCACAATTATAACAAATTGTCTGCCTGCTGCATCCTTACCAGCGGCACTTAAAACAGGTCGAGGCTAATCAATGTCTGGCTCTTCCAGCCAGCAGCAGCAGCAGCAGTCACGCCTTCCTCCAGGACATGTTTAACGTTCGCGAAAAGTTCCCACCATCTTATCGTTAACAGGATCAGGTTCAATATTGCACACTGGAACCCTCATAGTGAAATGATTCCTCATAGTAAAAAAGCTTCAGGGAGATGCGTGGAAAGAGAGAAAATCAAGTTTCCGGTGTCAGAGTTGCGTTTAAATGGTGACAGATAATAACACTTCTTGTAGGGTTTAGATTGAGCTCAATTCTACTCCCATTTCCTCCGGGTGAGAAAAAAACACAATTACCTCCGTCACAGAGGCAACAATCATTTCATGTTTTTTTTCCGTCACCTCCACAGGTTTAAACTGTTGGGCATGTTAGCATATCTCCAAACAACAGATTATTTGCGCTACTATAGCTTATTTCCTCATATTTAAGTCTGTTTTATCTGTGGGAGTTTCCCCCCCCCCCGTACTTCTGATGATGAATGGTCTGCCGTTGCCCTGAGAGATCTTTACCTGCAAGACACCGTATATCACATCAAAAGCAAGCAAAACACAAACGGGCTATCAACTCTACCCGGAATTGAAACATCAGGTCCATAGATCATGCTATTTTAAGGCACACACATTTCCGAGAGAACAAATAAAACTGAGCCCTGAGGGAGGCACTGGTGTGAAACGTCTCAAAACAGTCCGCTCACGGTTTTACATGAATTGTAAGGTTCTTTGTATGAGATACAAACATATATATCGGGACCGCGTCCTGGATCTTTTACCAAACATCAGCTTCTTTCAAGGGGTCATGCAATATGACACAGTTTTGCTTTTATGTTCAGGCTTTAAAAATCTGAAAGTTCTGTCGGCAAAATACCATCATTACTGTGAATGGAATGTCATCTGTACCACTCAAAGCATTGAATGAAGTCCACATACCTTCTGTAAACAATTTTAGAAATAAAATATTGCCAGGAAAATGATAGTGTGGTCTGCAGATGTGGAATGTTGTTTCTCGGAAGTACACATTGCTTTTGAGTTTTTCAAAATGAAACAATCCAGATGTTATGGCTTTCAGTTCTATAAACAAGAATGTGCTAAGAGGAAAGAGAGGTTGATTCCTCTACCAGTCCCCTATTAGCAGAACGTTGTCATGTTGCAGGTCAAAGTTAAATTTAAATATTTAATAATATACTGAAATGTATGGGGAGTTAAATCCCCATATACAAGGAAAGGAACTAATACTGTGGTGTGGGGGTCATCTTCTGGGCCCCATGGGTGTCTCTACCAAATTTCATAGCAAACCATCAGATATTATTGAGATATTTGAGTCCAGATTTGTGTTATTGGACAACAGACAGACGTTGTCATCCCTAGAGACACACTAAAGCTGGACGAGAATCAAAAGTCAAATTACATACAAAGTTATTGTATTTCAACCAGAGGACCTTGGTTCAAGTGTTCGGTAGAGACTATCACCTCTCTGAATTGCCCTTGAGCAAGGTGCACCATTCCCCACCAGCTCCAGCTGCACCTGTACTCTCACCTCCGCTTTGGAATATGTGGTGAAAAGCAGAATTTCCCAAAGGGGATCAATGAAGTATCACATTGTTATTATCATCCTCACACACTCCCTGAACACAATACAACTGCAGGATAGCCTGAGGGAATCAAGAGATGTGGGTTTTTCTTGGGAGGTCGAACTGTAGCACCACAACTGTCTCCACCGGCAGGCTCACTTCCTTATCAGTATTTTAATTTGTTGACGCGCAATTGGACAGACTGTAAATGCTCCCAATCGCTTGCCCTCTGGAAAGCCTTCTGCTCGGGTGTCTCCCCCCACACTGCCCGACATATGTGGCAATAGATCAAGCACCTGTTTCTGCCTGTCACATCTGCGCTCGAACCTCTGTGACTCTTATCTGGACGACAGTTACAGATGACCGCGCGTCCGGAGGGCTGATGCAGATGATGAATGAGCGGGTCCGCTGCGTGTTACTTTCTCTCTCGGCCTTCAGATGAGCGGCGTGGGGGAGTTATTATTAAACCGCCGTGTCTCTGCAGCCCGTCCAGTGGGTGAGAACACTCTGCTCTCATTAAATAAACCCGAGGAGCATCACAAACCTCACTCTCGCTTCATTTCCCACACTTTCTACTTCTTGCGCACGTCTTTGTCATAGTTTTCATGTTCTCTTTTCATTAGCCCTGACAAGCATGAAGTGAAAGCTGGGCTTTTTGGAATCTTCAGAGCTGGCACAGCACCACTTTGCTGTCTTGACAAGAACTCAAGAGAGGAGAGTGCGGGGAGAAACATTTACTCATTCTGTTTGCAGCAAAGGGGATGGGCTCCCTGCTCTCGCTCTCTTTGATTGTAATCCTATGTAGGCCAGCACAAGACACTGGAGACTGCATTCCCTGAATCTTCGTTTGCATGGATAAACAGGAGATGGGGTCCAGCGGTAGAGGATGTTTTTTGCCTTTCAGCTAAATTTCGCTGCTGTGCATCCTATAAAAACTCCAGGCGGATGAAAGTTTTTTCATTGTTGTTGCTTTAGCTGTAGGGTATTATGTTGTACGCAGTACGCTTCGATATCCGCTTCCCAAAGTGCTATCGTTTTATAAGTGATGTTCAGAAAATGTTAGTCTACTGATGCTATTGGCACGAATGCTCATGAAGGAATGGAAACATACATTGTTATGCATTCTGTTTATACAGTAAAAAAATTAATTGCTAGAGGCTAGGGAAAGTAAAAAAAAAAAAAGGAAACCCAGCAACTCATCCATTCTGACAGAGAGAGAGATTTTTGAAATAGGCATCAGCATGGCCATTTTCCAAAATCCACTGTGTTATATTTGTTTTAATGTGTTTGCATTTTTTATTTTTGTATAGTTGGATTAAGTCAGAAATTAAGTTGAAATGAAAGCATAAATTTACACTTCAGGATCACAAAAGGCTTTCGTGGCTCGGGGCCCGTGTAATAAGTAGAGTCGCCATTCCGCCCTCGCTATCATCGCAGCCTGTACATCGGCCTGACACACTGCTCTCAACTGGTTTCCTTTTCAAGTCAGGTTCCTCATAGAAGTCTCCGAAATCTAAGGCGCTGTGCTCAGTGTCAGTGAGGGTGCAGATGCATTTACGGAGACTTTGCCCGAAAGATGCGAGTGGCTTCTTCCCTCCACTCTGAAGCGAAGTCATTTAAAAAAAAAATGAAGGGAAAATGCATGCGAGTCAATCTTACACACAGCGAGCGGGCATGATCACTGTAGCTGTGGTTCCATCATGCATATGCAGCCCTCGTGCTTAAGATTTTACTCGTCGTTCTCCTGTCGGGGATGTGTCTTCGTGAGCGCCGTCCTGATGACATGGTGCATTATGAGACACAGCAGTTCATCACATTTGCCCTATATCTCATCAGCAACAGACATACGTTGTATAACATTTTAAAGAGCCCATAATAACATAATGTTATCCAGCGTCATATTTAAATCCTTTAGAGCAGCAGTTCTCAAACGTTTTGGGGCCAGGGACTCCTTACAGGGGGGAACATTTTCCAAGGACCCTCATAATCATAACACAGATTAAGCACATTTCAATCACCGCTGGAAGTATGAGTTCTTGTGCGATTGCCTGTGGCTTCCACATGTAGCAATCCATTGAGCAACCAAATAAGAAGTCTTCTGGGCTTTCTCTGAAGTTGGGTCCGGGTTCACCATCCGTGTTTTCTGGCGGATGTATTCCTCGCTCGTTCGATTGAGAAATTATTCCATTTTTCCCTTAAATTCTAGGTGCTTTGTAATCAGATGTCACGTTAGCTTGACTGGCTTCATGGCTTCGTTCACTAGCACCTGAAGACACTTGAAGACATGTTAACGACCATAATATACGTTCCCAAAGATGCAGACTTTCTTAATCCTTCCATGAACTTAAATGAAAACAAGTGTTAGGCGTCTAACTAACTAGCTTATCACTTGATCTGCAGTGTTTACGATTGGATTCTTACTCTACTTCAAAATGCCCAAATGTGTCCCCCGGTGCACCTGAAACATGGTACATTCCTCACCAACTCACCACTGTTGTGAGGGCCGATCCCTTAAAAGGAGAAGAAAAAGTCGTGGAGTCGATGAATTTCAGAAAAGATTGAAGCAGTGGAGGAAAGTTGAGTTGTGAGGGCTATCATCATCGCTGGAATGAAGAGATGACGAAAACAGCTCAATATTGTATCGACACAATCATTTAATGTCTGACAGAATACAAACACGTGCTTCAGCCTCGGGGAGAACGCTCCACGCAGTGGCCCTTGTTAAATGGGATGCCTTGAATTTCAGATTGTCGGGGAAAACTTACATGACTTGACTTTTATTGATACTAAACTTATTATCTTCAGCTGTCCCCATTTCAACATTTACTAATGAGCGGCAGTGATTTAAAATCAATTGTTTTCAATTAAACATGCTAACACTGCAAAGACGTGACTTCCCATGCAAATGAAAGCACTTATACATAATTATACCTTTCAGCCCATAACTGATGCTATCTTATCTTGCTGTGGTTTTAATCAATATTTATACCATTCAAAGAGACATACAAGATGGGTTTTGGTGTTAGTAACAAACCTGCAGACAGTTATCAACAACAGAGCCTCATTTGTGTCTTTCAGCTGATTGTTTGGGTCACTCTGACCGCCCTCATCCACCCATTTCAAATGTCATCAGCCGATTGAATGGACGTTATTGGTGGTTAAAACAACAACCATTCTATTGCTACAGACAAACACCTCCCATGTTGTCAAAGTGAAACCCAATGTTGTGAAATCAAACAAAACTATTTTAGGTTTGACTTCTTGGTTTTATTCTTCTCTGTGATCAAACAATTTCATTAAATGATAAGGTAACGTGTTAGTAGGTGTGGCAGGCCCGAAACAGCTGTTTCATCCGCACTGATTTAGCCGCGTGCAGGCAGCTGTTTTACAGCTGTTTTAGAAAAAGCCACTGTAAAGTACCTGCTCAGCATTAAACCAAAGAGCCAGATATGCCTCTCAGGAGGGAGCAAAGCAGACCAAATAGAGAATTAATATTCAACATTCCGCAGGTAGCCTACACAACTCCAAACAAATTATAGAGTTGGTCCATATCTGCTGGATGTGTAATTAGCCAACTGTTCACTAATCAGCTTAAAGGGTGGTAGCCTAATATGTCAGTGTTGTGTTTACAGTTGCTTCCAAATGGCCAAAAATCTCTTATTATATCTTATTGTTGTACTCGGGCTGCACGGATGTGTAGTTGGTAGTACTGTCGCCTCACAGCAAGAGGCTCCTGGGTTCGATTCCCGGGTCAAGTTCGGTTTCCTTCTGTGTGGTGTTTGCATGTTCTCCCCATGTAAGCATGTTCCCCCACCATCCAAAGACATGCAGGATGGGGATCGGCTCCAGCCCCAACCCCCCCGCGAAACAGATTGATCCGACAGACAGTTTGATGATCATAAAATCTTTGCGACCCTATCATGACAATTACAGTAAAAAGTATAGAAATACAATGATCGTTTATTTGAAACAGCAGGGGCCTGTACTGCGAAGCAGGATTTGGGCTTAGCAAGGTAGCTTCAGGGTTAACTCTGGGTTTTCTGTCCTACAACGCTGGTTCACTTCTTACCTCGGTACATCGCCATGGTAACTTACACTGCAGAGCTCAGAGCCTGATAAGAGATCAACGTGGAGAAAAACACCGCCTACTGACCAATCAGCTCTCTTGGTGCACGGATAAAAAAAAGAAAGAAGAAGCTCGGTGAATTGTGAGAGGGTCTCTTAGGAGAACTTGATTGTTCAGAGACCGACAACTTTTCTGTGTCAGCGTACAGCCTACTTACCACTTTGAATTATGTTTTTATATTTATTTTATTTGCTCCCAAGTCCGTTTTACACTGCCGGGATTGCAGCTGAAAGAATAAGGCTGATATTGTCATACACCACCCCATAAGAACACATTCATTTGTTTAAAGTTATATTTTAGTTTTGTTTTTTTGCAAGGTCAGCGTGAGTTTTAAAAAGGAAGAGAGAGAGGGACAACATGCTTTAAAAGAGGACCGCAGGGTGGATTCAAACCCGGGACCGCTGCAGGGAGCCTCGGTATATGGGGTGGTTACTCTACCACTGAGCTATCAGCGCACTTAACATACTCATTTAATCAGTCTACTAGTGTCCTTATGATGGGGCAGTCATATTATAAGACTACAGTATTTAAACTATTAATACGACTTACGCATTCACACAGTCCAGGTTTTTGCCAGCTGTCCTTCCTGCATTTGGCATTTGCTCTTTGCCTGTATTATATGTTTAACTTCTTCGTATTTCTGTAAGTACATGGTTTGTTCCTCGTACGTGAAATATGTCGCTCTGCTGCCCGTATACTTGTGATTGGTCAAATGCTGCAAACGCCGCCTCTTTCATGTGCGTGTGCTCATAGCTCGAAAGGGAAACCCTGGGTTGACTTAACAAGTTGATAACCAGCTTCGTGTGACCGCTAATCTCTGATTGCCTTTGTTAGGGTTACTTAAACTGGATAACTGAAAGATACCCTGGGTATTTTGAACTGGCTTCGTAGTACAGGCCCCAGGAGGTAGAGTTTATGTAAATAAAATACACATGTCCTAATCTTAATCAATGAGTCAGCGGTTTTAGCCCTGGGTATGACATACATGAAGTAGAAATAGAAATATGTTGAAAAATATGTATTATAGCAGTTTAGATAGGAGATAAAAAGTTGAGTTCGTAGAAAAGAGTTAACCATTTGGACATTCACACATTCAAGTGTTTATGTGTGGAATACATTGTTAAGCAGCATTTTGATCAAGGGTCAGTAAACTGTTTTCCATTTAAACTTACATGTTTTACATTGTTTCAAGTCGCAGTTGGCAACATTTGTTTGATCATATTCACTGAAACCTACACTATGCTCCGATAGAACAACATAAATCATCCGGTTTTTAGCTTGTTGTTTGTTTTGCAAAAATCCACCACACCCGTATCATCCTGTCCACTCAGCACAATTCACAGTTTGTCCACACGCCACAGATCCCATCTCCCCCCTCACACATGTTACAATATCACAGGCACACGCCTCAAGCTAGGCATATGCTAAATGACATTAGCAGTTGCTATCTATGAGTAAGTTAGCCAGCCTACCTCTGTGTAGCGTGTACTCCATGCCGTTTATCGGTGAGAGAATACATGGGGGCGTTCACAGGAATCTGGTGCACACAGGGAGCGGAGGAGCTCGTGGTAGAGGGGGAGGGGCCTGAGTGTTGTAAACACTCCAAATTTGACTGAGTCAACTCCATCTGCCAGACTTGCCGACTGCAGCTTTAACATTAGAAAGCTACTTTTGTCTCCTGGTTCAGTTAGCTGTGCAGCGGTTACATTTAACATGGTGTAAATAGTTAGCAACAACTAATCTCTACATGGGAACTGATCTGTGTGGTGTACTCCAGGTTAAATAAAAATGCAAGTTTTCACTTCATTTGACACTTTCATTATAACTAGTTTCATTGCAGTTGGGGCAGATCAGTGTTGCTGTTAATTAAAATTGCATTAACCTTTGGCTGTTGCACCTCGAGCCTTCAATGCCTACATGATCATTCCTAAATTGAAGAATTAATTGAGAAAAAAAGAGCCTCTAATATTGTGGTGGTTCATTTCGACCACAACGCGAGCCAGTGAATAATACTTAATAATAAGTTTAATAATAATAATTTAATAATAATATTAATTGATAGAACTGCCTATTTAATTACAATTCGCTATTCTTCCTGTAAAGGCCGTTTGAAGGACAGTAAAAGCAGTAAGTTGCATTAGATAATTTAAATACAAAATTCGGTTTGAGACAAATATATTCAGGAGCAGTTGCAGTGCTGCTCTGCCTCTTTCAGTCTCACTTTTATGTTTCAAAAAGTGTTTTCTTCTGTGCCATCTGCTTTTGTCAGTGTACCCATTATGAATTTAAAAAGCAGTTCCAGTGTAACTGTAACTTCAATTTACAAAAGCACCACTCCTGTGCCTGATAAATGGAAAGAACTCGCACATTTTTTATGATAAATTGTCATTGTCACTGATATCGATTACATTACAATGAAAGCACATATTTACATACGTAGCATCATAGCAATCCAAGTGTTAAATGTGTCCAATTTATGCTACAAAAACTCATTGATGAGTAGAATAAATCAAAAGCTCATTATACACAGAGCACTGAACACCGCACTGAGCTGGGAAATGAGTTGTGCCGTTTGCTTACTCGCTGCATGTACAGTGTAACAATTAGCTGAAAAAGCCCCTATCTGCAGTCAGCACACTAACTGCCTCTTTTTCCGACATAATATGTCCTTGTTTGTTCCACCTTGGAGGTGACTGCTCATCAATATTCCTGCATTTAAAACATTAATATCACACCTAATAGCTACACCAATGGAGTGTTTTGGGGGATGAACCTCGGAGTTCCTGCTGTGATATAAAATTGGGAAGAAACGTGTCCCGATGAAGGGAACAAAACAATGTGCATCGATAGCTGTTTCCATGCTGCACAGGCAAGGGTATTTTTAATTTTTATTCACTCACTTCCTCTTACACCTATTTTCTACTCCACAAAATATCATGCTTAGCTTGAATCGTTTTAGGTGCTTTGTATTTTATTAGTATCACTTTCTGATGATTTTCATGAGATTATCATACAGTTCTATGAACAGCCTCCAGGATTGTTTTATGATTGAAAAGCGTTTTCTATTTGGTACAGCTTGAGTGCAACAACAGTTTCCCTTTAGCCACCTGATGACATTGCACATGGGAATATGATTTTAGTTTGGGAACAAACATCTACACAGAACTAATTTGGTAAAAATGCATACCAAGCAAACGGCAAAGCTTTCAATTTGAAATTCAGAAATGGCCTCTGGTTGATATCATGAGATGTTTCCACAAAGGTTGACATCAAGTCCAGTCTTGTTTGTGAAGTTTTGATGTTGCCTCGCATCTATACTAAACCTTTTGCACATATGGAAATTAAATGAGTCTTGAATATAATTATTAATATGAATGAAACTTTTGCACTCTATGCATATTAAAAAAACAATGCTTTGTTTCACCACCATAAGAGCATATGTTCATCCAAAAATGGTCTCCGCTTGATACTTCCTTGTAAAGCTTCTTGGCCACAATGACATGCAACTTTAATTCGGCATAATAGAAGTGAAGAGCCCTGTGTAAAGGGATATCAGTGTTTGAATGAGGACGCCTGATTGTTGCTGAGAACAGAAAATGTAGCTATAATCTCAAGAGAATTTTCGAGCACCTGGCCTTCCACTCCTTCTGAGATGCGAGTAAATTACCCTTTTCCCCCCCACATAAGATGGAAGAGCCCACTCATTGTAAGCAATTTCATTGAAAATGTGGCATAGTAGTATTAAAAGACAATTGGGTCTGAGCTGAATCCAGGGAAGGTTATCAGGCGAGCCGAAACTCAGCAGTTCCATTTCGAACATTAATCATTCTGATTATTTCTCAACGAAGACTTTAGGGTGAAGACGAGGTGGTGTGTGTCTCTGTGTGTGTGTCGTGGTGGTGGTGGTGGGGGGTTGCCTGCCGCTCATTTGCCAAGGAGAAATGATCTGCTCTGGTGTGAAAAAAGAAAAATATTTTCTTGGGGAACCTGCATGAACGTTTGGACCATGGAAATTGGGCAACAACAACAACGGTCCTCCTGCCAAAAAGACCACATGTGTTCCGTGGCGCAACATTGAGCTGGTGATTTCTGTCCATCTGTTCCTCAACGCATCTCGATATTCAAGCTAATCACCGTGACCGCTATCATCAGCGCCAGTCATTTGGGAGGAGAGCTGCTGAACTCCACAAAAAGTCAAGAACACAAACTATTTGTTTGATGGGCTGTTGTGACAATGCTGCAGGTGCGGATGAGGTGGAAAAGGCTATAGGAATGCACCGACAGCAGCACCACTGCTTCTCTGGGATCCAATCATGTCTCCTGTCTCCTGTTTGTCGGACAAATAGCATAAGCAGATTGGATATTATTGCATTTGTATGAGGGCAAATGAATATGCTCACATTTCAATATTCATGAATTGAGTAAGGCATATTGGGAATTTTGTCCCATTATCCACATGTAATGAATGCTGATAGTATTTACCACATGGAAAGTCACATAGACTCAAGGTTTTGCGATGATCAAATATGTCTTCTAGATGGATGGAAATGAAATGGTAATGTGACTCTGCATTAATTTTGCGAATATATTTTTACATGCGGCTCTTCGTGGTGTTTTTCACATTAGGCCGACTGAAAGGAGGAGACTTTTGATGAATTCACTTAAATGAAACTGCAATAGTGTATTTGGAAAGTAGATCAGTTATTTTCATGTTTACCAAAACTGTTGTATTGTTGTATAATGTATATTCGTTCAAATTTTCCGGCATTTTCTCATTGACACTGAAGTCTTTAACTAAGGGAAGAAAGCCACTGAACTCAGGAGAAATAAACTAATCAGGCCCATCTGTCTGTGAAAAAAGCACAGACAGTACGGCCCCTATCTCAAATTTAAAAAATGGTCCAATAGACCATTCAAGGTGTCTGGGAAAAAATACTCACTTTCAAATAGAAGGGGAAAACCTTTCTTGACAGCGAGGGTCTGATTTCTTTTCAAATATCCTCGGCTTGGCAGAACACATTACGCTATTGTTCCTCCCCTTATCTGTCATTGGAATCAGCCCTTCTGTCAAATTTTAATCCCCTATCTGTCGCAGAATGGCTAAATGGCTTCCTCCCTGTGGGTTTGATGTCATTCCTGCCCTTTACAAAGAGAAAGAAACTTCCAGAACGGAGCTGAAACAGACAGCACCATAAACAGTGATTATGAATTCTGCTGACATGGAGCAGGTCGATCCCCTTTTCATCTTTTTCTCCTCCTGCGTGTTGACTTTTGTAATGACCTCTGTGTGAACACTCGCTACACTGTCCTTGTAAAACCATTAGAGACAGCACAGTCCCATTTCTTGTTAGTGTTTTCATGACAATGATTAGTCATGTTCAATTAGCTGCTGCCTAAAATCTATTCATCTTGTTGCTAGGCTAGTCAAGCTCTGCTACCAGGCCTGCATTGCCTACTAGACTAGTTACTTTCATCCTGTTTGACTCAGAGGTGGAACACTGGATACACAGTCAATGTAGGCTTCTGCTGCATAAGTTATCCAACTGTTGCTAGGGCCGCAGCGCTAAGCTACTTGGGCAGCGGCGCTAAGCTACTAGGGCAGCGGCGCTAAGCTTCTAGCTAGCTTACTAGGCTAGCAGACCATGTTTTTAGACTACTTTTCCCAACCTGAGAAAACTACACTGCCAATATACAACTTGTATGCACAATAGGCTACTGCACTTTTTGTGAGGTTGTCCATAATTGACCTATGTTTAATATGGTGCTAAGCTAAGCTTCCAGCGGGTTTATAGGGTTGCCTCCCCTTGTGTCTCTTAATAAAGCTTGCTCTTGGGTGATCTTGGGATTTTGAAATGCATTGACTTTGAAAGCCATGTCTTTGTAAGCTCTATCCTGCTTTATGTGAAACCTTTCCTGAGATAACTTTTGTTATGATATGATGCTATAAATAAAAATGTTATTGAATTGAAACATATTGTTTTTGCCCTATAAAACTTCTTTGTTTTCTACGAAAGGTAGAAGAAGTTGTATTTCTACATATAATTTAGAAAGTCTGTATGCATAAAAGGAGAGTTCATGTTTTAGGGGGGGAACATCCATCGATCCATCCATCCATTTTCTACCGCTTATCCTGTATTCAGGGTCGGGGGGTCACTTTTTAATAGTGTTTTTTAAGTGGTTGCAAAAGTAAAGAAGCCTAAAACATTAATAATTCAAACTGTAATCATACAGGATTTTGTGATACACTGCTTGTGCCCTTATGACCCTCAAAGCCTGTGAAAATGATCAAAGATACCGTGTTTGGACTCCAAGTGGTAAGCTTATGTGTTTATTCGGAAAATACTGTCTTCTCTCGGCTAATTAAGACCCACTGAGGGAAAACAGATGAGTTTTTCAGCCACTATCAGAGGGAATGATTTGTAGAGTTGGAACCCTTTCTGCAAAAGCAGATTCCAGCAGGCCTGCTGTGTGGCCATTAAAAAATCTGGACCTGGATCTTGGTGATGACAGGTGTGAACACTTGTCATGTCTGGTCCCTTGCCGTAGGCTGTATAATTGAATGTTGGCAGGCTGAAGACACGTCCATGAGCTAAGTGACCGGGATAGCTGGCCTTTCAACCACCCTGTCACTTTGACTTTAATAACACCCAATAGTGAGCTCATTACGGTGTCTCACATGAAGAGAACAGTTTATATACTGTGTATATGTATTTCTGCACATATTGTAGTATGGTACAATCTTTTTTAGTGACATTTCTATTCGCCGTAATGGTTGGCATTTTAGTTTTAATTAAAAACCAATTAAATCAATGCCTTACTGTGTTTTATTTAACGTTAAATGAAATGATACAACTTGGAGTCAGTTATATTCAATAACAACTTGTGTTATTGGATCTTGATTGAGATTTGTTATGTTTCATTATTTCATAGCTTAAACTAATGCATGTATTTTGTTGTATGTATGTTTTTGTCAGCTCAATGTCATTTGTTAATTTTTCCAACTGTGACCTGTTTGGCAATTGCAATCAACGTATGTTATCCTTCCATCTTGTCCTGGATAATATCACAGCAATATTGCTTTCCTCTCAGTTACTGTCATGTAGAAACCTTCCTTCTCTAGAAAGTTAACTTTTTCCATGGAAAAAAGATTGATTTAGCCCATCAGTAGTTTGGCTGAGCTCCAACATTATGAAATCCTTTTTGCACGTAGAAGATAATGTCAGCTGTCCGATGCAATAAAAAGAAAATATACAGCCCAAAAATGTTTAAATATCAGGTTTTTGCAGGAAACCATGCGATGATGACTTTTAGTCTATTTGTAATCTTCCGCTGTGAACCTTTCAAGCCATTATTCATCAGCACAGTTCTGTGGCTTGAACGAAGTTACAAGTTATTAACTCTGCTCTCAGAGAAATGAATGTGTCTTACTCGGAAATGTTAAGCCACGAGAAAAGTATTATATAAAAATCACACTTTAATCCTCCCCACTGATGTAATCAGCCAAATGGCACACATCAGAAATCTGATGCTGGAGTTGGGATCCCTCCAAAGTACATTCAATGCTCTGGACTTTTCCTCTGATGCCAGCCAGGCAGCTGTGTCTTCTGCACGTTGTGCCAGATGCTTTGAGCTCAGCACATGGTGGCCCTGGATAGCACTGGATATGGAGCATTGATTAGGTCTAAGCATGCTACACCATACTATAGACACATTGCCGGATTTGGATTTAAAATGCATTTTCCCCTGCTGAATTCAATTCGAAAATTTCAGTTGTTGCAACCTTTGGATCCATCCAATGTCATGAAACTGGGCTGTCCATGGCCTCTGGCAAGACTGACTTTTTTTTTGCAGCTTGAAAACCGAAACGTGGAACGTCCATCATAATGCTGTTCTCATCAAGCACAATGTATGGCTAAACGGCAAGATGAAATGTGATACTAGCCTAATCTTACCATTCACAGACTGCAGAGCCTGTCTGTGTTGGTGGCAATTGGAGTTAGAAGTAATGCAAGAAATGTCAAGTCAAAATTTTGAGTTATGATGCCAAAATGATGTGATGTTAAGCCACAAAGTCATTTATTTATTTACAACAAATTGATTGGAAGACTTTTTATTTTCTAAATAATTTTGAATTGCTTAAAGTAAAAAGAAAAAAATATTGATGATCAATACAACATTTTGATATAGTATCTCATCATTGTAATTTAATAAATCAATTTATTTTTCATAGCTGGGATCGGCTCCAGCCCCCCCGCGACCCTGAATACAGGATAAGCGGTAGACAATGGATGGATGGATGGAATTTATTTTTCATTTTTCAAATTACTGACTGAGTAAACCAAGAGTCATTATTGTGCACAAATTTTCATCTGTTACTTATTTATTTATTTATTATTTTATTTATTATTTCTTCTGTAGCCCCCCCAAGCACATTTAGCAGGTGTTTATCCTGACCCCAAAATATTCCCCCAACAGCTGTAATGTGCACACACCACGCTGTGTTGCAATATCATTTTCTATGTCAATTAAGATAATTATTTCAAGCAATACGCCACATCAACCCAGATGTCACTGGTGTTCAGCATGTGGAGGAGAGAGACAGAGCTTTAAAAGTGAAAACGCATTCTATGATAAGCTGTTATGTATCATCTGTCTGTGGTTTACATCCTGTTCTAAAAGTTATTTTCTAATGCAGGGTTGACTGACCTTTTGTCCAGTGATCCCACTGCCTTCTGCTTCAAAAACCTGCACATGTAGGTTGTGAGAGAAACAGCTACTATAGAAATATTTTTAGTTATAAAAACTGATGTAAGGATAAAAAAAGTTGAAAACCTTCACAGCATCTGTGGCCAGTTGCTCCTCTGATGAATTATTTGACTGGTGTGTCTACAGTATTAGCATCCATCATCTCGTAATCCACAGTGACAGTTGCTAATGAAGTTAAACTACACAGGTTGTGGATAGGGTAACGTTGGGGGAAAAAATCATGAAAAGAAAAATTCTTAAGCACAAGCATACCATTTTTCTGATTTTAAATTATGTAGAAACTTCACCCATGTGGTAAAAGCCAACGCTTTGCCAGTCACAATTTAACTGCACTCACTCACACGTTCACTGAATATCAACAAGACAGCCAACCCTTGCCAAGTTGCTAAGCAGTTTAATTTAGAAAAATAAAATCAGACAGGATTATATAAAATGGCATCATGCCTGGATTTGACTTCATTAATATGCATTTGTCAATCAAGTGAGGGAAGTCTGAGTAATAATTAATTTTGTTTTGTTTTTCTAAAATACATTTGTTATTTAAACATGAATCATATTCCTCACTATGACCTCAAACAATATTGTTAACAATACTACTATTTTTGAGTGATTATCTTGAATGTATTCTTGCTGACTTGCTGAGGATGTTTAATGCAGCAAACTGTGTTGAACTGATCAAAAATGCCTGTGTGTGTAGGTCCCATTTTCAAACTCAATGAAGTCAAAACTAGACAAAAGTCTATGTCTGGTATTTAACATTCTGTATATGATCACAGATTGTTGTCAGCATTTAGTGATTCATATGCTCGTAAAATCTTGCTTGTGTAACGTTACACACATAATTTCGCCACAAAATCTGTGTCTGTTATGTGTCAGTTTTTCTTTATCCCTGTTTGTGTGTGTGTGTCCTGACCATGGCCTACCTACGTCTTTCGCTGCCAATCACCCTACACACCTGAAGCTATGTCCTCTGATTGCCATGATAGGCCTCTCCTGTATCTAACTGTTTGTTTTCATGAAGTAACCGCTATAATCCTCTTGTTCATTGCTACCTGAGATCTCTATTTATAAAAAGCTTGGTTTTTTTTAACCTGCCTGGTTTTCTCGCTTGCCAGATTCTCCACCAGCCTTTACCTGTTTTCGCCATGTCCAGTCTCACTGCTCCCTCACTCACCTGGATTTCCCTGTCAATCCTGGCCCCCCGGACCTCCACCTCCACTGCTCTGCTTTCAACCCAAGCCTAAAAACTCTTCCCCGGCTAAGCACTCAGCATTCCTAATCCCAGGACATTAATTAATATGTATTGTTTCATTACAATGCTTTAATGTCCCTTTGCCTCATGCTTGGTATTCTGCATTGTGGTTTCCCTCTGTCTTCAAGCCAACGGTTAACAGCGTTTTTCATTATTTTCAACAAACAGCCAAGGGGAAGTCACATGTATCTCAGCCATGAATGTTATTGTTTTAACTAGTTTTATATGAATAAGCAGAGCAAAATGAGCAAAAAATGAATAAAAAGACAATCAGTCGACTGTAGGCTTATCTTGACATGCTATTGCACTCTGCATGTGCATATTTATGGACATCTTCTTTGTTCACAAACTGTCAAAATGTCTGTACAGTACAGGCTTTCTTTAGGGGCTTTCTAAAATCTGACAAGATGTTATCAGTACATTACTTTGCATGAACCTTCAGCATCACCCCAGCTGTTTCATCCATAAAAAGATGAGCCTTTTCTCAATGAACACCTGGAAGTCAATCAACACTGCAGGCTTTGATTTATCTAATAAAATCACACCCGCAACTACCGATCAACATTGCTTTAGTAAATATGCAAATGAACTCTGGAGACTTTAGATCATCGCCGCACATTTCAATTAGTTTCATTGTCATTGGTATTACATTTGTCATCATGAATAGCGCCATATGCTCACACAGCTTAATTCAAGTTGGGGAGAGATTATGAACAGATGATTTAGCAATTGCACCGCTCCTCCATAGTGATCTGATACTGGCTTATGCGAAGTGAAATGAAGCCAGCCACTCAAATGAGTTGAGGGCACCATTTCCCTCCCCTCTGATTGACTAAACATTTAGCTGTGATATAATTGGCTTGGTAACAAAGTGACCATGGGGCGTGAATACATTTGTAACAAGCCCTTTGATCAGACTCAGAGGCACATTGGCGTCTCGGGCCTCCCTCGACATGGCGGGCTGTCAGCAATATTCGGTGTGTTGTGAATGGCATGATTTCCAGCACAGGCTAAGTGATGCGATGGCCTTATTAGGTAGACTTGCCTCATCAAATGTGATGTTTTCTCCATTTCCTCCAACATGGCCAACTTTGGCTAATTCATTTTCCTCCCTTCTGCTGTTTGATTCATTCATTCAATTAAGATTTTCAATTTGGATGGAAGGGAAACTACACCAGAAACAATAAAATGTCTGCAAGAGTGCAAGTGCATAACTGAAGTAGCATGTAGCAGAATTACAATCACCAGGGTTTGTTTTTAATATATTTGATATGGGGTTTTATACATATCATGCTTTGTTATATTACATTATATTTAAAAAATGAGTAAACCAACCAAAGAAAAATCAGCAAAAATGTCACATTTTCATACCACCATGCCTGCTGTTGGTGGGCTTGTCCCAGAGGTTAAATCATCATCGAGGTCTATCTGTGGGGCTCTCACCAAGCGAAATCAGGCCACTATAAGCAGCATGGGTGAAGCTGTCAATTGCTGCGGTGGAAGAGGCACTGTGGTTGCCCCCACCCTCTGGCCTACTGCATCTTGCGCTCCATCAGAGGCTCACCCTCACACAACCCACCCCCTCCCACAGCTGCGAATCAGCAGATCTGTAACCTGTCGGTGGTGATGAATAGAGGGCGTCTGCAGCCGCGGCTGCCACCGCAGGAACAGATGGATGATAGTGGGCTGTTAAAGTGCTTCCTGCTCCACAGTGGCCAACATAGTCAAGGCGAGCAGCAATGGCCAATGTTCTCATTTAATTTCTTTTTCTTTCTCTCAGCGATGTTTGGGCCATTTCATGAGCTGAAACACATCCATGCAATTCACATTTGTGTGGTGCTATGTAAAGTAATTGCATAGCTAATTGTAGGGCTAATTCAGAAGTATTCAGAATTAATTATAAACCGTTCTCCCAGATGATGAAAAAAAATTCAATTATATACACTTCTAAATCCATCCCTAATCACACAACTTAGACCCAGTGAGCACTCAATAAAGAGAAAATGGATGCAGGCAGCTTATCAGTTTTTTGCCACATTATTAAAAACATACTACTTAACTTGTTTTGTTGATGTGTACATACACTTATGGAATTTTGATGGAATTTCTTTTACCATATAAATCTGCCTCCGCCTCTTTGTAATTTTGATTCTCAGAAAAAAACTGACCTCCTCACTGCTCTAAATCCTATTGTGCAGCTGTCACAGATATTAGACCCCATAATGACCCTGGGGAGGGATTGAAGCATGAGCAAACATTGTAAAGGACAAAAACCATTAGATGCGCTGAATTGTTCCAGTGATCTGCGTGGTATCCACAGAGGGCTCTGTTACTGCAGTAGAGTTAAGCATGTGCTAGAGGCTGAATAATATTGTTGCGTAATCTAAAACACAGGTTTTAATTGTTTAGCTAGAATATATACATTTTCCTCACATTTAGGTCATTTTCCTCACATTTGAGAACTAAATGGGTATGTATAATGTTTACTCTATGTTCATATAAAAAAATGTTTTAAGTCATAAATTTAAAGTTAAAGTTTAGTCACGTTGTCGGTTGCTGGTTTGTAAACACAGCAGCGGTGTTTGAGCGAGCTAGAGAGTGCATGAAGAGAGGGACTGTTGTGATTGAGAACAAAACGGGGTATCAGGAGGGAGCATAAAACTTTATTTTTAACATTTTTTCACAGCAGTTATGTTCTAAAGCACAAATAAACACAATCACACCTTCACATAAGCCTGCTGGAAGGTGCTAGCATTAGCTCCAAATAGCCCACATTGTTAATTATATACAGCATGTTGTTTTACATCTCTATATGTGAGGAAAGTTTACTAAATATTCAAAATATATAATCTATTTACCCAATTGTCACCCAACTTTTTACCTTCCTAGATGCCAGCTACGAGCCACACATAAACGCATGAAAACCAGCCACAGAAAATATCAGAAGATTATTTTTTTCTACGGCATGGGAGGGGAAACTTAAATGTCAGAGAAGCAGAACCTTATTTGCGCATTGCCTGCATAAATTGATGTTGTGCCACACTCCTATACTCTTGTTTATCAAACAGTGTTGGCATTTTGAGATGGATTTAACAGGCCACAGCATATTGGCATCCCAGAATTATTGCAGCGTTAAATTTTACTCACAAGACAACTTCCATTTCCTTGACGCTGAGTTTTCTCATCACAGATATACAATCAGGAAGGATCTTCAAGGAACAGTGATATTGCACAATTGGGACCAAGACTAGGACGATGGAGAGAATATTATTGACACACCTCTTCCTTATATGTGCAAAAAGGGCAGAAACAATATGAATGCAGCTTGAGCAGCAGGAATAACACAATACTGTACTTAAAGTATTCCTCTGAGGTCTACAGGAATCACAAAGTACATTCTACTTTCTTTCTGGGGAAAATGTGAAAATATGCTTAGAGAAACCTTTAACAAAAAAAAAAAAAAAAAAACACTACACGCTGTGGCTTGAGGGCATTTCTTTCACGTTCCCAATGCAACATTAGCTGCAATGCACTAGGTAACAGCACTCATCAGGGACAATTTCTCAAGGGGTCAGTTGTGTCAGGTAAGATGTGCCTTTATACAGTCAGCTGATATGACAGAAACACTGGAGAGAGTAGCAGCTTGGAGAGAGTAGAGTAGCTGAGAAAGAAAAGTCACTGGGCTGAAGTGGTAGAGAGCTTTTGGTTTCAGTTCTGTAACTTCCTCTAACTACAATGTCTCAATTTGCTTTCGTAATTTGTCTTTGTGTGAACCAACGCAACAGGACTCACTAGCTAGATTTCAGGCCCATGCTGTGAGTGTCTTGGCTAGTGGCGCCACACCAAGCCAGCATTGCATGCATTCGTTTCAGCAGAGATCTTAAACCAAATAATCACCAACTGCCATTCTTTGATGGACGGATTCAAAGAAATAGTTCTGTTTCCAGTGTTTATGCAATGCTAAGCTCTTTCTTGGCTGTGCCTCCTATTTAGCACACAGTTAGAATTGTATCAATCATCTTATCTAACTCCCAGCAAAATGTAAAAAATATCTATTTAAGTGGAACATGCGGCGTCAGCTTTGCCCTTGAGGCTCATAATCCAGACAGTTCCAGTAGAGCTGCCTGGTGTCGTTGGGATACTCTGAGGGACGCAGTGGCTAACCTTCCAGCTCTGCCAGTCGCTTCGAGAGGCAATAAGTAATTTATCACTTCTATTGAATGCTCACCAGTAGGAACTGCAGTGACATCAATATGAGTTAAAACCTTTAACACTGACACACTCCAACCACTGACTTTGGCCTGTAATAGACCGTGCTCAACATAAGAACATACTGGGATACTATCATGCTTTTTTATTTCAAAATGTGATTACGCTTCAATAGCTGAAGAATGATGTATTACACTGGTTCCCTGTGTTTAACTTCTTCCTTTACTGGCTGTTGTTGAAAATGCCAATATTTGGATTTTATTCATGCTGGTGTAAACTTAAAAATCTGACACCTGAGAACCGACTCCAAAACATGTTTTTATATTTACAGGCAAACTCCTGCTCATGGAAGTATTTTTCCCCCCAACACAACTGCACATTTCAGCAAACTAAGCAAAATACCCTTAGTGTGTCTTTTAATGTTTGAATGCAGACCCTTAAAGGGATTCTTTTTTTTTGGGGGGGGGGGGGGGCATGTATACATTCTACAAGACTCTGGGGGTGGAGATCAGGGGTCTAGTCAAGATTGACACCCAGAAATCTGAGCATGGCCAAGTAATCATTAAGTAATCCCTATTAATTTGTAATCCTGTCAACCCATATAGTCATTCTATATTACAAGACAGTGGATCTGTTACTTATTATACCCTTGAAAGTATGCTCAGCAAATTCCTGTAAAAGAAACAACAGGAAGTAACAGGACTCGACTGCCTGACCTTTATGAACCCTACCGTGGCAGGCTGACAGCTGAGCCAGATGAGGCCTGTCTTGACCTAACCCTCCCATTCTCTGAGGGGTTCCATCTTCAGGACATCCTGCTCGCTCTGATGGTAGGCCTCAGGAATCATCTATTATTTCCAGCAGTGTGTGCAGTACTGTAGCCTATTATCACCAAGATGAAGGAAAACTGAGAAATGTATGCACAGCAGTGATCCACCTAGTGTAAGCTATGGGCTTCTATCAAACTATCCTAATGTGGCAGGGATCAAGATCATCCACCAATTTTAATATAGACCTACTTAAAGTTACTTAGTAACTAAAAGTAGTTCAACATGAGAAAAATAAAAACAATTAGAAGATACCACTTTCTGTATGCTAAATATGATGCTAAAGCTGATTAGCTTAGTTGAACATTATCATACGAAACAAGCAATCAGCCTGGATGTAGCCTTAGATTTAATAATAACTATACATTTCTATAGCTATAGACTGAATGCACACCGTGCAACTGTTTGTACAAAGCAAAAACTGGAATGCAGCTGGGATCAAGAAAGTCTGTCTATCTATCTATCTATCTATCTATCTATCTATCTATCTATCTATCTATCTATCTATCTATCTATCTATCTATCTATCTATCTATCTATCTATCTGTAACAGCATGTTAAGCAGATTGGGGGGAAGGGTTCAAATAAAAATCACTTTTGTAACGCACATCACAACTGTGTAGATATTTGAATACTGAGGACTCTATCCTATAAGTAATACACCGTGATTAGTTCAACCCCCTCCATCTAATGAAGTATATTGAATATTATATTGCAAAAACCTTAGGCATATGTCACCCAACCTGGTTATCAAAGATAAATTCAAACAGTACATCCCTCCAGAAATGAATTTTTTTATTATAAAGTAGCCTGAATGATTGACTGCTGAGTCCCAATTGATTCTTGTTAAAATCTTGAAACCTTTTCATGCCACAATGGTTGATTGGACAGCTCAGCTGAGTTATGGAGGGTCAGAATCACAGTTGTTTGTGAACACATCCAAAATTTCAATCAAACATAAAAATGTTAGCCCTTTATATATAACGATTCAAACTGTACTTCAAGTGAATACTTAATGAAGTCATTCTATGCCCCTTGACTTTAATTGCTACTGTCAGGACTAACTGAACTGAGGATGAATCCGTTTCCAAAGGATCTGCTACATTTCTTGTACTTGTGTGTGGATTCGTCTCGTTTGAACGCATGAAGGTGCCCACATTTTCTCTGAAGTTTGACCTTGTTAAAAGAAGATTTTCCCAGTGAAACTTAACCTGATGGATTGTATCATGAGAGAGTTGAACTCCTGCAAAAATGGTTTCCTCTGCTATTTAATATTTTACTTGTGTATTTTAACTTGTGTTTGGGTTCAGGAAAAAAGGCTGTATTATTCAGGCAGGTTTCCATGTTTGTTTTCTGAATTTCCATGAGCAGTCATTAGTCTTCATTTATTCTCCTCCCCATGTCCCCTGGAGCAAAAAGCCCAGGAATCTGCCCCCACAGAGCATGACTCATGGAGCCCACAAAGGCCATTGGTAAAGTAAATAGATCTGGGGGGGGCAAAACACTGGGACTGTGTGGAGAATGTCACCACCTTTACATGCAGCCAAATCAGTTAGCATTGTTTGCTTTTATACTTTAAGCCTCTAATGTTTGTTATCAGAATTTATAAAAGGTCATGAAGTAATGTTGGCATTTCCCATTTGCTTTTTCTATTAATACAGACAAATGGTACAAATCAACAGCTTTCTCCTCATGGCAGGCATTTTGACTCGTAATAAATAGCAGTAGTAACAACTGTCTTTAATTTAGGAGTTTCATTGCTATGGTAATCGTGTTTCACTGGCATGGTGCTTCATTTAAAACTGCAAAAACTGATACATCCTAAGGATCATTTATCCAGAATAATACTCTAGGGACCTGGGATGGGCCTTCACAGGTTTACTACAAATGTCTCCTCTGTGAACTGGGTTGAATTAAATTGTACCAAGGAGTGCTCTTTTTACAGTATTTGGTATACAATAATAAACCTTACAGGTTGCAATTACATGACAAAACACAATATTGTCACTAGTAGAAACTTGAAAATGACAATTACAGATAACATCATGGAAAAGGGCAAAGATGTCAAATAAAAGAGGCACGTTGAGCTGGAGGTAATGGAAATAAACAAAACTTTATGTTTCCGAAAATACATATTACAAATGTGCAAACCCCCATCGTGTGCTGCTAATAAATACTCACTGAATGTTTTATAGTCTGCTATTAAAGACTCAATATCTGTAAGAAAATAGCACTTCATTCATTTTCAGCTCATCCCCAGTTCATATTCACTTAAGCAGGCTGTCAAACTCAATCCAAATCAAACGGCAACACAGTCTTTGGCTGTTTGCCTACTTTTGCTGAAGGGCAAATTAAACCTGTCATGGCCAGCGAGATGCACTTCGTACCTGCGTGATTCCTGAATGGGGGAAAAAGTGCTCTAAATTAGCCATGTTTACAAATCAAGAGCTGTCAAGGTGATTAATTACCACCTCCACACCCAGATAATATCATGTGACACCTGCCCTCTCCTTCCTCTGAAGTGGTGGCAGAGATCACTCGTCCTCTTGATTAATTAAAAGAGCCCCATGGGTTAACATTTGCAAGCAAACCTTTAAAGCCGGGCGGCTTCATTCTCAAAGCTGCCCTTCAAACACACACAAGTCCAGGGAGAATGCAGAAGAAGACAGGGAAAAGATGCAGAGGTGAGGTGTAATGTCAGATCTGACAGCTGACTCCAGAAGCTGCATTAAAGTCAGATGGGACACAACGGCTAATAATATCACTTTGATCTTCTCATCCCTGAGGTTTGCATAGAGTGCAGAGAAATGGGAGATAATGATTTCCCTCTTTCAACACTAGAAATAAAAGATAAAGTGGAAGCAGTATGTTAAGCAGAAATGGCGCATTCCTTACAGCATCACTTCACTCATTGGCATATGTGTGTTTATTTTTGCTCAGCATCTTCTACTCATACTCTTACGATACTGATATGTTATGTTATCAAGTATTTTATGGGACCATTATTTTCTTAGGTATTTCCAATGTGAATATATGCTTCATGCTACTTTATTCAAATGCATTTCAAAGAAAAAGATTTGTCATTACTAGATTTTTATCAGCTTTCATTACACTTAGTTATTGCTAAAATCTTCAATTTGCTATAAACAAATGGAAAATACAGTGCGGTAGAAATGTTTTAACCTGTTATCAGATATGAACATGTTTAAATGAGACGATAGACTATTGCCTGAAAGAATTAAAAATGACTCATTGGTATTTGTGCCTATATAAATGGCCCATCATTATATATAGTAGATAAAGCCAGCTTCAACTGTAAAGCCCCTTCACCACCCATCTCGAATGTTATCATTAAATAACGTTATTGGTTGTTATCACCACCATTATAAAACACTTGGTTACATGGGTTACATTGAGTATGTTGTGTTGCTTACGTACAGTATGTAAGTGAAGTTTGGTCATCTGGGTGAAAATGTTGTTTGACCCATGTTTGGACCTGCTTTCTAGTTAGAATAGGGTACATTTTTTAGGTTCAAATGAAAAATGCCTTATCAACCCTTTTGTACCACACAGCCGGTCATATCGTGCATCTATTTAACAATAAATGTGAAACAATTATGAAACAAACAAAAAAATATGTCTTTCTTTATTATTTATTTAATCAAAATCCAATAATATTTTCCTCCTGCAAGAAATATGAAGTCTGCTTACATCAATCTAGTATCTGCCAATTTCAACCAATAATATCCTAACATCCATCAATCAATATGCAACATTTAGCAACAAGGGAAGCGTATATGGAGGGCAACATTCTAAGCCTGTCAACTTTTTAGTGGACCAATCAAATGCAAAGGATATCAGTTATACATGTGTGGGTGCTTTTCAATACGCTAACGTGTCTAGTCTATTCCTTTCCTTGATGCAAGCGGAGGAGGAGACAGAGGAGTAAAAGCAATGAGACATTGTTGCCTCAGAGCCATCGAAAACGTCAATTAAATATGACAAGTGGCACAGCTGCATCAGCTGTCCATTGTTTTTTTATACTGCTGTGTCTTATAATCGCTGTCAGATGAGCATAACAGTTTTCATGACAAGTTATGTATCTATCTATCTATCTATGTCTAGATCCATTGCATTGTGGGATTTTTTCAGGCATGCAGACATCCGAACACAATGAACAGTAAACACTGTGCACCAATCGTAAATAAGGAGTGATTTCGGACACAGTCATTGATTGGTGACCCCTGACCCCCTGGCTTTGTTGAACCTCATAGGGTGGGACAACTCATTCAATCTGTTTTATCATATTGTAACTGAAGTGTCAAGTTATCTCAAGTAATTTCCAGCATAGCTGTGCTGCAGAGGTTTAATCAGCCAGAAGAATTGAAAACACCTGTGTGATTGTGCAGAATCATTAATGTATAATTAATAATCCTTTTTTTAATGTCGAATTCAGGACTTTTACAATTTACCATTCATATTCAATTACTGCGAAATATTCCTAAATGTATTTGGAGCATGCATGCAAAGGGGGTTCCTGAAAAGAGAAAAAGGTGGCAACACCTCCCAACTGTAGGCAGTGCAGTCTGTTTTATCCATTAGGTGATGTTAAACAAGCCAGCAGTTCATATGAACTCCAATGATTTATTTGTAAAGCCCGATGTTTACCAAGAATGCTGCATCATTCACCACCCCCACTTTGGTCCTGATATTAAAAATGCAATTACCATATTTCATCACTTATGACAAGCCTCTGAAAGCGCTGATAAACCATGGCTGCATTATTATTTCCGCCCTGACAAGCAGTCTAATATATTCTACAGTAGTGAATTTCATTTCATATGTCATGACACACTGCATTGCATTTGGTGCCTCTAAAAGCAGCCTCCAAACTCAAGCAAGCTTTTGGTGTAATTCAATCACATTTCCAAACGCCTGCTTGTAATCCTCCAATGTCATGAACAAACTATAAGTTTCTAATTTATGGTGTGATCCCTTGTAAAATGCACAAGCCAAAGCCCAATGTTTTGCTTTTTTTTTGCAGGCAAAAGTGTGTGTGCACAGAGCAAATTCAAAACTATAAAGCCCTCTAATTTGTGTCATATGAATATGGGCGGTGTGGGATTCTGAAATAATATTGTTCTTTGCTCACAGGATTAAAGCGTAGTCACAGCTTTGATTATAAACCATTTGCACATCTTAAAATGTAATTAGTCATTAAGATATTTTCTCCGTGTTGCTGTCTCAGCCTTTTGTGTGAGGAGGCAGTCTGTTCCATCCTGATAGCGGCTTCATTATGACAAAGAATACCGTTCTCATATATAAAACACTTTGATGTTTCACATCACCACAGCTGAAGTAGTTTAGCTGCAGGAGCATTTTTTCTTTATTTACATGAAAACATATGGTGCCCCAATTAAATACTTTCATTGGTGTTTTTGTACAGAGCCAATTATAATTTCACGATGAATTGTAACGTGGGGTTTCCAATAAAATCAACAAAAAAGATTGTACCATGCGTAAATTGTATCATGCTGTTGTGAATATCTTTGTTTGATCTCAAACCTGTTCAGATGTGGCATTAATATGCGGCGTGGGTGATTCAATGCTGAGGTTCTAAGGAAGCAAGTGGCCTCGCCACAGTTCAGTGCATACACTTGCGTTATATACTGTATATTGAGTAAGGGAAATGTATTTTGACTTACTATTTACGAAAAATGGGAGCAAAAAAATTGCTCATTCATATTAAGTTGCACCAACAAGTTTTTATAATGTATTATTAATATTCAAAAGGATTTTTTAAGTGTTATATACATAATTACTATCATGTTTTTAGGTTGACAACTTTGTTTCAGTTTGTTCAGTTTGTCTCTACCTCTAATTATTTTTCTCATCTTTCATACAACTGGTTGAACTGGTTAAGTGAAGAGGTACAGCTACTTGTTGAATTTTTCATGAGCCTTTTCCCATGTCTTTGCTGTCAATGTGTATCCATGGTGAACGAACCGTTGATGGTACTGATTGCGATGTGGCCTGTGTATTTAAACCGTGCACGGTGTGGATTTTATTGTCTTTCAGGATGTTGTCACTTTCAGAAAACTCCTTGAAAATATCCTCCTTCTCTCCAAGGTACACAGAAAGGCAGCAGAGGCAACTTCTCTGCAATAGAAAATAAGGATCGAGAGAAAGTACCTACATTAATATATTCTGAATGGGTGACTGTCAACAATTTGCATTTCAAGGATAAATCTAAATAATGTTCATACTTCAAGAAGCATGTCCTTGATCTGCCTGTTTTTCACCCCTGTAAGCAGTATGACTTCCACGGACGTTTTGACACTGGGGCTGACTTGGTGCCCAATTCCACTACTGTGACCAGAGCAGCATGTACATGTCACAGTGTCTGCCAGTGATCAAAGGTTAACATGGTGATAGACTGCTGCAAGTGCTCTCCATTGGGTTAAGGCAGAGGAGCAGTGGTCATATGATGTACTCTGACAAAAAAACGTACCTCCTATTGGTTCGATAAGACATGACCAGTGAAGCCCCCTCAATGAACTCTCCTTTTTTAAATGTGAGTGTCTAGTGTCAAAATGTAAACTTGAGCACAGGTTAGAGAACTGTAGGGTTTTAAGATGGGGGCCAATGGAGCAGTTGGAGGGATTTCTTCTCACTTTCAGGCAGCTATGGCCAAATGTGTAAGTGTGTTGGATTCCATAGTCACATGGCTCAAGCACAAGATTAGCTACATTTTCACCCCAAATTTTATATGTAGAGTCAAAATTGTGGCATTGGGAGCAAGTTGGAAATCTTTTTTTTTGGGATCATTCTTACATGCACTCTACACTCTAGCGAAGATGTCATCCATTCTAGTTCTGAACATTCTGTGCAATACACACCCATTATAAAATCTGAAACAGTCTAAAAACTTCACCAAACTTAAGCAGGGATTTGGGGTAAACCGTACGCACCATCAAAATGAACCTTGGACCCAATAAAGTACAAAGACTTGTGAACGTTTTAAACTTATCACGTTTCTTAGTAACATTATTTTTGCAAAAACTACTTTACTCAGATGAGGACCTAACGCTTGTTCTATTTTTAGCTCTTACTTTATCGGCAATGATACGTTGTGGTTTCTTTGTTTCCTTCTTTTGACAAATGTAATTATTGTAAGTCGCTTTGGACAAAAGCGTCTACTAAATGACCTAAATGTAAATGTAAATGTAAATGTAAATATCATGGCAAAGCGATTCATAGCGATTTACGCAAAAACTGCTTGGCCATCATTTAAGTTGTCATAGCACACAATCTCCGATCATTCGGCACGTTTTGATGTATTTGTTGTGTGAGTGCTGGCAACACTGCAGGACTAGTTACATTTTATTGTATTGTATGACACTTCAAAGGTTGATCTAAATCAATAAATGATCATATTTATCTTGCAACCATGCATTTAATGAAGTGGTAGCAATATGTCCCCTCAAATACTTTGAGTGCACAGAAAATACAAGATAGCTGTTCAGATGAGAAAAGTTCTGCATTAATTGATGTAAATCCAGGTGTTATTATAATATATAATGTAGTCAGACAGTATAACATTTTTACTCATGTGGTATTCATCATGAATATGATATAATATGGGGTATAAAATACAGTATACGGTGCAATGTAGTTATAATGACATTATAGCATATCATAATATAGTAGAGTAGTATAATGTATCAAATGTATTATGATATAACATGGCACGGTATGTGAAGTAGAATTTCACATCTGCAGCATGCCGTATGCCCTTTGCACAGGGCTCTAACATACGATATCATCCTCTGGGACAAGAATAAAAACTGTAACGATGTCTCATGTCTGTTGCATCACTAATCATGTTTAGAAACCATTCAGAGGATCATTTCGACTGGAGGACCACTTCACCACCACATGACGCTCCTTCTGTCTGATTGTAACAATCAAGCAGCTCTGACTACCTGAGCCCCGAGAGACTCGTAGGACAGGCCGCTGTTACATGATGCTGATGACGAATCTGAACATGTGATATACAGCACTGCTATTATTGTGTGTGGAGCACATATGGTCACATTCCATCACAGTGTTTCTGATAACGAGCATGTAAGATTTGACATACCTATATCTGGCACGAGTGTTCCTGAGAAAAACAACACCTCGTTCAGAAATCATCAACATGTGAATAACCTGATGGTGAAAATACATTCTTAGAGACAATTAAAAGGCTGAGTTGTTGAGCCTGTAAAATCAACAATATAAAAGTATTTTGTATAGAGCAGCTACAAAGGATCCAAATGTTAATAATTGATTGTGTATACCCAGCACCGTGCTAATCAATGTAATGTTCTCTCAAGGCTGTTTCAGGGTTCTGATGACTGACCTCCTCTCCTGAAGCAAATTACAAACTCTTATTTATTATTAATCAAGTGATTTTTTATATATTCTCAGTGTTTGGGCTTTTAAGGCATCATTTACCAGTTGACCAGTTTTGAACCTGGAACGATTAGATCCGACGAAAAGGCCCATCTTTAAATTGATTGTGTGTATTTAAATCAATCACAACATGCTGTATTGGTGCCTCATTAGCTGGCTGGATTCTGCAGGGTGAACCGTAGTATTATGTCTTGTCGCTGATCGTTCCCTAAACTCTTCCCCCCAAACATTTGTCCAATCAAAGCGTAGCAGCTGTACCACAGCAAGTCCGTCAAAGCTTTGGATTTCTCCACATACTGAAGCGATGTACATGAGGCTCAAGCAAGAGTGATACTCGATATTTAAAGCATTTAGAGGATTTTATAAATCGCCTTTCCTCAACCATAAACACAATAACAAATGTATTATAATTGAATTTAACTGTCTTTAGCTGCCCTAACATAAGCTGCAGATGTTAGCATGCCCAGCTAATTGGCTTACAGCCTACAGCAGTAATCCAGCATTAATGTTATTTTAGGGAGTTATAGGTTAAATAAAGAAAAAACACCTGCTCAGGACTAACGCATCCCCTACTATGGTAGCCAACATGTAGTGATGTCCAAATGACGCTTCGTGAAGCATTTTCTTTACTTTCTGAGCCCAATAGATTGCACTCTCTGTTCAACAAAGGGTTGAAGGCCGATATATTTCCATTGCTTTCAACCCTTTGTTGAACAGAGAGCGCCATCTATTGGGCTCAGAAAATAAAGAAAATGCTTCACGAAGCTTCATTTGGACATCACTACCAACATGCTAGTGTATTACAGTTTAGAGATATAGAGGCTCTGTCCTTCTCATCACGCTCCAGTAAATTTAGCCAAACTTGTGTTAGATGGAGTTCCATTCAGTGATCCCTCATCCAGAAATCCCCCTTTCCCTTTAAAAATGAATCCCACTCTTTGAAAATACAAAGAGTAAAGTATAAATCACACTGCTGTGCTCCAATGTGTTTTTTTTCTGCAGTAAATTTTCAAGCCATCCAAACCTTATGAATTAATAACATTTTAACTTAACTTTTTTTTTCATGTTTGACATTTCTACAGTTCTGCTCTGTACAATAATACTAGGACTAACTAGCGCTACACTTAAACAGAGGCTTTTTTCCATGTCTTTTTCGAGAATGAAAATGGAAAGCTTGACAGGCGTAGCAACAGTAACTAAGGGGGTTGGCTTCAGTGAACATTCAATTTCCTCTTTAGTCATTTGACTACCAGACTGCCGATAAAAAAAGTTTTTTAATGAAACAATTTACATGGAAAGTAATTTTCACAGCTCTTATTAACTGCCATTGAAGCACTAAAAACAGAAAACAGCGTGCTACGTCTGAGAAAACTCGGCCTGCTCCGCTGTCAAGGCAGAGTTTAATGAGACTGACCTTTGAGGATGAAGAGCCCGACTTGTCCTCAGCATATAAATAGCGATGAACTCTGACCTAAAGATTCAGGATGCCATTAAAGCGTGTCAGCTCTTCCCTCCTCGTCTATGACTCACCCATCTTCGGGAGGCCTTCGACTCGTTTTGACACAATGACAACAGGCTGAGCGCGTATAGTCAGTGAAGTCGGACTCCCAGGAGGTTTGCAGTGGCTTTTAGCGTTTTGCTACAGCGGCAGATCAATGCAGCTTGACTCAATACAGCACAGCGGCTGAGATGTTGATGTGGTGGAGCTGTTTTTCCGCCTCGTTTGAGGTTATACTTAACAACTCACGAAAAGGGAATATTGCTCACTTGAAACTAGAGCCCGCATTCATGCATCCATTGGGTAAACAAATCGCTGTATTAGGTCTCTCGTGTTTCTGCGTGTGTTAGTTTGCACATTCAATGAGGGTGTGCAACTCATCATAAAAACAATGTAAGGAGAGGGCGGGTTGCTCGTGGATGTAGAAAACCTCCCCGTTCGGGACGAATTCAATCAAAAGGACACCATACACAAACGCACTGCCACACAGTCTATGTTGGGATTCACAATACCATTATATGTATTTACATAATTATCTTGCTCACATTTGTCCCATTCTGTGTAATGAAAAAACTTAATTTACAACAAAAAAGAGCTGAAATCATACAGCAATTGGTTGAAAATGATCTTTATGTTAAGGTTTGGTCCTTTAATTCCAATAATGTAAAATGTTGACACTTCAGCATGCAATGATATTTTAGTTTCTTACTGTTCTTCCAAATGCATACTAATCTGCATAACATGTACTCCTGTTTGAGTAATGTTTGCTAAAAACTAGTGGCCAGCTGTTAGGATTTACATCTTCGGTAGGAAGCAGTGAGCTTTGGGCAGAGTGCTACACACAAGTTTTGTGTGTCACACATTTCAAAACAGACGACACATTGCTGTTTTTTTTTTTCTATGGACTTGTTGAAAGTAATAAACATATAGAAAACCTTTAATCTGAAATCAATGTACTGTATATCACAGCTGAGCTAATGGTGGTGCTTTCAGGCAACAGTAAGATCCACTGTGGTTAAATACTGATTTGGTCAGTGACCCTGACGATTAATTAGTTCAATGCTACATTACTTTCTATATGTATATTGATTGGAAATGGAAATGTCTGCAGCCAGGTTCGCAAATCCTATGTGCTGTATATCTGTCCTACAACTAACTATGATAAAATATTTATTATATATGTGACTTACAGGTGAAAGTGTCTGCAGTTAATATTTCTTTGCACCATACTGCGTGATTCAATTAAGATTAAGATAAGCTGAGCAATGCTGCAATGTTGCATATTCTGGACCAGTTTGTGTCAATTACCTGCAAGAGTGAAACGAAGGCTTTTGAGGCATATAAATATCAGATGTCTGGAGAAAAATAAAGAAGCCATCAATGGTGCTATGAGACTGGGTTGAGAGAAGTGTAGGTGTAAGTGGACGTGCTGACTGAATAATCTTCTCCGTCTATATGACTCAGGGCAGAACAACCTCGCATTTCTTCACTGCACACAGTGTGTAATTGAACCGGACAGCTGAGTGAGGAATGGATCCCTCGAGACCTTAGCAACAGTAATCAGGAAGTGTCTGGTTCAGATCCCATGTGAAGTGGGGCAGAGTGGCCCAAAGTGAGAGCTATTATCTGACCTCTCTTCCACAGATGCTCCTGAAAATGATGCCTGAAGGGTGAAACTACCACTGTGGGTAAGTGCACCATCCTGCTAGTAAAATAATGAATTTTCTTCTCAGTGGTTGTGACAACTTTATGCACTGCTATTTGTCTGCGAGAGGTGACAAACAGGACAAGGAGCAGTCGTGTGGTTTTATGTTCCCCGGGACAAGAGGGACAAGAGGGACACACCGTGGCGGTACTTAAAGACCACTGGAGGCTGTTTGATAGAAGAAGAGACTGAAGCGTGATGTGATGACACTGCTCCGCCACCAGTGTCTCTCTGTCTCGCTCTCTCTTTGTGTTTATATCGCTGGATGTTTTCCCTCCTTGCCTCGCGCCTCTCTCGTTCTTGTGTCATAGTCACGATGTTCCAAAGCCTGTCAGGAAGAAACAAGACCGGATGGTGGTGGGGGAAGCCGAACGTAAGGAGAGTTGCCCTTGGCATGCTGCTGACGGTAGATGTGTGGATCTCAGCTTTACACCAGCTCTATTACTTTCACCTGAAGTCACCTTGCAGTTGCATTTAGTTTAGTGCAATTGAATATTTAATTATACCTATATATTTTTTTCTTCTTCAAATATGCAAATGAATACTTAAAAGACTCAATCTAGCCTTTCATTTTCAGCTCAGTTCTAATATTGCAGAGGCTGTTTGTACTTCATAGAGTGAATATACAGTTTACCAGTAATGCAACAGGTTTCATGTGTTAATATTTGACCAGAAAGAGCTGCATTTTCTAACATGACCTCACAGAAACATATGAAATGACCAGGACCTCAGCGTATTACATGGTGGTGGCTCATAATGTGTACAATTATGTTTAATTATCAACCTAATTGTAAGTTAACAAAACCCATTCGCACCCATGTGAATAGTTCACTCGATGGCTCAGGACCCACTTGCCAAGTGTCACTTGAGGGCTGGGTCCAGGAGTCACATGCCTCTCTCAGTATTAACAACCCTACAAGAAGATAAATACTTAAAGTCCTCACTAACTTATTTATTCACTTAGTTACAAGAAAATGTAGTTTGCCAAAGTCACGGTGTCACAACAGGAGCCGTGCGTCAATATTTGACCAGAGACGGCTGTATTTTCTGTCTGCTTAGCATTGTCTTTGATGGATGCAGAGGGGAAGTATTAGCAGCAGAGACCTCAAGTTGTGACTTGCATAATGACAGGAGCACATCTGACAAATAGAGACACGCACCTGGTGTATTAGGATTCATTTAGCATACAGTACATATCTTCTCAATTTAAACTTTTGTAAAGTCTGGGTGAGTACCAGTGTGTGTGTTTGTGTGGGTAGATTGCAGCTCTATTTAATAAGTCTGGTATCCTTACATCCTTGTTGAAAGGCGGCTGCGCTTTTTGCCAGCCCTCTGGGGGAAATTTTGCATATATGAAATACGTTATTCAGTGTTAAATAATGGATGTTGATGGTTTCCAAACTTGGTGATACTGATGGCGAGGGAGGTTAAATAATTTAGCAAAAAAAAAAAAAAAAAGGAAGACGAGGCCTTTCCCAAACGGAATAGCTTTTTTCTTTTTGTCTGTGGTCTGAATGGGAAATGTCCCACATCTTCCAATTTCCACACCTCTAGTTTGCAATGCTTGCTTTTGCTTATACATTTATAGTCTAAAGTCTAATGATGTAATCGGGTTTATCTGACTAGTAGCCCTTCACGTGTCACAAATTGGTTGTGTCCATTTAAATGCATAGCCGCATGTCATCTTTCCACCACTGGCTGTCGAGGTGGTGTCCAGATAACAATGTGGGCTTCGTTGATAATTGGCAGCCTTTCTGGGGAAAACTTGGTCTGATCAGGAGAGATGGCATCCACCACACTTTGTGGGTGGGATGGAGCTGCTCTCCTATCTAGAAACATCACTGATCTCATTGGTAGTCCTAAAACATGACAAACCAGTATTGAGACCAGGAAGCAGAGTTGCAGTCTTACACACTTCTCTGCGCCTCCATTAGAGCAGTCACCCACCCAAAACCAAAACCACATAAGAATGGTGTCCGTCCCCCGACCACCTAAATTGATTCGGTTAAACAGAAGAGGGATTTCACATGAAAACCTAATAAAAATGAGCACTGATGAAATACAACAAAATAAGAGAATTAAATGTGGACTCTTTGCATCTTTCTCATCTAAAGCAGTATTAGTCAATGATTTAACATCAGATAATAATATTGATTTATTCTGCCTGACTGAAACCTGGCTGCTTCATGAAGACTTTGTTTGCTTAAACGAAGCTAGTCCTCCCAGTCATATTAATACTCATATCGAGGCAGCAGACGTGGAGGAGGAACTGCAGCCATTTTTGAATCAAGCCTATCAATCAATCCGAAACCAAAACTTGAGAGCTTAATTCTCAGCCTTTCGCACCCAAACTGGAAAACCATGTAGCCATTCAGTCTATCAGCCATAGGCCTGCATAGAAATTGACCAAGGGAGCCATTCCGGAAGGCTCCCATAGGCTCGTACCCTCTATCCAATCCCCTTGTCTCCCCTGGTCCTCGTCATCCCGCCTCGTCCCCTCCCACTCCCGCCTCGTCGAATTGTGGAACAATGAGGGTTGTGGTTGAGGGGGAGGGACTTGGACTAAAACTAGAAAAAGGGATGACATATCTCCTGTATTCGCTTCTTTGCACTGGTTCCCAGTAAAATCCAGAATAGAATTTAAAATCCTTCGCCTCACTTACAAGGCTCTTAATGGTCAGGCACCATCATATCTTAAAGGGCTCATTAAACCCTACTTTACTGCTAGAACACTATGCTCTCAGAATAAAGGGTTACTTGTAGTTCCTAAAGTCTCCAAAACTAGAACAGGTGCCAGAGCTTTCAGTCATCAAGCTCCTCTTCTCTGGAACCAACTTCTGGTTCTAGTTCCGGAGGCAGACACTGTTCTTACTTTTAAGAGTAGGCTTCAAACTTTCCTCTTTGACAACGCACTATTCTGAGGTCTGTCATTCTGGGTGTTATTAACACTGTCTTCTCTGAAACAAGGACTGTGATTAGTGTCCAGGCAACAGAGGAGTAATTCTGCTCCAGAGGACTCATTTACTCCTTAACACCCAGGCTCATTAAACCCCAGTGCCCAGTAAAGCGATTATTCAGTGATAAAGTTTTAACTGTGCCACTGTCTGTCTGGATAATCCGGGGTCGAGCACAGAGAGCACAGAGGGCTCGTCCAGCAACGTGTTGCTAAGACGAGTGTTTGGGTCTTAACAAGCACTTTGACAAATATCAATTCACTACTGTCCAACATGATTTTTGAATTTTAAAGCCTTCCGTGCCATTATTAACTCTACTTTGAAGAAAAGAATGAAGAAATACTATCCAATTCTGATAAAAACTAATGCTAATGCAGCATCAACACTAAACCCTTTATGAGCTGCTATTGTTTTGATTGAATCCTGATGGATTTTTGTGTGATCTTGTCATGTCATGATCTTGACATGCAAAGTAACTCTTGTTCTGGCTCCCGCCGACTTCTCTTATTTTTAAAATGATGCGACTAACTCTTCCTCTGGCATTGGGACAAACATGCAGCCTTGGCATCTCCCTCTGAAAGATTTGGCTTATGTAAAACCAACTTGGTAATAATTTATTGAGCTCGCAGTTGGGATTCAGCATTTGTGGCAGAAAGAACGTGTTTTTCTTTTTAGATACAAAAAGACAATTTTACGCTACACTAAACAGCAGGAAAATTTTGTTATAAACCTTTATGCTTTCATAACCTTCTCTGAGGTTAGGTCTCTGATACTTCAAGTTCTTTGCACATTGAAAGGTGGAGTGGTAAACAAAAGAAAAAATACTATAATTAAAAGTGCCAACCTTATTAGGATGCACAAAAACAGCAACACTAATACACACTCTGACATGACTCTGTGTCTTTCGTGGTGACATGGCAACCACGAAAAGGAGGGTTTTTTCCCCCTCACATCGCTAAACATCCCACAATGGATTTGTATTTAGTGGTTTGTGTTTCCACCATCAATTAAGGTTGCTGGTCTATTGAAGACACTGCAGTTTGTACATTATGTGGCCACAAGATTGTATAAAACGAACAGAGCCAGAGAGGAAACACAAAGAGGAGAGGTCAGTCTGTGTCTTCTCCTGTGTACTTTAGTTTAATGACAACCCCTTGTGCCTTTACATGATAACTATGTTCTAACCTGTGCTGTACAATTAAGCCTCATCTTTTTGGTTGCCACCAATTTTCACCAAAAACATATAAACATCCCATCTCCCAGAAAACCATCCTCACCAGGTAATTATGTTGCTGTGACATGAATCCCTTGTTGTCTTGTGAATTTTAACTCTTGTAGGTCAAGCAAAGCAAAGCAAAGCAATACCTCTAAGTAACCAGTTGTTGTTTTGATGTTGGCTTCCATGCATTAATGAGTGTTAATGTAAATAGGGAATGTAAAATAAATACAAGCACATTTACAATAGAATATGAAACACAGATATAAGAATATGTAAAAAGGGGTTATTAAAGTGTCTATTATCTATATTTTATCTAGAGCTATAAATGTTGGCTTGTACACCATAAATAATAAAACAGTATCATGACATACAGCAAACCCACTGGTTTCATCATTATGTCTCAGTGCGACCCTTATGTGGCACATGTTTATATTTTACTGGGACATTTTATCATTATTGCCTATTATTAGTGTGAATACAGAATAAGTGGAGAAGCCATTCCAATATCTGTTCTGAGATGTGGCCCATTTGAACATGTGATATGAGCATGTTTAGACAGACTCATGTATATTGCAGATATTATCCTGATGTCCTGAAATCCTCTGATTGCTAATTTCACTTGTGTCAATAGATCTCCGTGCCAATACCTTACTCCCTAGAGAAATTAACAGTGATTGAGCTCCTGTATCTAATTCCTTTCTTCCCTGTTTTTGGTTCTCAATATTCTACACTAATGATCTAGATCTCTTCCAGTTTGCCCTCCAGGTGACAGAAAACAACCAACTGCAGTTTCATTTGGGGAATTAATTTTCAGGCTGACAAGTCTGGCTGCCTCTTGTCATGACAGTGGCAGGGGGTTAATAACTTGTCATTGACCTTGTTGTAGGATACTTCCAGGTAAGGGGCACATTCAAGTGGGCTGTTGTGACTCCATGCATTGATACTTTTAAATGAGTCACATGAGTTGAGGCCACAGTCCTTTTTGGGCGAAGAATCCAACTACACTCTTATAAAACACACATTTTTACCTTCATTGTGTACAAATCCATGTCTGACCTTTCAGAAAAATAATTTTATCAGTAACAGTGGTGCCAAAAGGAGCTGGAGATAATGCCACTTTCTGATTGACACAGTGATATCATTGACATGAAGTAGGCTAATCCTGGCTTTAAATTACCAGTTCTCATACATAATGCATTATGCTAATGGTTATGATATAAATATCTTCATCATGTATGTCCTAAATAATGTGTCACTACAGGCTTCACAGCAGCTGCCTTGTGATTGCAAGATAGCCCTGCCCCTGCACCTGTTTGGATATTTCATAGTTTTAGCTCTAGGACTGAATGTTGCTTTTATGAGTTGAGCACTTTTGATGACCTGGATACATAAGGTTGATTCAGAACTTACTGTTGTTGTGTTTGATAACTTATTATTGATCTGGTGTTTTTGATGAAAAGATGTGTTCTAAGATACAGCAGTAATATGTCCATAAACTCAGATAATTTCCTTAAACCTGCAATAACTGATTATTTTTGGCCCCTTACAGACAGCAGGAATGGTTTGCGAGCACAAAATTGACATACATTATCACCTTTTTAGTTGACATGCTTGTATCCAGGTGGTGGGGAGTACAATTATGATTCATTTGGAGTCCAACATTATATCCCCTTTAGCTGTGTTTGGTCTCTACCAATTCCTGAAGGAAATATTTGGTTCTTGAGCTGCTAATTTGTCCTCTCCGTTCACCATCTAGTCGCTAACTGTGTCTGATGTTCGGCACTGAAAAGCTCCCGAAATCCAGGGGAAGTTGTTGTCGGAAAGAAAGAAACCACAACATATCATTGCCGAAAAAATAGAAACAAGTGTTAGGTCCTCGTGTGAGTAAAGTAGTAGCTGTTCAGCAAGTATACCTTAAAAACCACATTGCTATGATCAAAGTGCTATAGGTAAGAACATGGAATTACTTTTTTTTTTTTTTTAAGTGATTATTGATCTATATTTGTCTCTGATAATAAAGTGTATAGAATTACAAGGACCTATAGGTGACAGAACTGTAGGAAACAGCTTTTAATGCTGGTACGTGAGTTGTTACTTTGTAGATATTTCAATACATGTGGCAACAATAGCAATGCTGTTGGACTTTAAAAGCAGTGGATATTTTTGGCAGGGAGATATTTTGAGTCCATGTTTTTGACTGAACCTGGCAACTCCGCGAAGTGAGCTGCACATTCAGTCTGTTGGTTCATCCCGACTAGCCACCTCTTTCACATCGTACAACATTTGAATGAGTATAATCACCTAGAATCGCGATGCACTTTACTTGAGTAACTTTCCACTATTCCAAACATCAATAGGAAGGAGTGATGTATCTGGATGGTTTTACCCATCAGATGGACCACAGTGGTGGCTCTTTGGATGAAACTGCATAACCAATGCTTTATCTTCGTCAGGAATGACCTTGTTGAGTTTCGGGATTGATCAGCGCATTGACGCAACCACTCTGATAACTCTGAAACCCATTTATCATAGGCAAGGTTTTAGCCTGCTGCGGCTACATTTACTGGCAGAAAATCAATCTCTTCTTATCAGTTAATACACCGACGGGTCAAGGCAGGAATATGTGAACATGTACAGTACAAGCCAAAGCTCTGATTAGAAAGGATGGAAATGTTCAGTAATGGAGGGGAGTTGGGGAGAGGTG
Source organism: Chelidonichthys spinosus (assembly GCA_029853015.1). Lineage (NCBI taxonomy): Eukaryota > Metazoa > Chordata > Actinopteri > Perciformes > Triglidae > Chelidonichthys > Chelidonichthys spinosus. Next base: position 10,961,347 of record CM056826.1, read on the forward strand.
AAATCAGAAAGACATGTGACACGATCCAACACTAATTCTCCATCATATATCATTCTTATTCTTGGCTGAAGAGATTTCTTTGAAAATTCAGTTTTTATTCCCAGGCAACCCCCTGCTGCCTGGAAAACAGGGCAAAATTTGAATTTTTTCTTTTTGCTTCTTCAAATACTCATGGGAAAGGAGTGGAAGTGCAGCTGTGATGCAAAGATGCCCACAGTGTACACGCACTCACACACACACACTGTACAAAGCAGGACATGCATGGCTACATCTGTATGTGAGGGATTCGTTTGGATTTGCATACTGAAGTGCAGTGTCAGCCCGTGTCTTAGCAAATGTTGCCATAGGAGCTGACTTGTTGTAAACAGAGAATATCACATTTTGTACAGTATAATGAAGCAATCTCTTAATGGGCTAACTGGGTGTTTGCAGGTGGGATGGTGTGTGCGAGTGTGTGGTGTGCGTTTCAGATAAACAGGAGGATCATCTTATGGATGCATCACGTTTTTGGCTGGATTATGGAGCCTCTTAATAACATGGTCTGTTTGTTGTGGGGAATAAATAGCGAGCGGCAGAATTGTGCCCGGCGTCTTAGAACAAAGCCCACGTAGCAACATGTCATTTGCAATCACAGCTTACAGCACTGGGAGAGACAAAGTCAATACCTCCTAATGGACACGGGAAATCTGTAACGTGTCCCGTTGCCTGGGTCAGAATGCTCATTCGGCCCAAGTGTGACGGTGCTGTTTACTCATGGAAGCTCATCAACTGCATTATGACTGAGGGGTTTGTTTAACCGAGCTTCCATCTTAAATTGATTGAGGTTTTGGTGAGCGGTGTAATTGCAGTCAGTACTCACACTCAGTTTGTTTATTCCCTCTTAAATAATAGAAATAGTAATCTTCATTGTCCACAAATGTGGAAATTGGCTTCAAACACATAGTAAATCACAATACATACAATAATGCGGCTCCGGTTTGAAGGGGGCTATATGGTCTTGGTTGCTGCAGCGGCTCTATAGCATCTTCCCAATGGTTTTGTGAATTATTTAAAAGGCGGGGTGAACAGGATTCAACAAAGTATCTCAGACTTTTTTGTATGAATTTTTTATATGAACATTAGCAGTTATTTCTGTAATTTCCCAGTAATTTTACCAGCCTTGTTTGTAACTAATAAAGGGTCAGTTCACCCAAATCACAACAAAAACATAGACATTGGTTTCATGAGCTGAGGTTTATATCCACCTATAAAAATCATGCTGCCGCCTCAATACAGTGGAGATCAATGAAACTGTATTTGCGGTTCTCAATAATTACATTTTAAAAACTCCATAGCGGTGGTTCTATGGAAAACAAAGTCTTGCTCAGTGTAGATACTATATCATTTAGATTATGTTTTGGTGGAATCATTCATTTTACCCTTACATCATACTGATGATGAAAGATAATTTTAATGAATTGTCATAAAAAAACTTTAAATGCATTAAATGAATATGAGTGATTCCTGCAGCATCTAACGTGCAGTTGCTTCACACGCTGAGACCCCTGCAGCAGGACACACGTATTGATAACGCTGAAGCCTCTGAAGATGATGCTGCATCACTGTGCAGGGCCATCAGTCCATCCTGTTCACCTTCATTAAATCATGTGCAAATGACACCAGAATACAGAGTAACCATCGAACATCAGCCAGGTCTGCTATAACTCGGTATTCTACCTGTTTATGTGGGAGAATCACATGGCAGGAAGTCCCATCACAATCACCGCTCTATTACATCTGACGATATCACAACATACGACACAGTAGAATTAATATGGAAATAGGCAGATTGTGGAAAATATATACAAGGCTTCAACAAACTATTGATTCCCTGAAGAACCCTCTCTTCTCTGAGCTATTGCTGTCAGATACTGGCTTCATGTAACTACAAGATGCCACCTGGCAGGAGAATGGAAACAACCTTTTTTTGTAAAACTGACTTGAACAAATGATCAATGTATTCTTTTCCCACACAGAGCAGTTGTTGCGAAACTAAGACAATGCATCATTATTTTCAACACTTCTGTGGAGTAGCTTTGCTATTTCTCAGTCAAAGAAAATGGGGGAAGGAGAATATTCATTTAATTGGTTTATTTCAGGGCCACGGGGAAACTGAATGTCACGGTATGAACGTTTCGTGTAAACAGCTTAAACCCGGCGACGCCTCGGTCCGTTTGCACAGGTAAGCACGCCGCTGATGATCAGCCTTCAACCTGAGGCCGACCTGCATTTCACCAGTTATCTTGTGATCTGTGACTAATGAATAACAGAGGTGGAAATTTACTGAAGCCAAGTGTGGTGGAGATGTGCTCATCCACCCTGAACAGATCACGCTGCTGTGTAATAATGGATGGTAGATAGCTGCCATTACGACCTTCCCTCTGCACGGCGGAGCACTGTGAGCCACATGAAATCAAATTATCGCTCAAGAGGAGGTTTGCTCTCCTCACCCGACATGTGCCCCCCCACCCCCATCCCCCTCACACTCTCTCCTCATCTCCTCTTCCTCCCGGCCTTGCTGTTGGCTCTGCATCCACCTACAGGGGCAGGTTTAGAAAAAAAGGTGAAATAACTTATATATAATCCCATTTGGAGCCCTGTATAATCCCGAATGATGAATGAATGCCAAATAGCCCATTATAAATAAATTCATAACATTCTTATATGTGAGCATATCAATAACTCCAAATAGCCGACATATATGACTACATATATGACTAAACCATTGCAGCATATCCAGAACGCTGCAGCACAAATGTCGCTCAGCAAAGTCCTGACAAAGTCCGTCAGGACAGCAGAATCACTTGCCATCTTCCGAAAAAACTTATTGTAAGTTGCTTTGGACAAAAGCGTCTGCTAAATGCCCTAAATGTAAATATAAAATAAAAATACAAATAAATCAGAAATAGACATGAACAGTATAATCCCCCTCACCCTAAACCCTCTCTTTTTTGCACCTCTTTGTGGTTCTCTTTTGTGTCTTCTGTGTCTCGTTATGGTTGTTTTGCATTTTTCTTGCCCCCAGTGCCATTGGAGGTCAGCCCTCTTGTTCCGCCCCTGTCCACCCCCCCCATCTTCTCTGTTCTTTCTTTCACGCTGTCTCTCCTATGCCTCTGTGAAAGAGGAGAAAATGTGGGAGAAAAGAGAAAGTGCAGCGATCCTTTGAGATCTCATAAATTCAATATATTCTTGCTGAGACTCCCTAAAAGTGCTTGGGAGTGCATTTGGTGAGTCCATAAGTCACAACATTGTCAGAGGGGCGATGGTGATGCATGAGGGCGCCGGCGCTCAGTTCATTTCAGAGCAGGTACTCTCCGTCAGATAAGCGCAACCTTAATTCCTTCCGCTGGCCTAATGTGTTTTTAATGCAGCCCTGTGACTTATGTTGCTGTCAGTCGGTCGGCCTCATAGGGATGCCAGGATGCTAGTGGGCGGCAGACAGGGGACCAGGGAAAAGGTGGCAAAGATTAATCGGAGCGCCAGAGCCATAACACTTTTGATAAAATCTGTATTGACTGAGACCACTGAGAGGGCTGCATGTGTGGAAGTAAAAAAGAAGAAGCAGGATGCTCGGCATGTCTCGGCTGCAGGATAAATGAGTTCGGTTTGTTCAAATGTGCGTTTAATGAAACAATACGGACTGACCTCAGCGGCAATTGATGTCATCGATACCATGCAGAGGCGGGTACATTTTTCATAGCGATGTGGTTCAGCGCAGACGTTATTAATTGTCGGCGCGTTTTCTAGCTTTGGAGACTTATTGTAGAATCACCGCACAGCCATTCATCAAAAGCCATGTGTCATGTTGTGATCAACAAACACTTTATTTAAAACCAGTCAGGAATTTACTACATACGGTTCTGCCCTCTTAAAATGTCCCTGAGGAAATGTACAGGGCCACGGTGTTACTTCCACACTTCCATGTATGCTTAAGTAAACATTTGTACCATTAAAATAAGATTTATTTCTCTCAATCACATTATCTGAATGTATCTAAAAGCCCCTGGAAATGTGGCTTAACATTTTAATGATTCCCTCTGGATTTGTATTTAAAGTTACTCTGCTTTTGAAAAGGTTGAGTCTCAAATATACATCTGTGCCTTCTCCCACATTAAATAATGGAGAATCTCTGCTAGTGAAAATATTTAGAATAATTGCCGAACACAAGATGTCTCTTTCGTTCACTGAAAGTCCATCATAGTTCTGCAGTTTTTCACACTAAGTTGCATACTGAACCACGCTTGACTCCAAATAAGTCGTGATGTCATAAAATAATGTTGTATCCATGCAAATGTTTAAGCATTTCCACAGCAGGTGATTTCAAAAACTCTGCACTTGCAACATTTGACACAGTGAAGTAGTGTAAGGCAAGTGTATTAGTGTAAGGCAGTGTAAAGGACATCTGTATTCCTAACTGCTTTAAGTATAATATACTTAAAGGCAGTTAAGTATAATATACTTATGGCAGTAATGGATTGTAATCAAATGAAAACATTTTATCTGCAGCAGTTGTAAAGTATGCACTGTCTATGTAACCACAGTGGATTGAGTGTATTTGATTGTGAGTCACCACATTTATTTATTTTTTTCTCCAATCTGTGACCAAAGACTTTGCCACAGGGCCTCCAACATGCACGTCCCCTGCTCCACATGCTCTTTAAAAATGTTCAAATGGAAGCCTTCTTTCAAAACAGCACCATTCTTCCGTTATTTTCTTGCTCGTCTCTTCTCTGTATATTTGTCCCCCCGGCCCTGATAATCCCCCACATCCTTGGCTAATCAGCAGGAAAGGAACAGGGCAGCAGTGTGCTCAGGGTTGAGTTTTAAAAATGCATGTTCATCCTCTGAACACATACTGCGGCCCACGGGGGAGCCGGCTTCCTTCCTCCTGCGGGGGGGAATAGAACCACAGGCAGATAAAAACCTCCACACAGGGTAATGACATGCATGACTACCGCCCGCATGCACACGTGGAGGATCAGTGCCAAAGGTGAGGATGTTTCCTGAGCGGAGCACAGATAAACAGAGAGGAGGCCAAGGCCATGCGTGTCAGAGGGGTGTGCATGTCTGTGTGGGAATGAGGATTTGTTCAGGGTGGGAGGTCCTCTGCCAGCTAATTGTGTTTTTCCGGCCTTGTGCCTGCCAATAAATTGGCCTTGTGGTGCCTCTCCGGCTGGCGGGGCTGCCACAGAAAGGTCACAGGTGCTCTGAGAGAACAGACCTGCAGCACTGCATTTGGAGGCGTTACGATGTCTGATTCAATTCCAGCAAGTTTGCATTTGTTTTAGTTTTTATCTCCACATAGCACCAACTTGGTCTCAAACGACTCAGCATATTTCATTTGAGCAATTTGTACCTCAGTGCTGCTGAAGTTTGCCGTGATGTCACATTACACATCATTGTCGTATTTTCTCCGTCCCTCCCTCCTGCCACACTCCCACTTCCCCAAGCCTGTCGAGAAGGCTTAAAATAGAACATAATATCGCAGACAATAAGAATAAGAAACAGATTAAGAATTTTTCATTTTCATTTGATGAATTAATTTCAAATTTTAGAATCTTAACAGGCAACACTACTCGTCCACCAGATGCCTTCAGACTTGTCCACCTGCTCCAGTCCCCTGACTCCTTCATTTCCACTTTCCCTCACTTCTTTTCTCGCCAGTGTCAGTCACCTGACCTTTCAAGCTCACCTGCTCACCTGTTTCCACTTTCCCTCATCAGCCCTGCAGTATATAACCAGCTTTCAAGGCACCAGAACTTATGCTCCAACCTTGTACCCCACACCCGTCCGTCTGCCAACCCACCTGTATCTGATTCTAGATGGTCAAAGATCACTCAAAGATGTGTTTTTCTTTTCTTAATGTGTCCTAAGATCTCTGACCGCCACTCTGCTGACGTGCATCTGTTTGTCACTCGCGAGATGTTTTTTCACATTCTTCCACTGAAAGGGAGATGTCTGTGCACTTCCTTAAAATCTGAGATTCAAACCTGCTTTGGGCAAATGCTAGATACATTTAAAAGCCAATTGCTTGCTAATGCGCAAATGCCGACACAAATCGTCAGGGAAACAGACGCAACGTTGGCAAAAAATCCTGAAACCTCCAACGCAGATCAGTTTTTGAATGTAAACTGGACCCTGGGGCCTCCTTCCACTATTTTCCAATCAGAATCTTACAAGATATAATTATATGTTTCACAAACACTGTGTCAGCCACTGCAAACATGCTAACAAACAAGATAGATAACAGCTACTGCCGACACCTACCATTCTCATTCTGATCTGAACAGCCTCCTGATCTCAGTGAACAGTGTTTGGCTGAATCCCTCTGATGTTTCCTTGCATGGTTAAAACTGAACTGAGGCCCAAACTATCACTGCAAATCACGAGCCGCCGTCTTGACGTGCACTGGAACCGAGTGCCAGATGCAGAATTTCTCACTGTTGGAGAGAGTAGATGTGCTTCAAGACACTTTTTCATTCTTTTTATTTTACTTTTAGGTGGGTAACCATGCTAAACAAAATATACTTTAATACGTGTCTGCAGGGGAACTTGAAGTAACACTAAAGATCGGCCTCTCTTTTCAAAGTAACACACCCAAAGATCCTCTTACAACCCGACAGCTAAAGTGTCTGTTACCACTGATCTTTATAGTGTATTTTATAGCATATGTACATCATATTGCTAAATCCTTCAGTAAAGTAGGCAATACAAAACAAAACAGACATGTAATTTTGAGACAACGTGCAATGTTGGGTGAGGATCTATTTTGAATGTAGATTGTCTCGAGGTTCAGCCAATATTCCTATATTGTCTTGTTTACGTCACAGAAAATCTTCACAAAAGAGATGAATGCAGTTCATAAACCTGGGAGAAAGAGAGGCGAGACATTATAACCAGAAGAATTTAATTAGGTGTATGCTGTACATCATCGGGGGATTACGACTGTAAAGATAGACGTGCAGCCACGAACCCATACATTTATCTGACAGCTGTTGACGGATCTGTTGATTTTGTTTTCGAGAAATCTTGCTCCAGAGGCAACACTGGAGGGAAAAAAGCGTTAACGGGAACTCTTTTATAAGAGAGAGTCCAGGCCGATGGTTGTCCCTTTATATTTGTCTTTCTGCTTGTTGTATCCATCACGTGGTGGTGGCAGGATGAGTGACGGCTGCTGGAGTGATTGAGGTTTATCTTGTAACATGCAGCATCTGAGAACAATGCAAACTACCCATAAACAGCTGGTTATGTATAATACATTGTGTTTATTATTACACTGTATTTTCTTTCTCCCTTTTTTTTCCTTTTTGCACTTTTACGAGATTCTGCTTCATTTAATTTATATATTATTGTGTCTTGTCTATGTGTGTGGGTATTTTCAAGGATTTACCTAAGTAACGTTAATTTGTATTTGCGTGTGTGTGAGGCCTATTTTGCCATTTTGTTACATCTCAGAATTCTCATTTTTCTGAGCTGATGTTGTTGTACTCCTGCACTAAGCTGTGGACAAATAGCTGAATCACTTATCTCATTTGTGGTGACTATAACCCATCGCACTGCTACATTTGCAGGTAACAACGCTGATAATGGCGCCTCAGCATTGTTAAGTCTTTTCCTTTCCACCCCCCCACCCCGCCTCATTGCTGTGCTGAAAGCCATTTCTGTGAACAGGCGCACAGTTTTTTATCTCCAGGCCATTTGAATTTTCACTCATTTTTTTTTTCTTCCAAACCTCATTTCATCTGTGTTGAATGGTGCTATCTTTGGCTGCAGGCTACAGACTGTGTCTGCCTTCCAGAGTGGCTCCACAGTGGCTACATGTACACTGAATAACAATCACATGTTTCTTTGATTGGTCAGTTCATTAGTGGCTGATGTCACCGCTGTCGCTTACTGTCCATCAACGTGATGCAGATGGGCTTAACTATTATATTGGGTTATGATTTAGAAAACAATTATGTATTGATTTTTCCCCCCATTGGTTTCTCTCGGGTGTGTGTGTTGCTGTGATTGGCGGACGGCCTCTGGCTGTGTTGATGTTGGATCAGGTGTCTGGGTTAAAGAATACACCGTTCTGGCGTCCTCCCTGCAATGTTTAGAAGGACGTTGTGTTGTTAACATGCGGTTAACCCTCATGTTCTGTTACGTTCTTCTCTACTTAAAACCCACTTACACAGTTTTCACAAAAAATTCCATTTGGAATTAGTTGTTAGGTAAGAACAGAATTTCCAGGCACAAAAGCCATCTGTCAATCAGTCCACAGACTCAGTCTTTTGTTAATGTTTTTGCCCGTCTAACATGCCATCACTGTGATGTGTTGTAACCACAGTGTAACCATTTGGGGCACTGTGGTACCTGTCCACCTGCTGTATGACCTGTAACATATATGAAGAAGTGTTAACGGTAAACATTCATGTCGACACTCTACGCCTTGTCAATCCTGCATCATCAAACATCCTTAACAATAACCGACAGTCACCAGGCTGACTGACATCAGACATTAACGGAGCCAGAATAGTTATCGGCTCCATTGGAAGACAATAACAGCATTCTGTGTATTGATGAATTGATTTCATTTCCCCGTCCAGCGTAGCGAGGGGAATCTGCCTGTGGTCAGAGACATACATTTTCGAAATGATTAAATCTGTCTTTTTTTGATAAATATTGACTTTTTGGACTGAGATAATTATGTAGCATTGCTTCGCTCGCTATTGGAGGCAATTTTCCCGGTAAGTCATTAATAACAATATTTCTAATGTTATGTATGAAGCTCCAAAGCTTTGAACTGTTTGGTACAGCCCTAGTTATCATTATTATGTTAGAAGGGTATAAACCCAGCAGCAGGACCAGTATCTGCTCCTTCAGAGGAGGAACAGGAGGAGCACTGCCAGAGCCCTGCAAAGTGACTCCCAGCAAGCTACTGGTATTCATATTTCTGACCAAATGGTCAGAAACAGACTCCATGAGGGTGGCATGATGACCCAATGTCCTCTAGTGGGACCTGGTCTCACACCCCAGCACCGTGCAGCTCCGTTGGCATTCGCCAAAGAACAATAGAATTGGCAGGTCTGCTATTGGTGCCCCGTTCTCTTCACAGATGGGAGCAGGTTCACATTGAGGACATGTGACAGGCGTGAAAGAGTCCGGAGACGTGTGGAGAACGTGATCCTTCCTGTAACATCATCCAGCAGGACCGGTTTGGGGGTGGGTCAGTGATGGTCTGGGGAGGCATATCCTTGGAGGGTCAGAAAGACCTCCATGTCATAGTCAACGGTACTCTGACTGCTGGTAGGTACCGGGATAAATCCTCAGAGCGATTGTCAGACCTTATGCTGTAGCAGTGGGCCATGGGTTCCTCCTGGTGCAGTGGGTCCTTGTATTTATATATTAGTCAATGATAAGCAACAGTTTATTTTCAGGCCTGTAATCATTTTAGAAATGCACCAAATCCCCTGCCAAGCTGTGGCTTAGTAGCCTCTTTTCATTACTGATGTAACTGCATTTTTAAACACCACAACAATATTTTAGGCTATTCCTATTAAGATTTAAACCACAATTTGATAGAATGCCCTATACTGTATTGTAATGTCTTTGAATTATCTTTATTATATTATGTCTTGAACAGTCAATAAAATTCTGTCTTTTTGTATTTTTAATCCTAAAATTGACTATATTACAATAAATGTACAAATGTTAATTTGTTTCATTATTTTGAAACAAACATCACTAAGAGGTTTCAAATGTATTTTACATATTGTTATTTAAATTTTTACTACTGATGCTAGAAATATTACATTTTATTTGGTGTTCACTTCAGGAGTACCTTCACTTCAGAACCATTGATTATTGTTTTGTGTTTTTTTTACATTTGGCACACGCCTTCAATTTACAAAGAGTGGGATTCATCATTATAATAACACAGGTATGAACAATTCTGCCTTTTCTTAAGAACAAATTTAAGACTTGTGGCAAAGGGTCACTTCTTCAATAGTCCTCTACACGTAGGGTTTTGAGAAGATATTAGAGTTAAACTATTGCCACTAAGGCCACAGTGAGATGTGGATGTGAAAAAGAGAGCATCACATCTATCCTCCATTGGCGTTTGTGAGCGAGACATTTCGACAAGCTCATACCTTTTGAAATGACATAATATGGTTATGGTCGCACATTCACCAGACTGGCCAAAGTATGCAAGCTAATGTAGTTTAGTCTTAAATTAAATATCTGCAGCCTCACTTTACTGCTCTGTCTCTCACTCACTTCTCTTCTTCTTCTGCCCAGCTCAATCTCACACATTACACTCGCTACTTTATATCTCTCCCCGCTTCTCTCTTCCTTCCATGTCTCAGTTTCCAAAGGCTAATGCACTGAAGCAGATAATTATACACCCCCATCCCCACCACCCACCCCACCCCTTACTGGCTTCTGAAACAACATCCCTCTCCTCCAAGTGTGCACAGTGAACCTGCATTGATGCAGGAGAAAAGAAGACAAAATCCCATATTCAGCGAACAGTGATAAATGAGGACACATATGCGGCAAACAAGCTGTCGTTGTGACATTGCTGGGGGCATTTCACCCCATTACCAAAATAGATCCATGTTATTCTGTGTTTTCCCATCAAATCACATCCTGGGATGCTGCGTAAGTTAAAAGCTTAGGACATCATTTAAACTCCGAGCATCGCACAGACAATGTGTGGAGTTGGAGCTTTCTGAGGAAGCTCGGGGAGATGACATCATTTCCTCTGACAGCACCAGGCCTAATGGTCATGTTTTAATGTGTAACAGCACGTCTGAATGTGCTCAGGATTGAAGTGAAGGTCAGGAAAGTAAAACATGGAAAGGATGAATGTCTTTTTCCATATTCACAGCTATATTGTGAGAATCTCTAATTATCCTGAAATGGTGCTCATAAATATAACAATATATGTGCCGCACCTTATCTGTTCTCCTGCTTGTCTTTACTAAAGCATGAAAAAGATGACACGTCATATTTTCTAATATCCTCCTGGTTTACCCAATTTATTTCTTGCCAAATTCAGTCCTCAGTCCTGTGACATATTAATTCAGTGTGGGATATTGGAGTTAAATCTACTAATATAAGTGAATTCCAAGTCCCAATGACCTTTTCCCGACATTCTAGAGTGTGTCCTCTTGTGTATCTAAACTCAATGTGACATAGTGCTACAGTGCATGTGCATGCATGTACGTGTCACAGTAATTTTGTAAGCCTTACAGTCCGGAACAGATGAGTCACAGGTGTGTGTGTATTGCCAGAGGAGGTTTTAAAGTTACAGTGACAAATGAACAGGAGTTTATTCTGGGGTGTGTGTGTGTGTGTGTGTGTGTGTGTGTGTGTAAGCTTGCATGTGTACAGTTTATTCAAAATGATTATATTGACAAAAGATGTGGACGGACCTTTTCCTGTACTTTTATGTTCCGTGGCTTGTGGCTGTATTTTTTTCATTATTAATTAAAGTACATTTAATGCTACAGCATACAATGAGTTTGTAGTCGAACAGTGGTTCCTAATCTGTGGGTCAGAGCCACCACAAGGGGGCGAAAGAAGTACAACAGTCAGGAAAAACACGTTTCCGCAACTCAAAACATGTCAATGTTTCAGATGTTCCACAATTTGCCACGTTGAAACACACAAAGACTCACATGGTGAAAAGGTTGGGAAACATTACTGTGGGAGAAGAAGAAGGCAGAGAGTCCTGTCCTAAACCTCATTCAGTACCTTTGGGATAAATTGGATGAATGACTGCAACCCAGTCCTTAAATGACTAGGCCAATGATATTCCATGTATTTGGTAATTTAAACCAATCCCATCAAAAAAATCCTTACTAATGATCTATCAGTTCAGTGTCACTCAGTTCCCCATGTCTGTAAAAGCCCTGAAGGCATAAATCCTTAACAACGGTTCGGTAATATACTTTTTCTTTCAAAAAGTCTCACAGATTTTCTAAAAGAAAAAAAAAGGACATTGAAGTTTTTTGGAAAACTTAGTCAAACAGGAGTAAATAGTGAATATTTTGGGAACTATTTTCAGCAGTGCATTGATACATTTGCTGATCCAGTGACTGTTGCTCTTCAGCACAGAGGATTAACTTTGACTTCTCAAAAATTAATTGTTTTCGTCGTTGAATGGGATTTGTTGACAAGAAAAAGAAAAAAGTGATGACTGGCCTCACTAATTCTCTTGTGCGTAAATGGGAGAAAATATGCAGCTAGGATCCAAAATCTGGTGGAAAACCTTAAAACAGAAGGGTGTAGGTGTAGGTATAGCAACATATTAATGTCCACAGTTTCATATAAGTTGTCTTACAATCCATATATGCTTGTGAATGTGCACACTTTCTAATGTGTATTTTTGTTGCCTGGATTGCCACAGGTGAAGAGTGACACCGATCAGCACAGTATTTAGGAAAGCCAGCTGGACCATCTGTGCAAGGTGACTTCCAAGTGTAATGCGTCAGTAGTCATAGATATCATCTCTAGATTACCATCTCAGACTTTACTGCTCTGCCGCTGTTGAAAAGCACTGTGCATGCATGCCCACAACCGGGGAAAATAGATTACTGGACTGGTTTTCGAAGGTCTGTGGCTCATATTGCGATCCCCGCAGTCCGGCTGGAGAGCAGATGAAGAACTGATTATGAAGGCCATATGCAGGATTAGGAGGCACGAGAGGAACGAGGAGAAGGATGGAGTTTGGACCAATAATCAATGCTAGCAATTTTCACCACCTATATTATGCATCCTTGCATTATTGAAGAGTCCTCCTTTGTATTACAAATGCCCTTTCTTGTTTTTAAGTCATAGATCCAAACATTTTAATAAATAAACATCCATTTCTATGGCTGCTTTACATAACAGAAGTGTGATTCATCTGAAGGTTCATGAGAGCCTTTACATCTGTTGTTTCAAAACTCCTTTGAGCAGATAACTGATGCTTCAGCAGAAACGGTGCAATCTTTGGAATAAACAGAATAATGATGCAGTCAAAGACAAAACAGATAAATAAGAGAGCGCAACCCACAGCTGACGGTTGAGCGCTGGGAAATGTGGTGGGGAAAAAAATCTGTATTAAATTGCACCAAAGATGACAAAGAGCAAAACAAAACCATCCTATGGCACATAAGAGGATACCACGGCTTCTTCATGATTTGCATTTGATTCAGTTCAGGCTCCTTTGCTTACCTGTTAGCATTACAGCTTCATTTTTTTATTACAATCAAATCTTTTTTTTATTCTTTAGTATATGAAAGGAAGTGGCCGTGATATACTGTGAATACAAAAGATAGAGTAGGCTACTAGTGAATGCAGTTAAAGGTTTTTCAGTAATAACTGATTGTAACTGATATCCACAGTTTTTCAGTCTACACTGTGTAGATTAACTCTGGCCATGTAGTACAGTATAAACGGAAAGCCACTATATCATGTATAGTGTAACAACAAGCACAGTGCACAGTTAAATATGGTCTGAGTATGGTCAGTTATTCTGCCCCCTGGTGGCCAAAGATCTATCTATGCAGCTATAAAATTGATATAACACATTTAACATTTCTTTTCCATCATTATTGGAAGATAAATATTGGAGTAGCGTGAGGGCTTGCAACAGTCAATGAAAAAATATGTTCAGATGTTTCATAAGGTCAGGTGATGATTAACTTAGCTTAGCATACAGACTGGACGCAGGGGGACACAAACAAACAAACAACATGGGTTGACTGGTAAGCTAATGAGATGCTGATAAACAATGTTTGTAGCTTTGGACAGAGCAAGGCTTGCTGTTTCTAGTAAGCTAATTACCTCCTGGCTTTAATTGCTAAATTGTGCTCAATACATAGCTAGTGCTACATCCAAACCATAGCCTACCATGTAAAAACTATAGTGTGTCAGTTAGTTCATGTAAATAGTTATGTCACCTTTAAATTGTGGAAATAAATACATTTATGCTGACGTGCCTGGGATGATTACCTTCCTTCCACTCAATGCATCATGGGATACTAGCCTCCAATCCATGAATATGTTTGTGAGGAAAACAAATTCATGAATGGGGTTCTTGCTCCCATACCTGCCAAGACAAAATGCAGCTCAGGGCGTTTTCAGTATTACCCTGCACCTTGTTATCTCCAAAACAGCAGTCAGTGCAGTAAAGTTGACCATTAGCATAAAAAGCTAATATATGATATTAGGTCCCTAATGAGCTTGCTGGGCATGTACAAAATTAAAGTAGTGTTGTCTTAAAAGAAGAGAGACAACAGCCATGGATTCAAGCCATAGCAGTTTGGGAGAAGGGAAGCTTTTTATGCATGAAAATGCAGATTTTGTGTACTACCAGACAAAACCTCTCATAATTAGCCCAGCAAATAAAGGCACATAGAGACACGGTGTTGGTATTCTGCCTGTATCTTCTGCTGTGGTGGGTGTTCACATCACAGTGATTACCCCACCGAGACAGAGTGGCACCAAACACCACATATGTTTCATTTTTATGTGTGGGAGTGTGTGTGACCAAGGCGAGGAGGACAGGAGGACGCCGATAGTTTGTGTATTAAGTTGCTAAGTGAAATCCTCCATGCAGTTCAGTTCATCTCCCAGGTCGAAAGTTTTTAGTGAAATGGAAATTGCATTGCACACCGTGACCACTTTATAATTCCATATGTAGTGTATTTATGAGAACTGATGCTAATTATTCCATTTATTGTTTTGGATATTTATAATCTAAATGTTGCAGGAGCCTGTTTTTAGTTGTGTTGGTGGTTATGCTTGCTACCCCCCCCCCCCCTGCTCTCGGTTATATAAGTGTATAGCTTATTTATTATTTAGTTTGAGTCAAAGTGAATAGTAATTAGCCATGACCCTGTTTGATGCTGCAACTGGGGCCTGTTAAATTGATGCTGTGGAATAACTCTGGATCCAAAACGAACTCAGTTCAAACCTGTTCATTTATTCATGTCAGGCTCATCGACAGTGCACTTACACAAAACTTTGCCTCTTATTTTGCCAGGGTTGCTCAGCGCTTTAAATAAATGTATTTGTGTGCAAGTTTGAGCATAAAAGTGAGATGTGATGCTGCTGGTGGGAAGGGAGGGATAAAGATCGTGAGATACTATCAGAATTATCCTCCGTACAAGATTACAAGTGGTAATGTTTTCATTCACACGAGATTATAACAATGCCTTGAGGTCTATCAGATAGTGTTAAACAACCCAGAACTGAAAATGAGGCTGACATGATACTGTCGAGGGCAATTTACAGAATGACATGAGCCTGTAAATAGCTTCAAATGATGTGTCTCATTATTTCTCCATAACGCATTAGCTGTTACTTTCATTAGCAGTTACAGAAATCTAACAGGATGTTGAAAGTGTTACTAAAACAGGACAACATGAATAAAGTTCCTTGCCTTTGATGTAAAATCTTTAAGAAGTCTTGACAGCCGGTGCTAATGGGGGATGATCTCATATATGTTTTTTTGGATTGCTTGAGGTATTTGTCATGTTTTAATTATTTACAGTAAAACATGTGCATGTGGGTAGCGAAGGTTATGAAAAAGTCAATCAACTATACCAGCAACCATGCTGCAGGGGAAATACATATTTATTCAAAGTCATTCATGTTTATGAGCCACAAAGATTCTCATGACTTCCAGAGCAGAATAGGACACACTCTATTTGTGCATTTTAATGTTCCATTGTGGATATAAAATCTTCAAGGGTTCAAGTGTTAGCTGCCTGCCAGTCTATAAATATTGGCAAAGCTATTCAGACTGCAAGGGATTTGCTTATAGACAGAGCACTTTCAAAGGACTGGTATTAATGAGAAACTATTAACAACGTCTGCACATTTAATATGCAATGACATGTAGGTTGTTATAAAAGCCGCATACAGACCAGGTCAGAAGTGGGTTAAATAATCTATAACTGCTGATTAATTTCCCATGCATGCAAAGGCATCTTCAAATGTGTGGCTCTTCCAGTAAGGTTCACCACTTTTCTCCCAACCCTATTTCTTAAATCAAGGTTAAAAAGCTCCCGATAACGTTCTATGTTGGCATTTTTTTAACATCCAATGCCGGTACTTTTAGAATATTGATTTACAATATCTGCACATGGCATCTGCAATATAGTTAAAGGTGCTAAATTTGAAAATTAGAGATTAATACTGCAGGAAACAATTATGTCAAGCAACAGTGGAGTAATGGCACCCTGAGCAGAGGAACAAGTCACACTCCCTCTGTGTGTGTTTTGAGTCCCAGTGTGTTTGCCCCACTATAGCAAATTGCCACCGCTCTGCACTGCACTCACACGGCGGTTACTGCTGATAGCGCCGTCCTGACTCACAGCACCATAACACTGTTGGCTCTTCCAGCACTGTTGCCATTATTACCACTCTTCGTGCTCTGAGCACCATTAGCAAGCTGCTGGATTAGCAATCGCTATATTGACAGTCGAGGTATAGACAATTCTTCAATCATAGGTATGCTCTGAATTTGGAATCAAGCACCTTTAAAGGTGAAACCAGGCATCGACTTTTGAGTCTGAAAGATGAAGCCACTGCAGAAGTGCCTTAAACATGAATTATTTTCTTTATTGCTAGCAGGGGGCGACTCCTCTGGTTGCAAAAATAAATCAGATTGCATGGAAGTCTATGAGAAAATTCCCCTTGTTATCACTTAATTGTAACCCTTTGGTCTAAAAATGTCTTATTCAGTGTGCGCTTGCACTTATTAAAGGGACACTGTGTAGCGTTTTAAGTAATTTATTCGCTAAACGTCTTCATTCATAAATTTCCTCATTGGTTTTAAATTACCTCAATATTCCGATTTAGAATTCTGATTCGTAAGATAGCGCTATAGAGCACTATTCGTTTGAATGCAAAATACAATTTCACCACTAGATGGGAGAAATTCTGACACAATGTCCCTTTAAGATGGTGACAGCCAAAATGTCAAACTCAAGGCTTTCAAAATGGCAGTCAACAAACCAATGGGTGTGCACTTCCGTTACACAGTCTATGGGGTATGCGCCAATATTAGTCTGGAGAGTACTACTGCGTGGTGAAAGACACCTCTTTTTGAATCCAATAAATTGTTTTAAGTGATGTCACACAAAAGTCAGGGTCAGTGATGGCTGAAGACTACAAGTGTGAAAATGGAAAGAAAATCTGGGGTTGTGGTGTTGGAAGGAAGTGACCTTACCAGACCTCCTACTTGAGCATCTTGAAGCTACATTAGCAGCTACTAGCATCACACACCTGAATCTTGTCAATGATCGACCTGCATTGTTGGTAATTTAGACACCAGGCACCCCTTAACCATTCTCCGACCACACCGTTACTCTATACTTCACTATATTAAGTAAATTGTGAACTTCAGATTCGTCCACTATGAACATACTTGAACTGTTTAGGATACTGGACCGTGTCTCTTGATTGGTCAGTGTTCCTGTCCTTTCTATTTCGTGGACTGGGATTAATACAGCCGATTCAGATCTTCACCAATCAAATGAGCTCCTCTCCTCTCCTTTAATGCGTTAGGGGAGGTTCAGTGCAAGATCCGTCACTTGACAACCCGATGACAGAAGCAGCACTGCTGCTCCCACCACGTGCATCACGCGCTGTGCGCGCGTATCATAATAATAACAATGCCGATATTATAAAAAACAGCAGAGAGAGAGGGAGATGTTTTGGTCCGAGAGGCTGAGTTTCTGTTACGCGTGCCATCTGCCTTTGATCTGACGTCAGATGTGACGGGACAATCTATATAGATATAAATTCACGTGTTGATTCAATTAGTTGCATTAAATAGTGTTTGTTGTGATTATTTATTGCATTTAAATGTGCCTGGAATGAATGGACTTTATTTGTGCCTTACGCCGAGAGTAGACTAGGTTGGAGCTGGCGAGCTTTCAGCGCAGTCTCGGCGAGGCTTTTTGCCACGAAACTTCCGCTACGCCAAGCTGAATCTGTGACGCCTCCCCCTGCTGCGCCGCCACACCCATCTTGGCGCAGGCGATCCACCAAACTGCCAAACTGACCGTGCGCAAGGCTGCGCGGGTCGAAACTTGCATTGCGCTGGCTCCGCCACCCTGCGCCGCCCTGAGCTGCGCCACGAAACTAGGGCCCCATGTGTTGTATGAGGGCATTTTAGACATAATACTCTGTAGATCCTCACGACGAGAAAAAGAACAAGAATCTCCACAGGGAGGTCAAAGTTCAGGCTCAGCTGCAGAACACAACCCTGGAAGGGGTAAATATTCAGAAATTTGCTTAACAGCACTTCAGTAATGTAGGATGCTTTCCCTTGTAGGCGACTGGATCAGTTCCTTCTTCATTTCCATCCCCTACTGACTGCTACTGATGTCTAGATGTGAAGATCACGCATGCATCATCTGTATCTGTATTTTATGTTTTACTTAATTCAAGTAAATAACGACAAAACCCAATTAAAATTATTCTTAGCTATTTTCGATTCAAATTCAATTTTGTGAGACCACCTAACTGTAACGTGTATCTTATTGCCCACAATTTCTGAAATGACTTTGCATTATGTAAGCCTAAAAAAACAAAAGTCTGATCTCTCTTATGTACAGATAATAAATGAGAACATGAATAGATAGAGCAGCTGCCACACGGGTAAACAGCTCCACCACACCTTGTTGCTTGGCTACATAAACTGCATCATGTCATGCTTTTCATACTAATGAGAGACAATTAGTCCTGAGAAACAGTGAGCCACTCCTCCATGTGTCAAATGCAACATTCTCTGTTTAATGTGGACTCATTTGTCATGCACCCAGGGCTTATTACTGGATGGATGGCTCTGGTTATGATTGTTGACTCAGCGCCGCGGTCTGAGAATTTAATTGCAAAGCACTGTCTGCATCATGGGGCACACGCACGTATCCCCCATGTATTATCAATGTTCCATCAGATTTATTGATCATGTTGTTAACAGTGAAACAGGAAGGCATTTCTTCTGTGGTTTCTTATCAGTCAATATCCCCTCCCGCTTTAGAATAGAAACCAAAACTCTTGTTTTTTGTCAGAGAGAGAGAGAGAGAGAGAGAGAGAGAGAGAGAGAGAGAGAGAGAGAGAAACAAAGGCCCCCAACTGAGATCAAACTGGGAAACCAGTGATCACATGGTTTGCAAGTAAACTCAATGGATAATAAGTTGGTGCAAGGAAATCACAACACAAAAATTGATCATCCTTGAATAAATACAACAATAACTACACGGGTGACGTGTATCAAACTCAAAAGCTACACATTTTATTTATTTATTTTTTATTCAAAATAAATCTACGATGGCATATTATTCCACTGTAGGAAAAAAAAAATCTAAACCGAGAGGTGGGCAATATTTAGAGAAAAACACTTACAACCGACATCTCTGCAAACTAACTTGCCAAATCAAATCTGCGACTTTATTGTAGAGGTCATAGAGGAAGCAAACACGTTGCTTGATGTTTACCGTTCAGTGAAAGTGAAAGCTACTGCTAGCATCTTGACACCCGATCAATAAACACCCAATAAACACGACAATTTGGCCCAATAATAAATCAACAATAGGCCTAACCATCAACAGCCATCAGCCTCAGGACCTTAACGAGGCATTGTAATACCTTATGATGTATTAAAGGGACCACACTTCCCATAATTCTCTGGGAAAGGAAGAAAGGGGCAAAGTTTCAAGACGATAGTAGTTGCAAGTTGTGTACCTTCGTCATTACAAGCTAATGATTAAACTTTTATTCATTCACTAAAGGACACTGTCTGACTTTAAGTCCGAGGTCTTGTTTCATCATTTGTTACAAAGAGTGCCTCAAGCCATGTCCACATGGAAACATTTTTTGTGTGTAAACGCAGAAGTCTTGCACGTTTTGGCCGACCGTCCACATGGGTCCTGAGTTTTTAGGGCCTGTAAACGCACTTTTTTTGAAACCAGGTCCCAGGGTGAAAAAGTAAAAAATGCCACCCTTGCGTTTCATGTTCGTGTAGATGCCGTATACGATGTCATCACCCCGCCCCTTGACCCTCCAGCCTTTGACTTCTTATCCCCGCGACATCTCATAACAACAACAATGGTGGCCTTTGGGTTAGCAGGGCAAAATATTCTGCTCCTCTGCCACTATGCTGAGCTACAAAGGTTTTGCTTTATGCACATGCTCCATCTCTTCTTCTCCATGTTTGGTGTATTTTTGTAGAAGAAACAGCCCCACATATCGGTCTGGAATATGTAATTCAGCGTGCTCAGTCGTTTACAATGAATCGTTTGGACGCAGATTTTCTTGAAATGACGCCAAGGAATACCGGGGGTAAAAGGATTGTTTTGGTACGTGTGGACAAGGCCTCAGTCTTTAGTCCCTCCCTTCAGCCAAACTCTCACAGGGGGACTGTGGGTTGCCATTCTCCATCCATCCGCCAGATGCCATCAGACTTTCTCACCTCTCCTGGTCATTTCAGATCCAGCCACTTCCTCCTGCACTCCACTCACCCATTTCTCACCTTTTCCTCCACCTGACCTAACTAGCCTACATGCACACCTGATTCCACTTTCCCTCATCAGCCCAGAAGTACATAATCCACTCATTCCTGGGCAGTGTGTCAATGATGCTAATGCTTTTTCATTCCAGCCAACTAAACCCAAACCCTAGGCCAGTATCCAGCACATGTAAATATTGGACTCGTATACATTTCGTTTAGCGCTGTTTGCTCTCCATGAGTTCATGTCAAACAAACACAAACTGGTCTTATACGATGCCTGTTGGGGGCCACTATTTGATACTGGTTGACCGCCCACCAATGTTTTTGAAATTTCAGTTTGTGTTGATGATTACAGACGGGAAGTGTGAAATTCATCACTTGCAGTACCTCCTTCCACACCCCTGTCTTGCATACGGCACATTCGCCTCTGTTGATTTGCTATATGTTGCGATCATGAGAAAAGTGCCACGTCTGATCAGTATGAGATAGGCTTCTGGTACTCTATGGTACTGTATATGTCACCATGTCACAGTCACAGCTCCGAACGACAAGCTCGCCGGTGACTAATCTGATTCCATCTGACAGCTTTCACATAATCTCCACATCATCCCCGAATAGGAAAAAATGGATGTTGTGAAAGTGGCAGATATGAATGAATCAAAGGGGGTTTTCAGTTTATGATGCTGTGCAGTGTGGTATTGAAGTGTAACATAAAACTTCCTATGTTTTCTATGTGTAAGAGGTGTGATTAATGACATTAATTACAACACATTTATTTGAATGGAACAATTAATGTTCCATTTCAAGTTAAAATACTTCAAGTTTTTCTATTGCAAATAAGACATTCACTATTTAAAATCATATTGTTGCCGTTTGAATGTTGGGGGATGATTGTTTAAGGCCTGATTGGTTTTCTGTGCTATGATATGCTTGCAATATTGAACTCTTCAGCCATAAAGCGGTATTATGGTTTGAAAGGAGCCAGGAATGTATCTCCGTTTCTCCAGCCATCTGATCTATTGGCCATGATCACACTGTATTCAACACCCAAAACACATAGCGGTTGTAAAGAAGCTGACACTTTTGTCATTGGATACTTTATTAGGAGGCAGAATGCAACCGCAATGTTTAAATTAGAAATAAAATAGTTTATAGTTGCACAAAAAAAAACATGAGTATGCACAATTGTGCCAATTGCAGTATTTCATGTCAGCAAGGACGTAGCTTTTTTTGTGGGGGGGGGACTTTTGCATATAGGCAGGTCTCTTGCAGACTGTTTTCTCATAACTTTTCATCTGTAACTGACTTAAGGCACCAGACTGCTGCTTGTTTTGTTAGCCTACTATCTTACCATAACTAAAAGACTGTTTTAATTTAAAGTTAACTTAGAGATTAATATGTTTCTCCACAATTGAATCCACTATCGTGCTTACAATGTTTTTCTTCTTCATTTAAAGGAACACTTCATTGAAATCTTTTCTTTTTTTGTATCTACTCACTCCCATGTAGGCTTTAAAAGTGCCTCTGTCAAAAAGAGTCAAAGAACCAAAAAAAAAAAAAGGCATCAAAACATGCCCCTGGATATCTCACACCACTCCTGCAGCATTCTCCACTGTCCCAGAGTACATCTTTTTTTTTTTTTTTTCATGGCTCTGGGCCACCATTGGCATGTAATATAAATGCTGTGTATCCAGGCTGACAAATGTTGCATGAAGAAAGAAGCTAAAAAAGGGTTGAGGAAGCTCAACTTTTTAAGCTAAGAAATCTTTTAATGGAATATATCATATATTTTCTATGAATTTAAAATGCTCTGTTGTAACTCAGAGAAGCTCCTCCTTCTATTCAACTCTATGGGGAACACTCCTTCAATCGTGAGCAGATTTGCCAAATGAAAATGTGCATAAAAATAGCCAATTAGGATGCACATACACGCACGCATACGTGAAGACTCCACAATATAAGGCAGAACATAACATGATCTGCCATCCATTTTCCCTTCAGCTAATGTGATTTCCCCACTGTCTGCTCATTTACACTGATGACATCAAGAACCCGTCAGTGCCTTCATGTCGCATCACTTTTGGCACTTCAACGTGATGCTTCACTGCAATGAGAGCTAACGCCCCTGAGGTCCCAACCCCAGCCACCAATGCACTGCCGCTGCCTCTGGTCATCCCGGCTGAGACACTGACTTTGTTGAGGGCTCCATTTGTAGGTCACTGACCAGCTTGCTGACTGTGGAGCATTGTCAGCGAGCAGGAAGCCTCTACCACCGCTGACAAATTCCAACTGGTGGCACAACTGGCTTCGGCTGTTAACACTCTATACTTGTTGCCCGTTTCCCTCCGAGTAGCTCACACAGACATTTTGGATCTGGAGAATCGGCCATATAAATATTCTGATTCAGGGTGTTGAATCACGGCCATGTCACTGTAAAGGGGTGCTCACACCGAACACGGAAATTATTCACACGACCAATATAAAGTCAATGCACAGATGCAACCTCACGCTTAATAGTGTTTTCTGCGGTGCGTATCGTGTGTTGGACGCAATGTGGGGGATGTTGACTGACCAATTCACATTGTTGCTCTGGTGTGAAGCCAATCAGCGTTGAGATTCTCCTCGTGTGGTCACTCGTCAGAGAATCAGTAGTCTCGCTTTGCCAGCCCCTTCTCCACAGTAGAATGGTCTGGCTACAGTATATCTCATCTCAAAGAATACTGCATAAAACCTTAAAAAAAAAAAAAAATGGATGTTGACTGTGTGAGAAGAACAAAAAACAGAATTTGATCGTTGGTGACCCAGCGGTGAAGCCTGTCTATACTGTTGGGGACCTAACCGTTAGGACTACACAATGCGGCCTACAAAAGCCTACACATGCGGCCAGGACAAAGGAACAAAGGAGATTAAAAACTACACCGCCATTTTAGTTTCACTTCTCACCCAGGTGAGGGATGTGACGTCACACAACTCGGGCGCTATTGGCTGGTACCCCAGGGGGTCCCTGGCAGCAGCCGTGAGCTTTATAAACCGAAGCCGCCTGGAGAGCTCTCTCTTACTCCTCTTACGCTTACGCTCTTACTCTCTGGCTCCCACTCCTACCCGGGCGCTGGTTCCAGGGCTTCCATCGCAACACCACGTTGCCACGGGAGGCGACCCCTCCACCAACAGGAGGTGGACACGGCCCCGCAGCCACCGCTGCAACAAGAGGAACCAAGCCGGTTCCTGCCGTCCAGCTACCAGACGCTGTCTGAAGTAAGCTGACTAAATCGCCAAGCCGCGATTATATCGCCGTCCGTGGAAGAAAGAAACACGGACTGTTTTCTTTATTCGAGTTTGACCAACGAGAGGAGACCCGCTCCGCTCTCGCCTGGACTAAGCCGACTCGTCACGTCTCCCACTGACGCCGGGGTCCGAACTACCGTCGAAACGCCAGGACGGACTCGCAACCTACGCAACGACACTGGTAAGAGGCTATCAGTCTGGGCAGAGACATAAGTGATAGTGTAGGACATGCTTGTAATTCTTGTCAATGTGTTTTACGTTCTGATCGCGGACCGCCGAGTCCGTTTGTTCATGTGCTGCTGTATTTAAATACTGATCGTGGACCCACGCAGCTGGGTTGGTTTCGGTAACAGTGTTTTCGACTAACCTCCGCCATATTCGTGACCTCAGAAAGCCTCTACTATCAGTTAAAAGACCGCTCTCGCGGAATAAACGCCAGTTCATTCACGCGCGCCCGTGTGATAGGCACGCCTTCTGAAGCCTCAGAAATATCGCGAGCGCATTCTTCCCCTCTCTTTGTTTGTGTCCCGCTAACCCACACACATCCTCCGCCAGCTGTTTCCAGCTGCGGACATTAAGGACATAGCTCCACCTCTCTCTCTCTCTCCCTCTCTCGCTACTCCATCTAACGTCAGTGGCTCCGCCCCTGAACGCTGTGAGGAATAGCTCCACCTGGTGGTCGCGCCCGACCATATCTCTCTCTCCCTCTCTCTCTACACACACGCGCATGCACGCGCACGCACACACACACACACACACACACACATGCACGCACACACACACACACACTCCGTAGTTTAGTCTTCCGTAGTTTAGTTTTGTGTGTTAGGTAGTTAGGTAATAAGGCTTTGTTAATTGCAGTGTTATTGATTGTGATCATTATTACTGATTTTAATAAAACTTATCATATTATAATTAGCGGTCTCTTGTGCTTGTTGTGTATATGTCACTGGATAACAGCAGGTTGTGAAGGCTAGTGCTTGAATTTCACGCCTTTTTAATTGTTAAATTGTTTTAATGCTTCTATTGGCATAGAAGTATAAAACCTTTATATTGAGACTGAATACAGTTTTAGGTTATCTTTTCCCTGATCCCAGGGTGGTGCCCCGTTTATTCATGATTATATCATGATAATATATGAAATATAATTATTAATATCGATAATCATATTGACATTAATAATTAGCTGTTGATAACCAAATCTGCTCCTGCTACAACCCCAACAATACTTAAGCTCTGGAGGAGCTCAATGGACTAATTAAAAACACAGATGATTTGCTAGCTGTTTGTAGCTCTAGCAAAAAATGACTGAACCAATATCACCAAATCTCGTGTGAAGTGGAATGGATCGATACGTCAGTCGAGTAAAGTCGGACTTCCTTCCTCCGGGTATTCCTGTCCTGAGGCAAACACAACGGTCTGTGGTCTCCCGGCACCGTAAGATAGTATCTTAGTTTTCGTACAGAGACCAAACCAAACTTTTGAGGACAAACTAGAGACTGTCCGTGGTACAAACAACACAGTCGCTGCCATATTTATGCCAAGGAGATGTTATTGTCAGTGTTTACGTAGCAGCTACGGTGTTAGCATACCCTAGCGATTAGCGAGCCTAACGAAGAAAAAGAAGCATTTAAAAAGTTATTTGCGTATTGTCTTAACGGACAAACTTAACAAACCATGACTTGGGACTTTTTACCAATCGTCGTTACTTCGGCATACTCTTTATCCGTGTATCGCAGTTAAATACAATGTTGTTGTTTTTTATTTTGGACTAAAGCAACTACTGCTGTGAACCAGCCGATGTCTGGCTTGCTATTGCAGAGTGAATGCAGCTCTATGAGATTCACCGATCCCCCTCAACATTCCAGGACTAGAGAACAGGGGTGGTGACCTACCATATTTTCATTCTCTTTGATGAATCCGGGAATGTGGTGTGCAGGGTTTCTAATGCTTGTCTTTTGACCCCTGCACGGTTATGCCATGGTTCTGCAACATTCAGTTACATACTACCTGGCTTGGCAAGGACTCCTTACTTTCCACTCTTGCACCCTAGGCTATAAAGAAGTAGGTGGGCTTTGGCGCCTAATGTCTAGCCGGTCGGGATCAGTGTGATTGGGTCAATGTTATGTCACAGCAGGGTGTGCCTTCTATTGTGCTACATCCGCTGCGTCTGGATAGTCCAGTTGAGGACAGAGCCTGTGTGAGTTAGAGAGGATATTGTAACCCTAATTCTATAAGTACAGGCAGATCCCTCTCCTACAGCGCTGCTGAAGAGGGTGTAGGATGGCAGACTACATGCTGTCTTTATACACTGTGGGGTCTACACGTATTTGGGCAGATATATCAAGATTGGCCAGCTATGCCTTAGCAAATGTTCAGAATTTGTTTCAGAGAGGGCTGTTAGAGGTGAGAACTAGGATTACAATATCGTAACCTACGTTACCTTAACGGTCCACATGTTTTTCTAAAGTCTGACCCATGTTGAGTGAGTTAATTCATAGACAGAAAAGTCAAACTGAAGAAAATTTTGTTTAATGACCGCATCTCGTTATGCGGGTGATGCAAACCTCGGCTACATCACGTTCATCCTGTTGATCAGTCATTACTGTGACAGCTGTTACTGAAAAGACGTGAGCCAACATGTAGATGGAGAAAAAAACCAGAGAGTTCCTTTTTACAGGGCAGAACGAATATAGCAGACACACATGAGAGACCTCATCTGAACAGGGAGACTTACGAATGATCCTTTGTGATGAGAAAGACTGCTGCAGAATAACGAGTGCAAATCAAATAGGAGCCAGATAACACCCCTTACATTGTGTCGTTCATCACCCCTCATTAGCACCTAGACCTTGCACCACTTCGGTATATGCAGCTCATAATTTTAGCAAGACTGTGCACAAAACAGTCAGGGGATTTTCTAATTGGGCAGGTTTATGAATGTGTTGCAACCACTCAGTCTATCTCTCTGGTGTGTGACAGCATTGTGTTGCTATTTAAGAAGTTAGGCATTGTGATCTGTTTCCTGGTCGTGTGGTTGTTGTTTAACCCATTTTTTTCTTTTTAAGGTAATTAAATTTCTTTCTGCAAGCCCTTTATCAACTGCTCTAGTATTTGCTGTTTATCTGTCACTGTAACGAGGCTGTTTTTTATGCCTCCCTTGGGTTGTATGAAAGAATTTGAATCAAAATCAAATTATGCAATCCTTCTGCACATGCAAAACTAATGAAAACAAGGCAGTGGGGAATGAATTTGAAATGATTTTGATAGCAAATTCTGCACAAGGAAACTTCAAGTGGGAGTCGGTTCATTCAGCAGGAAGAAACGAGAGAGCCCTTTAGAAAATCCTTGAAACAGTTGTCCCTCTATACAGGCCGTAAGTTTCCTCAGGAGCCCTTTAAAAGGATCAATTTGAATACTAATATCACATGTGCTTAAGTGGATCAGTGGTCATGTGAAGACTTCAGGGATGCACCTGGACTTTATAGCCCACTGTTCCCCAATTTACATTCCCCTTTCTGTCTTTTAAAAATCATTATCATTTGATTAATAATTTGCGCACAGTATGCAGTCTGCATAGGCCTGTAGTGAAAGTGTTTAATAATATCCATATATCAAATATTCACCCTGAGCAGGCAGTAGATCAGACTGGTATCAGGGGCGTCCTTTTTCCAGTAATTTTAGACTTCTTAAAAGTCTCTCTGATCTCCTGAAGCACCATCGCTTGGAAGGGCTCTGTAAAGGATATGTTGCATTCAGTAAAGAAGATATAGATGATTTAGACACCAAGTGTGTCAGTCAAAAGGTCAGACATCTGAATTCATCAGTATCATCATTATCATTCACACCGTTGCTGGCCACCACACAGTGTATCCATATCCATATATGCATCCAATTATTGCAATAATATCATAGTAGTACTACCATATTGAAGTCCAAACAGGCGTTCATTACTTCAGCCTTTAAGTAGACCACAAGGGCCTTTATGTCTTTTTTAATGCGGTCTGTAAATGAAAAGAGATTTTAAATGATTGAAGTTATCGGAGGATAAAAGTCTTTTGTTTAATATAAAGTCTCCTCCACGATTTGCCTCCATGCTTCTGTAAAAATAATAATTGTTGCATTTTAATGTAACATTGGAGCGTGGGTGATCTATTTCAAAGTGCTTCATTTTCAGGAGAAAGTGAATATGTTGTTAATTACTGAGCAAATCCATCTGCGATGCAGTCTTCTTCCTTACTATCATAACTTTTTTTAATTCACAGTGCTGTTCAGTCTTGCACACATCAGGTGCCAAATATTGCATGAGAATTGTCTTTTTCCATTAATGTGCTGTGAATGTGTGAATGAAGTTGTAAAAGACACATTTGTCTAAATGACAAAATGCCATGAGTTAAACAGCCTGATGGAACTAGCAATGTGACATATGTAACATCTATATCCATTGGTGAATTTAAGGGCAACATAAAGAAAGTGGTGATGGAGGCAAGTGGTTGTTTATCTTTAGAGGCCACTGTGTTAAACTGTTTTTCTCTATTTCTCTATGTGCTACATTTTCATGTGGTGCAATTTTGTAAGGCTGCTACCTTGGCCAGGTACATTGTTTATCTCAATGGGACTTCTTGGTCAAATAAAGGAACATTATTTATTTACGTAATCATGTATGTCATAATTAAGCTATATCTGATGGGAATGTTCATGTATTGTGATGATACTGCATGTGTTGCTTTAATAACTACACTGATATTAAAAATTAATTACAATTCCCCCCCCCCCCAGTTGTTGAAAACCTTCTCTTTAACCTGCCATGGGTTGAGGCACAGGCATATCCTTATTATACAGCCATTTGAGTTCATCATGCATTTGAATAAATAGAGTGGTTCATGAAAATGAATTAACAAAAAATATGTGAATAACTATGGCCTCATTGCCCAAGACTTTGTTACCGGTCCCCAAGGCCTGCACTGAATAAGTAAAGAACCTTTCATAGATGCTGCTCCCTACACCTAAAGCATTCAGCAAAAAGTCTAAAAACTACTCAAGTGGTCTTTTCAGGGAATATAAATCATTGCTGCTTTGGATCTTGATGGGTTGGTATTATAAATGAATCATTTTAGTGCCATTAAAGTCAGAGATATATTGGTTTTCTGCCCAATAGCACATAATGATCATATTGCATCGCTATGACAACACTAAATATTTGAGAATCAGTGGTGGAAGACGTATTCATGACAATCACTTAACACCTAAAAAGGTAAAATGACATTTAAAATTGTCCCTGCTACAGAAGTATTAGCAGCAACATACTTAAAGTGTCAAAAGCAAAAGTACTAAAATGGCAGCAGAATGAGCCCTGTCAGTGATGTTATGTCATAAGATTATATGATTTACTTGTGTGCAGCATTTTATCTAGGTCGGTGGCTTCATTTCAGCTGATTTAACACTTTACATACCGTTTAAAAGTTCAAGTTACAATGCAACATATGTCATATGCTGATCATATATTTTGTATGTAAAACCTTGATATTCACAGATGCCTCAAACGAGTACAGTCCTCGAGGAATGAACGTTCCACCACTTGGACACCAACACCCGTTGGAAAATGACCAGAAAAAAACTGCATTTCCTCCTTCCTCCTAAGGCTATACAGAACTTTACCTACTTTCTTATAACATTGTCTGTCTTTTTATGACTGTAAAATACCATAATAACTACAATCAAAGGTCCCTTATGAGAAAAATATGAATATTCAAAAATAATAAGTGTAAGTGCTATTTCCTGATTGAGCATTGTTTGGCATCTGCACCACCCAAAACACTTATTTTTGATAATGTTAAAGTTATATCACATTAGTAAGCAAGCTAACAGTTTAATATACAAAGGAATGCAAACGGCAGCAACAAAAACAACTCTCTGGGCAGATAACATGGCAATAATTACACACTCATGAAAGGCTCGCTAAATGGTTTAATTCGCATGGTGTTAAAGCATTAGAACCTACATGCACTAAGCTTTATTCATCCCTCATCTCTTTTTTTCTCGTAATCTTTTTCTTGCGTTGAAATTTTTTTTTTTTAATTATTAATTTTTATTACAGCAGAGAGTATAAGCAAGGGCAGCAAAAGTTATTCTCTTAAATCGTGTCCTTACATGGAGGTCCCCTGTTCATAGGCCATACGTAATTAAACTTTATCTTAATTAAATCAATAATATTATACTTCATTACGTCTGGTTTAATTGCATGGTAATGCATCCACTGGGACTTTTTTTGTACTGTTTTTGTTTCTTTCTCTCATTTATTCAACCTTGAGTTAGAAATCCCTGTGTGTCCTTCATTAGTAATTAACAGCTGTGTGCTCTTCTCCAGAGATGTATGTCTGCTGCCTTTGTCGGCATCCTTGCTCTCTCCGGTCTCTGAAGTGTAGCAAGTGCTGATGGTCTACACTTCTCTGCAAAGCAGGGGGGACATTGTCGGGACCTCTTGAACTAACGAAATGCTCCCCCATGTGAGATGAAGCAGCAGAATGTATTTCATTGCCATTTTTTATTGGCATCTGCCAGCTTTCTCTAGAAAAGACTGCAGATGCCACTCAAACTGAGGTGTACCTGAGAGACTCCCAGCTTTCCCTCCACTGGGGTTTGCTGTCAAATATTCATGATTTTCTCATAATACAAGGAGAATATTCTAAAGGCTGCCTGTCCTTGTCACGAATATAAGACTGGTTCTTTGAATACAGTCTGTTGTTAAACCACAAATCCTCTCTCATTTTGATGAAAGTGAACAACACCCCCCAAAAATAAATGTTTAGGTTTATGAGAAAACACAAGCCGCTGTTTGTCTGCCGCACACTCCAGGTCTGTTCTGGTATTTATAAAGGACCAAACGGCAGCTAAATCCAGAGATCAATTTACCAATCACATGGGGCCAGTTAAAACTTGTGACCAGTTAAGGAGCTCAGAGCTCTCAGATAAACTCAAAACTATGTGTAGACAGTTTATGGTACAAACAGCAAGGTCGCTGCCATTTAAGTGTTGATGGAGCAGCTACAATGTTAGCATAGCCTACCTCCAATCCATCAGTGAGCTTGGAGATGAGAGCCAGAGACAGGGTAGGGAAGTCACAAACTATTGAGAAACTGACACATTTTTGGTTTTAATTCATATAAATGAAACCCAAACATTACATTGTATGACCAGTACAAGACTGCAGAACAAAGAACGGAAAAAGAACAAGCCAATAATACAATTATAGCGGAAAGCAATGACCCACACTTGTTTATAGCGTGACGATGGGGACACAGCTGCTCGCCACCAGGAAAAAGGAATCACAATGCATCAGTTGGGATTCAGCACCTCGGACAGCGGCCACCACACATGGAGAAGACAACAGGGATGTAAACCTGCAGACCTGGACACAGTCGGCGAACCAGAAACAGGGGAGGAGAGGCAGTCCAAGGTGAAACACTGCACAGGCCTGCAGGAATGCTGCTCTCATCATTGTTGCTCAGAGCCTGACGCCGGCCAGGACTCTCAGGTCAGCTGTGCTGCCTGTCCATCATCCTCTATACAACCGGGCTCTCTGACTTGCTCCACGCTCTACCAGTCCGGTTCAAGGACTTTTTATTGGTGCTGCAGAAGTTCTCGTTTATTTCAAAGCAAATAGAAAGTATGGTGATGTTTTTTGTTCATGATCAAAACTGCTCCAAGAAGAACATATTCCCTAGAATTAATTACAAGTATTTCATCTCTGGCCTCTTAGCAACACATCAAACAGCTTGTTCATTTGCTCTTTTATACTTTAATATCTGGTCCATTTCACACCTATAATAAGACAATAAAACCTGTTAATTGCTTTGATGCATAGTTACAGTAAAGTGAGATTTCTTGGGGGGCCTATATTTGTTTAACTTCTAAAAATAGCAAGGATAAAATTTTTCTGCTAAAAGAATCCGATTAATTTATCAGGCATCTCACCACAGTGTGGAGAAGTAAATGTTAAAGTGATGGTTCGGAGTAAAATGCGTCCTCAGTCATTTCCACCATGACATCCAGCCAAATACCCCCTCAGAAGCATTTTTAGTGATGGGCAGCATTGGTCAAGATTGGGCTATCAGCCAAATGGCTTAGTACTAGTGCTATGGTACATCTTGTATATCTCATTAATTACCCCACTAATAATGCATGGAATTTTACCAAACTCAACACCAGTAGTTAATTTAAAAGAACAGACCCTGTGAGACCCTATGTGTACTACTGCATAAGTTTGGTAACATTCCATGCATTATTAGTGGGGTAATTTATGAGATATACAAGATGTACCATCGAGCCAGTACTAAGCCAGTAAGTACTGATAGCCCTATCTTGACCAATGCTGTCCATCGTTAAAATGCTTCCGAGGGGGTGTTTGGCTGGATGTCATGGTGGAAATTACCTAGGGTGCATTGTACTCCGAACCATCACTTTAAGAGCTGACAAGTGATCATAAGAATTTATCCTCCAACTTCCTTTGCCTCAATATTCACAATTTACACAGTAAACGTGACTTCATCTTCAAGTTAAAATTAAAATTAAAACCTTTAATATGTATTTGTAACATATAAATAATACAAATATATGGTAAGAACTTAGTGAAAACAAAACTCAGAAATGAAAACAAAATAGTGTTGTGAAATTCTGCCATTTGGTGGACAAAGTACATCAGGAAAAATAGTTAATTAGGAGAATGTATTACCTGGCTGACAATTGCTGACAATGAAGCTGCATGGAAATTGAAATCTATCTCGTAACCTTTACGCTGAATATGGAAAGCCCTCTAAACACTCATCTGCAGCTGAACTCTCAGTCCATCCGTTCTGCACCGCTCTCCTTCCACCCAGCACACAATTTGTCCTCCCTCTTTTCTTTAGATAATTTATACCTTTGATCTCCAGTTCTGTTGTCCCTCCCTCTCTTTCCTGCACTTCCACTTCTTACACTGCCAGGGGTTACATAAGGCCTTTTAAATGTGTAATGCCTCGTGTCAAAGTGAGACCTTGATGTAACCTGAACTGACCTACCAGGACACGTTTGCAGCAGCAGTATGAAAAAGGACAAAAAAGTAGATCACTGACTGGTCATGTCTGAAAACTGGAGGAAATGTTTGCTTCCCTATATACCTGCAACTCCAACAGCTGCATCAGCAGGAACATCATAACTGCTAAAACCAAGAGCGCCCCCTGCCTGTGGACAGTTAGAAGGAGTGCTTTGGTGAATAATGAGCGAGATCGTTCATTAGACCTAAGAAATGAAGAGAGAACACTTTCACATTTGATTTTTTGACCTGATGGCGCTAGAGGGACGGGTCAGAGGATCACCAACATGATTGCCATTTATCTTCTGGGCACCATGAATGCCTGTAAAATATGTTGTGGCAATCCATTCAATAATTGTTGAGTTATTTCTGTTTGGACCAAAGTTGTGGATCGACTGACCATGTGTTTCCAGTTTAACTAAAAGAATCACTTAATTGAGTTGTAAAATCTTCTGAAGGAGTATTAGACAACATATAAGAAAGAACAATACATCTCAGAGGAGTTATACACTTGATTATTACATTTATTTGAAGGCTTATACTTTCTAATTCATTAGGAGTTCCACAAAGGGACTGATCCTGTTTGAAAATACAGTTTGACCTGAGAGAAGGACTTTGCAAAGATTTACACTAAATGGCCACAGTCTGGACTGAGTCCCAGTCTTTGCTGAACTGACAGAAAGACCTTTAAGGCTGAAGTGCAGCCCGAATGATTCTGCACAGGAATGTCAAGCCACACTAAGAATGATACCCGGGTTCGGCCCAGGTTTGAAGCTGAAGTACCCCACAAACTCCAGACTCCACATTCGTCTCACTATCAGTTCCAGCCTTGGGCCAGAATGGCTTATTTGGTTAATCTCTGCACCCCATGGCAACCCCACCCTGATGCAAAGAAGAGGATAGAAACAGGTTACATGTAGACATAACTTATTTTATAAACTATAATTGTGGTTGATAAAAGTCCAATAAAATGCAATAACATTTATCTCTCTGTAATGCAGAAACACATTTCCTACAAAGAATCGTATCTATAATAATAATACTTGTGAGCTTCATACAGATATAGCAACATTTCTCTTCGAACATTTAGCAATTGCAATGTACAAAACATCAACCACTTAACAGCGGAAATATAAATGTTTGTTTGTAACAGGGAATTGGCAGGCGAGTTACTATTAGATTCAAATTGCACAACATTCATAAATCTACTATCTAATTCTTTCCTTTGGAAGCAATTTCTTCAAAATAAAAGGCTTAGAGGAGAATGTCAATGATGTTCTTCCTGTGCCCAAGGACAGCTGAGTCTGTATTTGAAAATATGCAGCGTCCTCTCCTATAACTAGAAATCAGAGAAGATCCTCAAATCAGGCTACTTCATGAAAACACACGGTGCACTGTTACATTTACATACAGTAGTGCAACAATGCCGAGTGCAAAGGGTGCTGGAATAAATATGAAACTATTAAAGTAACTGGTTGCTATGCAGCTTGCTGTGGCTCTGGAGGTAGAGTTGCCATCCACAAATCAGAAGACTGTGGTTTGAACCAGGCTAATCCAGACGGCATGTGGACATGTCCTTGGGCAAGAAACTGAAGCCCCAATTGTTCCCAAAGGGCCATTTAGATTATAATGAGCAGGCTGGCACCTTGTATGGCATCGGTGTGTTATGCATTTAAGTGGTCAAAAGACGAGAAAGCTGATAAAGTTTCCATTTACCTACATGAGGTAGATGGATATGACTGTGTATGCAGCAATGCCTTTATTTTAAGATAATATGGATATTCGACTGTTAAATGTTCATCAAAGTGATGGGCTTTGGGAAGAAACAAGAGGGGACATCGTGGATTGTCTTCATTCAAAAACTACAGCATCGGTGAAGGTCTGAACTTTACCTGAGTGTTCTCATTTAAATTCATAATTGTTTCAAAATGGAAGGAAAAAATGCATTCTTGCTAAAATAGCTGCAGCAAATGTAATCTTTGCAAGACTCACCATGAGTCTGTTTCCACATCCGAAATGAAATCCAGTCAAGTCCTAGTTAGCAGTTCAGTTTGTTGAGAGGTGATCAGCTTCACACTCAGGTTGTCAATGGCATTGAATGTAAATTAGAGTTCAATGCGATGGGTGGGGTTAAGTGCACAAATGAGACATATCACGTGCGTTTGTGACTGATGGTATCTCATTCAGTACCTCCACACCTCTGATGGGAGGGTCCTCTGCCTCACCGCCTGAATAAAGACACTAAAAGAATTACATTAAACAAAGTGCCTTGAGAAGGGAAATATAACCTCTTATATGTGATAAACCATTGTTTGATGTGTATAATTTGCAAAAATTGAATTCACTTGTTTTTCTTCTCTATAAACATCATGGTTTGGAAGGCGAGTGGCTCAAAAGCGACAAAAGTGGACTAGAGCGGGTTTGAGGCATCGCGTGAACGTTAGCGGTTGTAGAGCCGCCTCGAATAGCCTGTGAGAGGAAAACAATGATATCAGTTACACAAAAGTCCAACTTGTTTGCTGGTGCAACCTCAGCCTGGAGAACATCCAGTAAATGTCTGTGACTGTGTGAAAATCTGCCTGTGCTCTTTCTACTACCACAGTGTCGTGGTCACACACAAACACAGCAGTGCAAACCTTCCCATGCCGCTTGGTTGGGAGATTGTCTGGATCTTGCCTATTTCATGGATTAGTTACAGGAGGAGCTTTTAAAATTGTATCTGAGTGAACATTTGCGTTGGGAAACCTCTGTATAACCTTGCCGCTTCCACGCTGTCTGCCAGACTGAGGCTCATCTTCTCTGTAATAAAGGCAGACACAAAAGAAAATCCTTGATCCTGCCCTGTATGCTGTGAATGCTGAACTTCTTTTCTTTGTCCATCACAGAGTCTTTTCTGGCGGTACTATTCAGAAAGCATATTTCAGCAAAATATCTAATTTAGTATTGTGGAAACTTTGAGAAGAGCATAAAAATGTTCACAGAGGGGGATAGACCATTAGCCAAGTTTCTTAAATGGAATGAATGACTCAAACAAGGATGAAAAGCGAAACTGATAAATGTCCTAAAATGTCATAAAAAACACGATCTGCAAATATGCAACAGAAAACGTTGCAGAGGAAGTGTACCTATATTGCTGTTCTTAAACTTGTGGCACGTGTGTACTTAAATGTATTATGCATTCATTTCCAACAGTCTTTTTTTCCCGTTATGCTTAGAGTGATGTTTTTGTGAATGAAACTAGCCAAAATATCGAGCAGAACGGGGACTCTTACTACATAGTAATTTAGCAAATAACCACCTCCTCATAAACAGGTGGCAGTCATCAAGTTTAAATGGGCCATTTATAGCATGTTTGTGCTGTGAAGAGGCTGAATCCCACTTGGAACACTTACTTGTCTGAGCAAACCTGAAAGTTTAAAGCCATGCTAAGCACAGTTGTGTTTTGAGCATAATGCTAATGCCAAAATACTCACAATAATAATATATTATAATGTTTACTATGTCCAACAGTAGCAGAGGTGCATATATATGCTGAAATTGGTAGGCCCCATATATTTCACTAACATTTAGCCTTCATTTGTTGTCTTCAGTGTTTATTACTGGGACACTTATGGCATATGACAGAATCCACTTATCAACATTGGAAAAGGAAGTGTGGGGATTAGATTGAAGCGCAGTGGACCTGGAGACAATCGCGCCCACGGCCGACCTCCCGGCCACACCTGCCAGATCAGACAACACTGAATGACAGGAAATGATCGCCGAATCTTAGTTTACGCTGTTTGCAGGTGTTAAACTGGGCTGGGTTGAGTCCCGAGACATTAACTAGCACTCTTCTATGTCAGTGTTGCCAGGTCAGGACTGTAGCCCCGAATATCATTTTAAATGCTGTGGATTTCAAAAGAACACGTGACATAACAAATTGTCAAAGTAAATGTAGGTCGAAGTAGAAATACCAAAAAGTATACGTCCTTCATTCAAATTCATAGGTATTCAGAAGTATAAAACTATTATTATTGAAATATTCTGTAAGTACCAAAAGTTAAAGTACTCATTTTGCAGAATGGCCCATTTCAGAATAATATACTGTATATGTAACAATAATCTAAATCTATTTGTTGATCTTTTGTGTCATTATTCTGAATATCCAAAGTAAGTTATTAAATGTAGTACTGGATTGAAAAGCACAAGATTTAATGTATTGGAGTATCAATATAAACTACCATAAAATAGAAAGACTCAAATACAAGCACTTCAGAATGGTAGATAATTAATAAATGTATAATAAATGTAATTATATATTTAATGAGTGTTTTCAAAGTACTGAACAGATTAAAAGTTCAACCCTATATGGCACTAGAGGAAAAGTGAAGGGATCGCCAGGTATAACAGTTTATCCTGAGATGAACTTGAATGGTGAATGCCAAATTTCTTGAGAATCCATCCAATAGTCATTGGCATTTTAATGAAAATCACATATGAAAATACCAGGCGGTGCAAGAGAAAAGTTAGAGGATTCATCCTCTAGGGATCATGAAAGCCTGCACCAGTTATATGGCAACCCATGTACCATGATGGACGGACCAACCAACATTGCTATTACTCTAAAGTTTGGGATCAAAATAAGAAGTCCGATGTCAAGTTATTACAGTAAGGATGCTCTTTAGCAAGGCATTTTCTGAACACCTGTTGCAGTGAGTTACTCTGTAGCATAAAGGTTTCTGATTAACATCACTTTAATTCAAATTAAAAACACAGGCCGCGGTGAATTTCTGAAACCAAGCATCGAACAGTTTTCTTTTTTCACGTGTAATAATGTTATGTACCAGAGGCAGCCTTTCTCCACCCCATTTATATTTTGGGAATCAAACCCCTAGTCCTGTAATGTACATCAAAAGGATTCTTGTTGACAGAGTTGTGGTAACATTAAAAATAGATGTCCCCTACCTTTAATGAACAAGTACAAGCCTCGGGGCATTCTGTTAAAAGTCTCACTTCAAAGTTTACCAGCCTTGCTATGAGAGAGAACCTCCAAAGCTCCTCCTGTCCTTCAGGACTTCTCAATTCACATTTCATGACCCAATCACATGCATGCCAAAGTGGAAGACATCAAGGGGTCTTAGATCACGGTGCTGCTGTTTGTTAATGAGCTATCACTTAATGCCAAATCAACTTGAAGGTTTATTTATTGTTGACTATTTGCCCTGGAGTGCCAATTAAGCAGCTTCTGGGACCTTTTGAAAGCTGTAATTAAGCGCCATGATAAGGTGGGTCTCAGCCAAAGTTTTTTTTTAATTTATTTATTTAAAGGAGAGAGACGGAAAATGTGTAAAAATAAGATTTCTAGTTGACAGCCTTAATAGAAATATTTTAATGTAAAAATACATCCATACAATCTAAGTAAAACTGTGCCCCACCAACACTAAAAAAAAACACTGAGACGAGAGAAGTATATCATGAAGAAAATGCATAGATGCTGCTTGGCATTGTTTAACTGGCCTTAATGTTTTGGCTGATGAATGAGAATAAGTGTTTATGTCAAACTCAACTGTCCTCGTAATGAGCACACTCACAGTCAAGTGGGTCCTCCATTGACTTTAATGTATAAATCATAAAAACTCAGAAAGTGTACGTTTCATATACGGTACTCATGTGCCATTGGTCTGTGTGTAATACTTAGCATTTTGAAGTACCATTAGAGTGTGTACTCTAGGATCACAGTAATAAATACAAATAGGCTGAACGAACTTCCTTAGACATTAATGCCTTTGTGAGATTTCTGTTTTTATCTAACGTTAGATATTTGTGTCTCATATTTCTTTACAAACTTGATCCTATAGGGATGAATAAAGAGTGGATTTAATTAATTGCAATACAATAATATGCAATAAAGCCTTATTTTTTTTAGTCATTCCCTCCATGTTTATGAATACTTAGACTTTTGGTCTAAGCTTTGTCCACATTCTGCACCAAATGATCATGGGAGATTGTGAAAATCTGCTTTTACTGGTCTCTGCAGGACTAGCAAGTGAATGAAATGCTCAAAAGCCAGAGAGATTTTACATTATTATTATTATTCAAATCTGCCCGAGCTTTTAGAATAACGCAGAATAACACATTTGAACAGCCGCAGGTTCAAAATAAATCCCCTATTAAAAAATGTTGCGTCTCACTACAATGTAGTTCAGGCCAACGTGTGTACTCCCCACTCTACAGTCTCAGGCTGCTTCAACAATGCCAATGCTTTATCAATTCTCTATAAATTCAACAGAAGAAGATGCAGGTTTTTAATGGACTCCTTTTTACCCGAGATGACACCAGCTGACGATTGAGACATTTAGCTGCCAGCCTGTCTTGGCTGCATCTTCTCCAGCAGCCGGGCTGCCTGTTAAGCTGAACAGTAGCCTAGGTGTTTAGCAATCTTACATTTTAGCAGATGGACTTGGCCACACAGCAGGCTTGCCATGCATCGGCGCTTTTCAAACAAATTGTCTCAGAAAATAAGGAGCCCTGTGCAGGAACCAAAAAGGCCCTGGTGTACAGTCATTTTTGTGTCCTTTCGTCTGACGAAGAGAGATTACACAATTCACCGGAACCTGATAAAAATGCAAAGGCTTGGTCTGAAGTTATATTTTTGGATATAACAAGATGTCATGTTCTCTCTTTATCATTCACTGCTGCAAGTTGTTAAAATTCTTGTTGGAAGAGAGTTATGAAGTGTTAGAAAGACAGAAGGTGCCATCGATGTGTCAAGTGTGTTCTCGTCAATTTTCTACTTTGGAGCATTCAACCTTAAATGTAAGTATAAGAAGTAAGTGCTGTACAATACAATTAATATACAGAGGTAAAGTACAAATGCCTTTGTTAAAAATGGTTAATGTTTCCATTCCTATTCCTAATATTGATACTACGAAACCAGTCAGTGACATCAGCGCTGTAAAGTCCTCCCTGACCTTGCCTTCCCCCACAGCAGGGTGCTTTAGGAGCACACTGTTCTGCCTCAGTTGCTACCGGTGTGACATTTATATCAATCAGGAGCAGTGACTTTTCGTCGTTTGCATTAGAATATGTTTATTTTACTATAGCTGAATGAATTTGAATGAATCCATCAAATGCTTAGTATTCCCTCTGTCTGCTGCTTAATTTTCTCACATGACTGAAAAAAGTTCTGAAGTAAAAAAATAAATTAAAAAAAATCCAAAATTCTAATTTTAACTCAACCAAACACTTACTCTCACACCAATATATGCATTGCAGATAATTAATTGAATTCAATTTGGATTTACTCAGGTGGCAACCTCTCGTTCTGAAAAGTGAAGCCACATGAAAGCGTCTCAAACTTGCATTCTCTCTGCTGACCATCAGAGGGCGACTGCTTTGGTTGCAAAAAGAAGTCTGATTGCATGGAAGTCTTTGAGAAAATGATCCTACTTCTCACTTAATTTATTATCTCGGTAAACATTGTAAACATTAGTTCATGGTATCAATTTTTTTTAAGTTTCAAGTCTTCTTTGCATGATGTATCTGTGGTTAACAAACAGAAACTTCTAGCAAAGGCCGAGTTCTCGTGGTACAGAATGTGCATCCATGAGGGTCCAGTCCAGGGGACAGTTTATCTGGCTTTAGTTAACATGATCCATAAAGTACCATGGATGGCAAAAATGTGTAACATATTTCTGAAAATGAGCGTGGCACGTTGCATCAGCTGCTTGTCTGAGCTCGGTGTAGTTTCACAATCAGACGGATAAGGATGTTTGCAAGAATTTGAATTATTGAGTAAACAGTTAATTACGTGAAGATATTTTCAGGGTTTTGTCTCCCAGAAGAAATCAGGGTGGATTATGTTTTCATATATTTGTTCTTCATCAATCACACAGTGTCTCAGAAGCTGTGCGGATTTTAAACACTGAAGTGCAGTGTATCATTTTCAGAGTAACATTTGTTTTTTCTCATTACAGGTGAAAAAGCAAGTAAATATTTGTTCCTGATTGGCTCGGATGAGACTGTAAACAATGATGGAGGTGCGGTGGGTTTACTGTCAGAGGGTTTTGGGTGCCCATGGGGGTCTGGAAGCCTGTGTTTGTGTGTGTTTTAGCAAACGCCATGAATGACTGTGGGCGTGTGTGTCCGTGCACCTTTTGTATGTGTGAATGCTTTGATAAGCTTTGAGACGCATCGGGGAGCGTCTCTTCCCTCTGTCTCGCAGTCTGGCGGTAATCGCTGATTAGAGGCTCAGCTCATCTCGCCACACTGGAAGCTATTTCTCCTGATACAGAAAACGTGCCTCATCTGAGCTGTCAGAAAGGCATCAACTGATGCACAGCCTCTATCTGGTGAGAGACACGAAGGCATAACAGGACACACTGCGCCTGCTGTGTCTGTATGTGTTTGTGAATATGTTCTTGTTTCTGTGACAAGCAGAGAAAAATGAGAACTCTTCATGCTGGGGTGATGCAGGGCCTCAGTTGGTTGAAACAATAGTAAAGGCTTAACAGTAGATTTTCCCCTGAAGAAGAATCTCCTAGAAGCTCTTTGAAAAAGCTCAAGATTTTCATCTGCAATTTTTCATAACACAAACCAACCAAAATGGGCAAATCACATTTTAGTCACAATTAAAGAATCTTCCTTCACTTATTTCCAGCACTTCTATGAATATGACATTAACTAGAATGTTAAATCCTTTGAGAGTATTAGCAGATCTGCTGGGCAAGAGAGCATGAAGACCAGGACTGTAGAGAGAAACCACCAAATGTTCACATTTAACCCCAGGGTCAGCAATCAGGTGACATCTGAGGCACTTCCTTTTATAAAGCATGAGGAACCACAGCACTCATGAGACTCTTTGTTGGGGCAATCGAAAGACATTGGTCACTGAAGCATACATTTAAAGAGTGCCTCAGACCTCTTGGGATTGCTGGTTGTGATCACTGGTTTATGTCATAATTGACACATCAGAGCAGATTGAATATAGTATAGCACCTTGTTTTTATGCAGATATTTAGTTACCACAATTACCTGGAAGTCTTGCTTTTTTTATTCTAAAGAAAATTGAATGAGCATATTTCCCTAAATGTTGAACTAAGTTTTCTTAACACCATCATGAGGTAAACATTTCAGCTTGTCTGATACTGGTCATGTTTATAACCAGATACCTGCAAAACGAATGAGATTCCCATCAGCCTCCGCTGTGCTTTCGGATAAGCGCTAATTTGGAAATGTGAGCATGCTGTAAATTATGGTCCCATTGAGACCAGATAAAGCAGGGTGTGCAGGCCATGTTCATAGATGACAATTCTCCACTCTAAGACAGTTTCCACCAGAATACCTACAACATTTCTTTGTGCTGCCTCATTTGAAGGAAGTTTCCACCTGTGCTTGGCGCCATAATACCAAACAGAGGGGCAAAGCGAATGTAAAGGTCAGGAAAATACCAAACAGTTGGACCGCTGGCTGATTGTTGTACCGCCATGGAAATAGGGCCCTTGGACTTGTTTTCGTTTTGAGCGCAGGATTGATGGTCCTCTAGTGGCAACTGTTGCCTAATTAGTTCATG
Organism: Chelidonichthys spinosus; assembly: GCA_029853015.1. Taxonomy (NCBI): domain Eukaryota; kingdom Metazoa; phylum Chordata; class Actinopteri; order Perciformes; family Triglidae; genus Chelidonichthys; species Chelidonichthys spinosus. The sequence goes on from CM056826.1 coordinate 11,003,794, forward strand.
AATTACCCTTGTTTTATCCTTTCTTCAATTTGTTTTAATATGTACATCTAAAATTAAACTGTAGGCCTTCCGATATTGGACCATAAAGAGCACACTGGCAGTCCTTTTCCTTCCACACACAGCACACATTGCAATCCCCTTTTGCGTAAGGGTGCTTTAAGTTTCGAAGCATTTACAAACAACACCTGCTCTAAACACCGGCAATACATTTAGACCTGGCTCCTCCCCGCCAGTGAGCTGTGTGATCTGAACACCTCATTGGCTTTATGATGATTACATTTACTGAGAAAACCTCTTCTTGCTTTGCACAGATGTCAGTAATTTGGGGGCCAGTTTTGTCACAGCTGCTCGTTTATGGTATTAGCCGGGGCCCTTTAATATCCAGCATCTACAGAAATCACCTGTGTTTGAAGGTTATATGAAAGCAAAAATATAGTATAACACACGCAACACCTCTGCACTCTGTCTGTGAGTGTGCAGTACATAAATACATATATTGCACATTGAATTTAAATTAATCTCCTTTGTATGTTCGACATCATTTGTTCCCTCTAATATCTTGTTTGCTCTTGTGTTCCTCTCTTTCACTGTATTTTCCCAGTGATCTAAAAATGGTGGAAGTTGCTCCCCAATGACCTATCCTCTCATGCATATTTTATGCAATGTTCTCATTCACATTTGAAAAGAGGCTAATTTGCATCATAAATATTTGATATGGACCTTTTATATTCCCACCTCCCACATTTCAATTAAGTGCTAAATGTATCTTTGGGCTCAGAATTTACAGCTTTGCTAACCACCGTGGAAACTCTTTCACCTCATTACCTTTATGTTTGTTGTGCCAGCATAATAACAGGCAACACAAAGCATTAGTAGTATTGCATTTCCCATTGATTAACATTTGGAAGCCTTTTCAAGTCATCGCTGTTGACCATGTTAAGCACACTTCACAGACCATCAGTACACTATGATTTTCTGATGATTCTGAGTCAAATGCTTGCAGGTTTATATGACGTGATGCACCTTCACATTTTACAGTACCACCTGTGTTGGCTTTACTGTAAGACTGAAGGCGCAGGAGGCCACTGCACCTCATCAATCAAACCGGGAGTAATCAGACACAGATTGCTGCAAATCGCCCAGGAGGATGGGAATCGATGTAAAGCAAAATTAACCCAGGGACAAAATTGACAAAGATGAAACAACTGGTGGAAAATTGGATATAAATTCCAATTATGATAAATACCATGGCTCCAGGTGCAAGGCCTTGTTTGTTGCCACTGGATTCTTTGAAGGACGCCAAGTGGAACTGTTCTGCATGGGTTGGTATGGAATACGGAGAGGTCTCCTGGCCAGGACGGATGTTTCTGTGTTCACCTAATAAACTGGATCCTTTGGTTCTCAGAGCACCACATAAGACCCAGAGGTATGATACTGCAGGATATACTGCATGCTATATGAAACAAGGACAAAAATGAAAACACTCTTAAAAATTAGCAGACCTGGTAAAATAACGGACAATAATAATAGCAGCAAAACAGTATACGAGTAAAAATATTTACCTCAGGGGTTGGTGGAGACCAAAACAGCTAAAATGAGACTGAATGTTGGGCTTACATTCATCAAGTGGCCAAAGCGAGACTCAAATGAATTATAATTAAATATTTAATATGTCAAGGCATTGTTAGCTTGTGTGGCAAAAAAATAAACTAGAGGAGGTGAAACAAGACTTACACAATCACAACCATAGATTTTCATTTTGAAAAACAATGACAGACAACCTATTCTGTAAATTAGTTCTGATCATTTTGCCGACACACATTGACATGTTTTATAAGTCCTTACACTGTATTTAGACCATCATGGGACACTTTTCCAAGACATCTATATATTTCTGATAATGAAAAAGCTAATATCAGTATAACCCCAACATGTAGAATGTCAAGATTTCCAAAGAACAAACCCGAAGTCATGACAGTTTTCTAAAATCTGAATAGGACCGAGCCAACCTCTCTATCTGTGACAAACCACTGAACCCCGACCAGTCTAACTGATCCTTTCTAGAGCCCAGTTCTGTGCTCTGCTCTTATCTGAAGGAGTGTGTTGATGTGACTGAGTCATGATAATGAAGTTAGGGCCACAGAAGCCTGTCTCAGTGACTGAGTGATCGCCTGAGGGCTTCTGCCACCACTCTCATTTATCACAGCGATGATAGTTCTCTCCCCCCCTCTCTCCTGCTCTTCGTCTCTCCATCTGTCCTCTCCCGGTCCCAGCATTTGCATTCGTACCCTTTTAGCTGTTCATTAACACTTGATGAATGCTGCTGTGTAAAAGGGTTTCCTTAAAGTCATTTAGTTTGTGAGTCATGACTATTTCTTGTGCTCTACCCCCACCACACCCGTCACTTGCTCTTTTTGTGGCTTCACGGTTTCCAATATAAGTCATCTGTCAGACGCCCTCCTTCTTATCTGTTACCTCTGTATGTGACACGACCTGAAACCTTTGAATATGGGCAGATCCAGAAGAATGGAAAGGAATGACGTCACATCTCTATAATGTGTCTCTTGTATCTCACGTGCAGCAGAGGGATGACTCCCCTACCGAATCTGATTGGTCACCTCGAGCCACCCCTCCACCCCCCAAGGGACAAGGTGGTTGGCTGGTTACTATCGCGTATTGCTGAATAGCCGAGCATCACAGAGCTCACATCATTTCCATCTCATAAGATATTGTTGGAGGGTCAATCAACTGACCTCAAAGAGACATAAAATAACCAAAAAGATGCAAAATTTCCACGAAGAGATGCAAAATTAGAGCCACAAAGTGATTACAGAAACAAAATAACTACAGTACAAAAAGATGCATCAAGACCAAAAAGAGATGCAAAATGCCTACAAAGAGATACAAAATGAACAATCAAAGATGCAAAATTACCGTAAAACGTAGAGACATAAAACCATCAGAGAGAGATGCAAAATCACTACAAAGACTGAAATGGCCGTGAGGTAATGCAAATGAACCACAAATAGACACAAAACATCTAGAATCTACCTGAAGGGTAAAAAGTCACACGTAGGGGCTACATTCTCAGTTGATCTTAACTGTTCATCTGTTTCAAGTCCTACAATATCACATTTGTCACAGGTTGTGTCTTTCAGTGTTTTTTCTCAAACCTGAAAATAACAGGCACTCTTCTGAAAAGGCCACGCCGGGAGCGTTTGAGAGGCGCAGCATTTTTTCAGCTCAGAGCTTTGGTTGCGTCCAGTTGCTATGTTACGGGATATCAGCATAAGGAAATATGTCGCCAGAAAGTAAAGTACTTGCTCTGGATGAAGAGGAGGCTGAAGCACGTAGGTAGGGAAAATGTGCAGCGCTCGGCGCAGAATCGACACTCAGCGCCTCGTCACGCTGCTTGCACTCCCATTGGAAAGAATCCAGGGGTCTTGCCCCCCTTCTTTAAAACTCTGCCCACCTCCATTCAAAAGTTAATGTCACATCATCTCTGCTCACTCTTTTTTCCTACCATTGACAATTCCTTTTTCAAACACTTAGACTGTAATTTCGTTCCCTCTCCCTCACTTTTTTGCCTCTTGCTGCTCTTTCTCCTCATCTGGCCTGATTTTGCACTTTGCAGCTGCCATTAAGTACCGTCTCTCATGCATTAACCATCGGCCCATATTGGCTCCCATTAGATCTGCCATCTCTCATAGAGGAAGAGCCGAAGTGTTGGAAGACAGAGTGCAGGTGCCTTGTGCTTTGACAACAGCCAAAAACAGCCGCAATGTGCATATTACCATCCTGCTCAGTCATACCTTTGGAAAAAGTTTGAGCTTTACGGGAGGTTACATATTCGCAGTGACAGAGGAACGAGATTAAACACCTTCGAAAGACACGGACACTAATTGTGATTGGTTGAATTGCTGCCAGATGGAATACTGATTTATTTTTGATGAAGAGTCGGATGTTTTACCTCGTTTAAATAATTCAAATCTTTATTCCAGCCATATCTACTTGCACTGTCGGTGTAATATCAGCTGATATGGGATAGTCCTGCATACATTACTTGAGATTACTGCAGTAATGGAGGTTTGTCACATTTCAAAACTCTAAAATATGTGTCAATATCTACCACAGACTGTATTTTGAAAGGCAATGCCAGCTCCACGGCCTTAAAACTGAACTGAACTTTCAATATTAAGGTCTGGAATTGGAAAAGTAATTTCGGATACAAGTATGTGCTTTATTTTGTACTCTTTATGGCATCTAACATCTGACAATTAAGGCCTTTAGTGTTCCATTCTGCTCCTGCTGATTACATTTGCCACAGGTATCAATTAGTCCTGTTAAGCATAAATGTGACACAGTTGTTTTGAAATTAAGTCCTGGTGAGTGCCTACTTTACCTGAATGGTGCATAGTCACTTATTTAAACCACTTGCTTTAACACTATTCCTGTCAAATGCTGTGCTTGAGTGCTCTCTCTCTCAGTCAGATGCCATTCAATGGTCACATTTAACAGAATCTATGGGCTTTCAAAACAGGTAGTTTCAAACTGAATTGAATGTCTCAATGAAACCTTTTAAAAGACATTAAAGCTTCAACCCATAGATTGTATATAAGGAGTGGGAGTGTCACCCATTGTTTTGCAAAACCAGTGAACAGAAGTGAGTGGCGGATGGATCTGATGTTTTCTGAGATAATATATCAAGTAAGAAGTAGGGTCACTTTCTCATCAGACAAATGTTTGCAACTAGAGGAGTTGCCCCCTGTTGGCCAGCAGACAGAATGCAAGTTTAAGAAATATCAGCTTTGGCTTCACTTTTCAGAACAGGAGGCTGACGCTTGGTTCTACCAGAGGCCAAATATGGTTTCCTATGGGGACAGCCGAGGAACTTTCTATGGTTCTAGCCAGCACTCTTTTAAGAGTGTATGAAAACCATAAACACTGTGCCCGGTGACTGACAGCAAACTATATCAGTTTACTCCTTTCAGACTACATATTTAAAACTTGTATTGTGGAATTTTTATGTATACAGTAATTATAACTTGTAATTGGAAATCCTAATAACCTTGTGCAAATGTTTGATCTTTAAGCCCATGTCCAAATGCCTGTGATACCTTCATAAGCGTACTGACAAGTGATTTAAAGGCTTTATTACATTAACACATTTTCTGTCAAATTACTTAAAAAAAAAAAACCTGATACAACACACATCAAATATAGATATATAAAATAAAGTCATCATGTAGAAAATAAAGAGGGGTTGACTGCAGTAAGACTCTAATGTAGACCAGGATTTACTGGTGCCTCACTTAGCATGTTGGATTAATGAGGTCTGTATACACAACCAGCCCTGTAGCCAAAATAAAGAAACACACAAGGAAAACAGCTTTGGTAAAATTCAATTTTTGATTTTTTTTTTGCAGAAACGCTGCAGAGCCACAGCTTATTTTTTCCTGTGTGAAATGGAGGGGGGTATGGAATGATGTGTCTATATTGAGCTTTTGGTGCGCTGCCTAACTCGCAAGGAGAATGTTTGTTTTCTTTTTGCTTCTAAAACAGTCTCTTTGAATCCCCGCAGGACTCCAAGGCCTCCACTTTTCCCGTCTTGATATTGATGCAATTTGATGTTCACATCTGTGTATCTGTAAGGCATTTTTTTTCTTTGGCTGGTTTCTTCAAGCACAATATATACTTCAGTATTCCTGCTGGAAAGTTGATATAATTGGACCGAAATACGGTTATGGTCGTATTTTAGCTATAGCCAATCAGGCATCATTAGTGCAGGCTAAAAGAGAGCTTACTATGTGTCGGCGTTCCTCAGCACAAGCTGCTCTCGTTCCTGTCAAGAGTCTATCTCATGCGTTGCAACACAGAGTTTCAGAAGCTTATCCGCACACATACACACACTGTTTAAGTCAGTAGCTGTTAACCCACTGGCAAAAGGGGAAGAGGTTCAAATGCCACATTGAGTTTGGTTTTGATTGGCTAACATTCAGAGCATATGGTGGCGACAAAGTCCCTTTCTGTTTTATCTTTCACTACAAGAGGATACAGGCATGCTAATGGCTGCAGGAAGCTGTACTAATGCACAGTTGTGCTTTGCGCTAAGTGTCAGAAAGCTGAAATGCTCACAATGACAATGCTAACATGCTGATTTCTAGTCATTGTGTTGCATGTTCACCACACCTTTTCTGCTTTAGAAATGCCAACATAGAATTCAAATATGTTTTATAAATATATGAATCCAACAACAATTATTATTTTAATGCATTAGCATTGTCGTTCCAAAAAAAACAAAACATTGAAGATCTCTGTGCTAGGTGTAACTAATCTGAGACACTGAACGTGAATATAAACCATGTGGTGTGGTGCCTTTTGGTGAGCTAAAGTATAATATTGTGTGATCACAATGGAAAGAAAGAGACGGGGGATAATGCCTGTTTTTTTAGTCAGGAGATGATGACTTGTCATTTCATCATAAATAAATACAGGTGTAACTTCGTTAACTTTTAAATAGATGGGCTTTCAGTTTCATCTTGCGTTGTACAGTAAATCTGGTTATTGAAGAGGAACCTCATTGGAAGTCTGAATATTGCACTGAGACTGTCTCAGTCTTTGGCTTTTAGCTAAATGTGTTAACAAAAGTTAAATGTTGACATTTTGTCAAATCTGCATCATTAAAGTAATGCTGTTTTGATCAATAGCAGGTTCACTCTACAATCAAAAATTATATGGATTACTTGTGAAAATCTGATGATGTATTAATATTTGATCTTCACCCCTTCGTTGAGCATATTAGACCCTCAATATTGGCTCCCTGTATTTTCCTGACCGCGTAAAATGTACTGTATTTACTCTTATCACTGCAGGCTGAAGTCTATCTACAGGGGGGAAGCCAAGCAAACATCCTCAACATGTTTCCAGTCCATTGGAGGGCAAACACACAGTCATGCAGACAGCTGACAGCTGAGGAAGGTAATTTAACCCTTTGCTGCGTGAACGTAGAAGATCGTAGAAGAATGAAAGCAAATGAAAACATGATAATGATCTGAACTGAGATCTGTTTTTATTCCAAATGGTGCGGTTTTAATGACAGATTGTCTTGAAGTCATTTTCAAAAAAATGATTCAAATTCTGAATTTGTGAAAAGTTTGGGAGAAATTTTGGTATAGTTTTATTTAAAAGAAAATCATACATAAAAATAACATACAGCTCTCTTAGTCTTTACATTCTTGTGACCATTAAGACATGATGAAGAGTCTTTGAAAGCTTTATTGTAGGCAACAGCACTTGATTTAGGTCTTTTCAAAAACCTACAATGAAGATTTCAAGGATTACCATGACCTGGATGAATGACAATCTTTACAGAGAGATGATAAAGAAGATCAAGTTATTAACTTTCCTTTAATACAGTAATCTCCAAGGGGAGATGATTTTGTCTAACTATACTTTTCATTAAATGTGATATCCCCTTGATATTTTTCAAGTCATCATTTTTCCTTTCTCACTTTAATTGTTTTAGTTTGACTATCCTTCTGAAGTTTCTCTGAACATGGTTGTCTTACTTTTAGCCTTGGAAACAAGGCTGCATTTGCTGGACCCTCTATGCCAACTGATGGTGCGGAAACATGGAAACCCCACGCAACAGACCTTAAATTGATTATGGTCCCTCAATTTCAGTGGTATGAAGTTTGATGCTCTGTAAACATTGGATTCCTTGATGAGCATCTGGGCACCTATTGAAAATGAAATACCCCCCTCAAGTGCTCATGGTCCTAAAATAGAAGTAAATCTTATCCCAACCATTCTCTCTTGTTCTGTCTCTGTAATCAGCTTACATTTACATTCTTCTTGCCCTCTTTCTCAAAATACAAAGACATTTCTGGCCTCATGCATATGAAGCTCAGCTCATCTAAAACTAATCTTTTTTAGTCTCTCCCTCGGAGACCCAACCTCCCCTTGCTGACCCATCACACCATCCTTCCCCTTCTCCCTTCCTCCCATCCTGCTCGTCGTCTTACCTCTTCACTCTTAATACCAATTATCAGCGGCTGTGCATATAACCCTCCATGGCTTGATAAGCCTCTGATAAGCAGTCTGTCTTCCCTCCCCAAGGACCCCAGTTTTAGTTTCTCCCTCTGACCTGTCTTTGAGGTCCAGGTTTTGTCCCTGTGGAGGAGCCAGGCCCAAAAGCTCTCATCTAGTGACCCGTCCGAGAAAGCTGCACAGAGCTGACAGGATCAAAAGCAGAGGCATAGAGCTCAGGGAATAGAAAGCCTTGTGCATGTTCAAACTGGAGAGAAGGGAAGAGAATCAAAAGCTTTTCATGTCTCTCTCTCTCTCCCTCTCTGTCTTCTTATAGCGGGTGAGAGTTACTGTATATATGTCCAGCCAGATGTGTTGCTGCATACAAATGTATTCGGGCTCTCTACAGCTTTTAATTTTTCCTGTGCTGATGTTCCCTGGCAGAGGTGTGATGTGCTGACCACAAGGTGTTAGTATAGGTAGATGTAAACAGATGCAGTGAGCCAGTAAGAGAGGCACACATGTTTTCCCACAAGGCAACACAACTAATCACATGATATTGTCAACAGGTTCCATCGAATCCCACAGACTGTCAGGAGAATTACAGTTTGACAAAAGCAGTGTGCACTTGGGAATTTGATTCACCTGTGTATCGAGGGGCCACTTGTATTTTGCTCTATTCTTATTCAGTTTGGTTTTGTTTGTGTGCTGCTATCAGGACATGAGGAACATCAGTATGCTGAAGCCCACCAGGCAGGTGGCCTGAATGCTAAATATCTAGTAAATTTATTTTACACTTATCTTATCATTCATTTCATGTAAGTTGACTGCCTGGTCGGATACCACCCTGTATATGTGACAAAATGTTTTTTTTTTTTGTTTTTTTTTGAGTGAACTGACCCTTTAATGTCCTCACCTCTGGAACAGCCTGCCAGAAGAGCTGAGGGCATTTCAATCTGTCAACACATTTAAAAAGAACTTCTTAATCTTAATCATCCATTTTTATTGTTTTCATTTATTTTTTGTAGTATTTATTTTCATTGTTTGGCTGTATTTCCATTGCATTGTTAAACACCTTGTTTTACAATTTTGTATGAAAGGCACTATATAAATAAATACATTTTTACGTTTAAGTTTAATGCAAACAATGTTCACTATTTTGTAATTGTTTCATTGAAACATGTTCTGAATGTATTAACATTCAGGAAACCTGCAGCATTTAACATGTTATTTATTCAAGAAGCCTTTAGAAATACTACCGATGACTCCGACTTCATAGAACTCCTGGCTGTGTGATTTGGTGTCATTCTTGAAATGGGAAGAAATAAAATTTTGATTCTGATGAGATGATTTCTACTCCCACTGACAACCCATCAAGTCTATTTCTTTAGAGGCCTGCCACCTGAAAAGATCTGGCTTTGAGAAACAAATTATTTAAAATCATTAATTATGGAGCCTTAGCGGGACCTGGAGATCTTTTCTTTTCTTCATCTGTACTGACATTTGTGTGTTTATCTACATGTTTGTAGCAGACCTGCTCTATTTGTCATGAATCTTTGACAAATCTCTATACTTGCAATACTAATTTTGTGCATTGTTGGGAAGGGGGTTGGGGTGTTAAATTGTAACAACACACAAGAGTCTGCAGTCGTGGAAATGGTCCTGCAAGACTTTACTTCAGCACAGTGGTGCTTTAAGCTGAATGCTAACTTCGGCATGCTAACATGCTCCCAACAGCAATACTCACTCATTAAAAATTGTCATGTCTGTACAAAATTACACAGATATTGTGATATTAAGTCCAAGATTTGACATAAAAGCTTTTTAAAGGAAAATAGCATTTCAACATGTTGAACTAACTGAAGACTGTTCTGAATGTTGTTTCTTTTGTTTTTTACACTTGTTCTTCTTTGCATTTAATCTGTGAAACACCCACAACTTTGATTCATGTGGTGCATTTGAGAACGTGCTGATGCAGACACATGACAAGGTCTTTCGTGTGTCTGCATAAGGTTGAGGCATACATGAGCTAGGGCCTGGCAGAGACTTGCTCAACCCAACCAGCCCCGAAAAAGGAGATAAGAAGTGACAACACGGTCTCTGAGATAACACAGGTTGGATTTAGTTTGATGCTAACAAAGACTTGGAGTGTTTTTCTTTTTTAGGTTTCAACAGAAAGAACATTAAAAACAACATCAAAGGTCAGAAGATAAAATGCCAGCGTTCACTGTGGGGGGGCTGCGCCATACTTGGGCACCAAATGCAAATGTAATAGATAGTGCCTCGAAAAAAAAAACTCAGATCAATTATTCATAGACAGAAGAATACACAACGAGAGACATACTGAGAGTGGAATATATGCTAGTTTCAAACTATGCAAGCTAAATTCAGACGCTAGACTGAAACTGAATATTGAATAAGACAAAGAGACACAAACTACAATGCTCAATATTTGCAAACTATATCAAGATCTAAAAATGATGTAAAATGTATTCTATATGTTTTAGTTTGTGGCTCTTTTTATAAAATCCAAACATAATAAAGAGAAGATTACCAATGTACCTAGTAACACAATTTACGATTACTTTAGCTTGGGGGAAAACTCTTTGCTATAGGTGCTTACACTAACATCAACTTGAAGAAAAATTCTGCTGGGTTGACAGTATATCTGCTTGAGTAAAACATTTCATAAATCTCTTCACCTCTGCCTGGGGGAAGATATCCCTTCTCAAAAATTCTCCACAGGAGAGACCAAGTTCCTGGTCAGATTTTAACCCCAAAGGGTTCTAGCGCTGAGATTAACTACAGAGTTTTTAGTACTGCACAAACCATACCTGCTAAACTACCAGGTAGCAATAAAATACGTATTGGACAATATTCTGCATTGTAACATTCAGTGCAGAGAAAATAGAGGGAGTTATATGTATCTTTGTACATATTTGAAGCAACACCTAGCCCTGGTGGTGTTTCTAGCAATATCTTATGGTAATTGTAAGACGGAGAAAATATGTCTTGATGTATATTGTGCTTATCAGAAAATTGACTTTAAAGTTGCACTCATCAAGAGTATTAAAATAACACTGGATCAAATAACTGTATGTGAAGTGTGAAAGATGTTGCTTGAATTGATGAACCAATGAAAATCAGCCAACCCTACAGTTGCCCACGGCTCAACAGAGCATTTAAGTGTAAATCTACACAAAACAAAATGTCATTGCAATTCCATTCAACAGTTATTGGGATGAATCAGTTTGGACCAAAGTGGTGTATTGGCAGACTGACTGACATCGCCATACCTGGAGCTGTCACCCTACATGAGGTCCCAACACACGAGGTTGAGAAACCGCCTCAATGTAGATAAAGCATTTCCTGTCAGATGATCAACAATGTAACGAGATTACACATGCAACAAAGCCATCGGTTTGATATGCCATCACCTCAAATGCACCTACACCCCATCAAACTATTCCTATTGTGTCGCAATGGGTGTCACACTGCAGCACCGCTGATGACTTGAGTGCACGTCTCCCTGCCCGAGCTCATTAACAACGTCACGAAGGATGCACGGATATACATATTCAGTGACCCGGTTTTTTGTGATGCTGCGGTTGCCGCAGCTGAGCACGATCACGGGGCCATCTATAAATAATAGTGAAGCCGTGAGTTGGCTACCATTTTGTTCTTACCCAGCAGAGATACTGATTTTAGATTGAGTCTCCTGGGGAACCAGTGCAACTGACATCGGGGAGAGTTTACAGTGTGTGTTTTGAGTGAGGTTTGTGGGAAGCTACAGTAGCTTTCCAGTTGTCTCATGGGCATAGTTGTATTTGCAGCATTAAAGCAATTGCTGTCTAATAACTCCTTTGTAGTCCTCTACAGGAGCAGCCAAAAGAGTAAAGGCTATAGGACATAATCGGGTTCGCAAGGTAAAGGAGAATAGAAAAATACATCTGCACTCCTCCCCTCTTTTACCTGCCTCCACTTGAAAGTGTCCCTGTCCTTTACACACCAAGCTGAGGATGAATACAAACATATTGTGGCGGCACCGAGATCCACTCTCACATGGTTTCACTGGCTCCTGTACATTCACAATCAGGTTCTAATAAATCATCCAGCTTTTGGATCAGCTGGCAGGTTAAGTGTCTTGCTTAAGGGTATCAAGAAATGACATTGTTGCAGAGGGAAGAGAAAGTCATACTTCTCACTCATGCAAAGGCAAAAAATAGACACACATGCAGTTTTCTCGCCAGTGGGGGGATTTCAGCAACACTATGTATTATTGGATCAGTAATAGCATAAGTCAACAGGATGTTAACATAACGTTAAACCGCTGTGTTGACTTCAAAATGCCGGGAAATCAGGGAACATAATGGAAATAAGTCCTGGACATTGCAAGGTCTTTGAAGAGCACCGAACAACAGAGAGTTTTCCTCTTGATGACTCAAGTTTCTTCGCATCTTTCTTGCAGCAGTGAGGTAGAAGTGTACTTCAGGATGTGGTAATAGATGCAACATCCACAAACAACCTAAACCAGAATCACAAGTCAGGTGCATCAGGTTACACTTGCACGACAATGGTTTTACTAAAAACTGGAACGGTTTTTCCTTTGCATTTTAAAAAAGTAACACATTTTGACGACATTGTTTTGAAAACAAAAACAAAAAAAAACACTATAGTATGCATGCCAGCAGTTGCCTGTGAAACTTTGTAATAAATAGCCCTTCGGTCCCTGTTCATTAGGTATTCAACTCCCACCTCCCAGAAGAATTTTTCATGCATCCAGGGGAGGCTTAGTACCTGAGTGGGAATATTGTCGAGCTGTGGAAAGGGCACTTTGACGAACTCCTGAACCCTGGAGGAGGCAGAGTTTGAGGACACAGTGGCAGAACCATCCATATCACTGGCAGAGATCGCTGAGGTAGTCAAAAGGTTCCTCACTGGCAAAGCACCGGGGGTGGTTGACATTTGCGCTGAAATACAGAAGCTCTGGACATTGTTGGGCTGTCTTGGTTGATGCACCTCTCCAGTGGTGCTTGTAGTTGCAGACCAAATGGTCCATCCAAGTGGAAATACAATAGCGTAATTACATTTTGCGTTTATTTTTCACCGACTAATTACAAAGCAATTGTGGAAGAAAAATAACTTGCAATTCACACGTTAGTCCAAAGTCATTTAACTCAATGTACTGTGCACATAAATCTATTGAGTGTAATTTCCTACCTCAGTGACAAAGCTGCAATCCTAAGGTAAGTGACAAGTATTTCTTACGGACGTATATGAGGCATTCATCACACGAATCAGGCACAACGCTGTAAAGCTCAGTGGGAGAATCACGCACAGCAGTCCTTTCATTCCCTTTCAAACCTCTCCGAACTAATGAAGAGTTATTACTGAGGTTAGTCGACCACAGGAAAACTCTGTCGCTGTCTCTCTCACGAAAGAATTAAAGTTAATTGACTGTACCGGGATTGGGCGTAGGCCAGAACCAAATCAGTCTGCTGTAAGGGATGCAAAGTCATCCTACATCCTCAAATTTAATTATTAATTTCAAACTTTATAACATCACTATCCTCTATATTTTTACAGTAGCCTCTGGTTTTTTCTGTAGTAGCCTACAATCAACTCAATGCGATCTTAGACCACACAATGCCTGACTTTATGATTCCAAACGTTATCCTCTGATGATAATTCTACATTTACAGTCATATTGTTAATCAATAACTCATTCCAGCTTGGTATTTTATGCCAGAATGTCAAGCTGCCATCTGCTCTACGCCTGATAATAGCCTTCTGAATTAAAACACACTTACAGTCTGCTGGGGGAAAAGAGCTGGACCATATGTATATTTTAATAATTATCAGGGGACCTAGATGATTTGGAAAGTGCAGATTCAATGTGCTTTCTATGCCCAATAATCCAGAACCAGAACATATGACTTGCAGGTTGGGCCTAAAATAAATTAAATTGAATCACAACAGGTGGAAGAAAAACCATAAACATAAACATTTTATTAGTATTTTAGATTAATTAAGTCGTTTTCTTGTTATAATTAACCACTACAAAACCTAGTGATTGATCAAGATATAATTTAATATGGATTAGGAAAACACCAATGTTTTTGCACATTTTACTGTGTATATATATAAACTAGTTCAGCAAATGTGAATAGGGAAGCTGACAACGAGGGAAAGACCGAGTGACAGTCTGGAAAAACAGCTGAAAGGAGGAAAAAGACACTACTGGGGCCAATATGGAGTGGCAATCCATGATGGTAGCAGTGTTTTAGGGGGAGCGTACCTATGTTCCCTTGGTCCTTTTTTTATAAAAAAAAAAAAAAAAGGGTCCTATGTTCCTCCGTCTGTTTTTTTTCCCACCATCAGTGCCGAATTCCACAGCAAATAGGCTTATGTAGGTCTACAGGCCGTTTGACGTGCATGTCCAAATAGCATACGGAGAGATTAGGCTGTAAATTGGCTTTTGTTTTTGTCACATTTGGACAGTTTAAATAAGCTAAACTAAATATTTGTATTGCGTCCAGGGAACATAGGAGCCTTTTGGGGGAAAAACAGGGAACCCTGGGAACATAGGGATGACCCCGTTTTAGGCTAGCTACAAGTAAGAAAAAGGCATCTTGGCGAGACATTACCTTAGGTTAAGTTAAGCAGGGAGAGGATTTCAGTGAAAGCTATGTGATCAAAGGCAGAGGACAGAAATCTGCAGTTCTAACTCACACGACGAAGGACTCACCTTGCCTGAATCCTTGATATCAAGTCAGCCTTCTGTTCCTGATCTCGAGATTTGCCTTCAACGCTCCTCAGCTGTGGTCGAAAAGTATTTTTTGCTTAGGAAAGTTGCTAACGGAATAAATCACCCAGAAGTATCTCAGTGGCAGCAAAAGAGCTGTTTGAATTCTCTGAATGTAAAGGAAAGGTGCTTCAATGCTTCCTTTCATATCTCCTTTAGCATAGGAAACACTGGACCTTCCTTTACGAAAGGAGATAACGCCACCCCACAATTCCTTGCAAAAATGCTTGGTGCATTCCTGCAAGTATGTGGTGAGGACCTTCGCATTATGCCACTGCACTATCAGCCTCTACTGTGCTGGTTCCCGGACCCTTTGCCTGGTCCCGACTTACCTTCTGCCGCTCCCTGCTGGTGGGTTAGCCTGTACTGAGTACTCACCTGGTTCCTGATCCTCTGCCTCCTCGGCAGCGCTTCCTTCCAGCTGTGACATGGGACCTCTGAACTGGAACTATTGAACTGTATATGTGTGCTCCCTGGTTCGTTCTCACACAGCCCGAGTCCAAGGGTCGAGTCCTGCTTCTGGATTCAACACAAACTCGGTACATTAAAGTGTGCGTTTTCACGTAGGATTTATATAGATGAGGAGGCAGATAGAGTTTCGGTGGGTAGTAAGATACACCTCTTAGTGATAAGGAGCTGCAGATCCAGGAGTTTAGAGAGCAGGTAGGCATTAAGAGTATAGAGGTGTCAAGTGGTCTACAAGTTGGTGTGATTATTATGACCCCTGATAGTGTGTGATATTGTGATATATCACTTTCAAAGGTAAAGAAGTTAGAGAACATAATTAGCTCTTACATGAGAAAATGGACGTGAACCCCATACTGCCTCAGCGGTGTGGAGGAGTATTGGAGGAGTTTAACAGAGGAAATTAAATGTGCAAAGGCAAGGCTGGTGATGATGCTGTCAGAGTCTAGGGATATAGCAGTATGCAGTACAGCACCAACAGTCTCAGCAGGAAGGAAGTGGAATCCAAGTGAGGCAATTTTACAGGCTCAGGCAGCACATTGGGATATTGAAGGGCAGGTAAACCATGGTAGCAGACAGGATTCAGAGGCAAGAAGAGGCAGCTCAGTGTGCAAGAGTAGTCTCTCGGGCAAAGCAGGGCCAGTGGATGCGTTGGGAAAGTGTAGAAAATAGAGGCTTAGCTTGAGGGAAGTGTGGTGCATGGAAGCAGGCATACACTTCAACTTGTGATCTGCTTCCATTTGCGATATATCCTTTATGTTCAGGTATTTAGCTTTACTTCGTCACATTATGTCAGTGTGCATGACAAGCCTGTCTCAAGGGCTATAAACCTGGAGACATAACCAAATGCTGAAGTGTCTATTAGGAGCCATTAAGAGGAAGTGCTCGGAAGAAAACTGACTGGATGGAAAAAAGGAAACAACGTGCAATTTCATTTGTCCGTGAGGGTGTTCAAGTAGGACAACAAGCAATGTTGAACAGACGTGATGGAGGGGGGCAAAAGGCAAGGAGCGACAGGAAAATAAGAGCGCAGCAGCACCATTTAAAGTGACAGACCATCCTGCTGTCCATATCATCAGCTGTTTAATTGTAGTGTGGATGAATTGAAAACATCCCCCTGAGGTGTGATTTCATTTTAGAAGGACAGGAATCATGAAATGTACAGCATTGCGTTGCTGTACTCATTTTGTGTTATAAATAAAGTTATAAAAAAACATCTGCTGTGAGTGCGTTCAGATTCTCTCAGCACTGCCTTATTTTCCTAAGCCCTTATGAATTTGCCTTCACATTTTTCCTTGAACTTGTGATGTTGTCCATCAAGGTCAAGGAATGGGGGTTTAGTTTATTGGCAGTCATGGTCACCTGACACCCACTCCCACCTATAGGCCTGTGTCCACTCTCCTCATCAGTCTGGGCTCAGAGGTAGAGCAAGTTGTCCAGAAAATTGTGACATTGTGAATGTCCTTGGGTAAGATACTGAACCCCAAATTGACCGTGGCTGTGCCATCAGCGTGTGAATATGTGTGAATGATTTTGATAAGATCTCAATGGGCAGGTGGCACCTTGCATGGCAGCATCTGCCATCAGTGTGTGAATAAGTCTCTGAATGAGTGAATGTTGACATGTAATATAAACACTTTGGGTGGTCGGAAAAGAGACAGATTGATGTCAGATGTCAGATTGTTCTATGTGTTCATGTTGCAAATGTTATGTTCTTAGCCTACCTGGAGCAAAATTCTAAATCCCACTGCATTTCCCGACAAGACATCCTGTAGCTGGTTGAGGCCGAGATGATTGGTTGAGGTGTAGGCTTTGACATTTAGGGTCAGGATAGCCAGTTGGTCATAGGACTTGAACAAATTCAGTTGAATGTGTCAGCCTTAACCCTCATACCAGTGCCTGACAACCTGTAAGCATTTGCATGATCAACTCTTGAGCTGAGGCTGATTGCCAGCATTGTCTGAAATTGGGTCCTATCCCAGATGCCTTCCACACACCAGAGGGATGAGGTGATTATTTGGCTGCTTCTTGGAGGGCTTCAGGTGATAACAGTGCACTGGCTAGCGTGACATGGTTTTAGCATGCTATAAGTGTATTTGGACAAAAGTGAATGAATATGTTGATGTGGGTACTAGGTGGGGTCCTTGGATGCTGGAAAACACTTCTAAGCCTTCTGGGTGTTGTGAGTCCAACTCAACCAAATACCAGTAATTGAGAGGGGGACCACCTGCTGACCAGACATTCAGAAGAAGTTGGGCCAGCCACTGTAGTTCAGATTGCACATACAATGTCACAGGTGTGCTCTTGGAGGTAAGTGAGGTCAGGGCTAGACAATGGTATTGCCTTTCATGGTGCCCAGGGGATTTATGACAACACAGTCTGATATTCACTGCAAAAATAAATGGCATCTTTGTAGGTGTTGACAGTCAGGCCTACCAGGTCAGTTGTACTCTCCGGGAATCAGTCAGGGTACAGTTTTCCCATCAACCCAATGACATTAAGCATCATATCTGCAAGCCTACGATTTCTGCTACTTCAACAATAAGGCTTACTTTATTTTCTGGTCTCTCTCTGTGGTAACAACAATTTTGGCTTCTGAAGGTTGATACAGGTGATATTTATGCTGCAGTCCATATGACCCCACAGATTCATGACTTTTCAGTTTCCAGTCCCTCAATGTGTTTGCCTTCAGAAAATAAAGTCAATTTGGTTACATCACCTTGCTTTGCAGCATTGTTGAATTATTTCTGTAGACTGAGAACTGTGAGAGCAGTGAGCCTTGCAAACATACTTCCTCGACATACAGACTCAGTATACTGATATAGGAATTTGAAGACCAATTTCCAGTATTTTTAGAATACATTCTTAAAATGTTTGATCCTTCAAAAACTTGAATTTTTCCTGTAGTTTTATCTTGTCAAAGTATGGAACCCACTGATTCACTATGCAGACCACAATGAAAAGTCTGGCATGATAATAGCTAGTCGAGTTTACAGCTCCCTTCACATATACAGTATTTAGTTTGGGTGAAGATGGTTTTTGTCAGGTGTAAATAACATTGTCAAATGAATCTACTTTCATCATAGAGTTTAATGACTTTTAACCTGCAAATGCTGAGCAACATTATCAATATAATATGAAGTTGTGCTTCTGGCCACTTGATTAATTTGTCTCCATTATTCACTCTCTTTAATAACCTGTATTTGTCTTCTTTAACTGCTCCACTATGTTCACCAGCTCATCCCTAAGATTGTTTGGTGCTGAGCATGAAGTGTTCTGTGGTGTTTAGAGCTTATTTTCTGAAAAACAGCAGCTTGCCAGACGGCTAAAGATTGAGCTGAAACATGGTATAAAGCTGAGGGGAGCTGCAGTCTCATGTCCCTCTGTAGGTTTATCATGATTAACAACCCCTTTCACGTCATCATTTAGTGAAATGTTATTATAAACCTGTCGATTACAGCAGCTGGGAATGTCTTGTGTGATAAAAGATGCACAAAAAATAACTGTTCAATACTTTACATATTTGTAAAGCAGCAATCAACAGCTTTGCTTGTCTATCAGCAAAACAAGTCTAACTTCAGCACAAATATATTTCCATCTCTATTGACATCTGCTTCATCGCCCACCCTGAAGTTAATTAGTCACTGTGGTGATTGTAGAATGCACTGCTTTGTTTGTCTGCAGGTTTTTATACATCGATGTTGGCTGACGTCCACAGACACTTCTTGTTTCATCATTCTAAATCATTCATTATTCCTTTGTGAGCAAAGAGCTGCATGAGGCGCAGCCATGGAGCAGAAATGTATCAGATTCAAGTCGGTCAGCCATGTTTAAAACTAAGCTTATGACAATCTGTCGTTTCCCTGCGTCAGACTGCAGTGTTGAAAAAGAAAACTCTCGCTCGGACGAAACATCCAGTTTGTTAACCTGTAAAAGAAATTGTAAGTGTTTGCTGTATATCATTAGCATTAAGCTGATATCCTGAGGGAGGGCTTGGCTGTTTGTTTGCTGTTCGCTTAACATTCATGCTCATCTCGTTGAATAAACAGGCTTGGATTATCTTGGCAGCCAAAAACAACATGCTAAATGCAACCTCAAACAGATCCACGAAGAAGTCCTGTTCATCAGGAGCATTACAATGTTTTCTTCAAACAGCAGATGCATCGAGACATATACCATCTGACCAGCACGGAAAATCTGTTCATTAAGTCATCGAAAGTGTTATGTATTTAGTTGAGCTTTATAAGAGGGTTTGGGGGTGGCCCACTAGGGGGAGCTCCAGGCATAGGTCAGGGGGGTTACTGCGTAGTTTTGGGTTCTGCTGTTGTTGTTGTTGTCGTGGAGGCTCAGCAGAGTGAGCCCGTGTTCCCTGTACTGTATCACAACTGTGCTATTAAATGTTCATGCATTCTACAGTCTACTCTCCGGTCATGCTTATAGATAAGAAGATCTAATACTGGCGACGAGGCGGATGTGTACGCTCCAGAGACTTGGAGACATACAAGGACTCACGCAGACCGAGTTACGAGAATGAACGGCAACAGCTAACAAGCGGCTAACGGCTAACAAGCGGCTAACAGGACACGGTAAAGTCGGACTTTCACTAGAGAAGCTACTCACTGTCAGATCATGGCTACTTTCGGGAGGATTGAAGAATTCTCTGGGGATAAAGAGGCTTCGTGGGAGGAGTACGCAGCTGGAATGTTTTTTTGCAGCAAATGAGATCGATGACGCCGAGAAGAAAAGAGCAGTGTTGTTGAGTGTATGCGGAGCAGCCACGTACTCCATGCTACGTTCCCTGGTGGCTCCAAAGAGACCGAGTGAGGTACCGTATGCTGAGCTGATTGGCAGTCTCCAGCGCCATTTCAGCCCAAGACCTTCTGAGATTGTGCAGCGCTTTCATTTTCACAACTGTAAGCAGCAGCCAGGTCAGTCCATTTCAGCATTCATTGCGGAGCTGAGGAAGCTATCAGTGCATTGCAATTTTGGAGACCAGCTTGAGAACATACTCCGCGACCGGATTGTGTGTGGCGTGCGGGACCCAGCCCTGCAGAGACAGTTGTTATCGGAGCCGGCTCTGACCTTCAAATCGGCTGAGGAGAAGGCTATGGCAGCGGAGACAGCAGCTCTTAATGCTAGTATGTTGCGTATGGGACTATCTGCTCCCCAGTCAGAGGAAGTTCACAAGACAACTCACACAGCTGACATTAAAAAGGAGATAGGGGCTACGATGGAGGTGAAAAAAAAGTGTTTTCGCTGTGGAGCTTTTCATAGTCCCTCAGAGTGTAAATTCAGCACGGCAGTCTGCCACTTCTGCAAGAAGAGGGGACACATCACACGGGTCTGCATGAAGAAAGCTCAAACCAATACTGCCTCCAAGCCTGAGGATCCGCCTCAGGCTCAGACACATGCTGTTAAATTGGAAAGCCTGGGCCAGGAGGAGTACTTCCTGCATCATACCTCCGCACACCAGCTGACACACAAGAGGGCGCCGTACACGGCTAAGGTAATCCTGAACAAAGTACCCCTTACTATGGAAGTAGATTCTGGTTCAGCATGCTCACTGATCAGTGAAGAGACATACCACAGCCTATGGCCAGCAGACCCACCAGCCATTATGCAGGTCACAGGGGTGCTCAAACAGTGGTCACAAGCCCAGCTACAGGTGCTAGGAAAGATTCAAGTGGAAGTCGAGTATCATGTTTTCAAAGGCACACTCTCACTTTTCGTGGTGGGAGGGGAAGGAGCAAGCCTGCTCGGCAGAGACTGGTTTCAACTACTAGGCATCGATGTGACGGGAGTGCACGCGATCCAGCACCAGTCGATACAGTCCATGCTGGAGGATTACAATGAGGTGTTTGGGGAACTGGCGGCTTGCCAGGGACCACCTGTCTCTGTGGCCGTGGACCCAGAGGTAGCACCTAAGTTTTTCAAAGCGCGCCCAGTCCCTTTTGCGCTGCGTCCAAAAGTGGATGAGGCTTTGGACAAGCTGGTGGAGCAAGGTGTCCTGGTTCCAGTGAAGTATTCCAAGTGGGCCACGCCCATTGTGCCAATCTCTAAGAAGGATGGGAGCCTCCGGATCTGTGGTGATTACAGATGCACGGTGAACACAGCTGTACTCCCAGATGTATACCCCCTACCAACTGTATCCGAACTGTTCTCCTCTCTGGCAGGGGGGATACTGTTCACAAAACTGGATCTCAAGCAGGCGTACCAACAGCTTGTCCTGGATGAAAACGCAGCGGAGCTACTGACCATGAACACACACAGGGGACTTTTTAAGTCAACAAGGCTGCAGTTTGGAGTATCAACGGCTGTGGCTATTTTCCAGAGGTTCATGGACACCCTGCTGGCAGGAATTCCAGGAGTACAACCATATCTAGATGATATCCTCATTACAGGGAAATCTCCAGAGGAACATGCAGGCAGGTTGCAGGCAGTGCTGAGTCGGGTAGCAGAGGCAGGACTCCGGCTGCAGAAAGAGAAATGTGTGTTTGCTGCAACAGAGGTGGAGTTCTTGGGATTCCGCGTGGACAAGGAGGGAGTGCACCCCACAACAGAGAAGGTGGAGGCCATCAGGAATGCACCCACACCCAAGACAAAAACGGAGTTACAGGCGTTCCTGGGACTTCTGAACTTTTACAGTTGTTTTTTAGAGGGCAAAACGACTGTTTTGGAACCATTGCACCGACTGCTGGACCATGATACAGCCTGGGACTGGACTGCAGCCCACGATGCGGCCTACAGACAGGCAAAGGAACTGCTTCAGACGGACGGCGTGCTGGCCCATTATGATGTGCGAAAGCCCATGGTGTTGGTTTGTGATGCCTCGCCATATGGGGTTGGGGCTCTGCTGAGCCACGTGGAGCCAGATGGACGCGAAGCACCTGTATGTTTTGCCTCAAGAACCCTCACCCCAACGGAACGGAACTACGCGCAGATTGACAAGGAGGCGCTTGCTGATGTCTTTGCTGTGAAGAAGTTCAACCAGTACGTGCTGGGGAGAGAGTTTGTTATCTACACAGACCACAAGCCGCTGTTGGGACTAATGCATCACTCCAGGCCGGTACCACAGATGATATCACCTCGCATGCTGCGCTGGAGTTTGATGTTAGGTGCGTACCATTATGAGCTGCGTTACAGGCCCGGAAAGAAGCTGGCTAATGCTGACGCCCTGAGCCGTCTGCCCCTGGCTCACGGAGGGGCTGAGGTCCCGCCCCCGCTGGAGGTGTTGTTGCTGGAAATGGTCCCTCAGGCTCCACTCCACGCAGGACGGATCAGCAGCCTGACACAGAAGGATCCAGTGCTGGCTCGTGTGTTGCACTGGTTGCTCCATGGCTGGCCGACAGGGAGGCAGGAGGAGCGTTTCCAGCCTTTCACCCAGCGGCGTGACGAACTGTCTGCACACAAGAACTGTGTGCTCTGGGGGAGCAGGGTGGTGGTGCCCCTGGCAGCGAGAGCTGACGTCCTGAAAATGCTGCATGATGCTCACCCAGGGATCGTCCATATGAAGGCCCTGGCGAGGAGCTATGTCTGGTGGCCTGGCATGGATAAAGAGGTGGAGAGGGTCGTGAGAGCCTGTGAGGCCTGCCAGCTCACTCGTCATAACCCACCCAAGGCTCCGCTGCACCAGTGGGAGTGGACCATCAAGAAGTGGTCGAGAATCCACATCGATTTTGCAGGACCGTTTCAGGGGAAGACATTTCTGATCGTGGTGGATGCCCACTCGAAATGGCTGGAGGTGTCTGTCATGCCATCTATGTCTTCTGGTGCTGTCATCAACATGCTGCGGCTGCTGTTTGCTACTCATGATATCCCTGATGTCCTGGTGTCGGACAACGGCACAGCTTTCACGTCTATCGAGTTCAAGGTTTTCACCCAGAGAAATGGAATCAGGCACGTGACAACGGCACCGTATCATCCCTCCTCTAATGGCCAAGCTGAGAGGATGGTGCAAACTACAAAGGATGCTCTGCGGAGGATAGCCGTCGGGGACTGGCAGACTCGGTTGGCCCGTTTCCTGCTGGCCCAACACATCACACCAAACTCAACGACCGGGAAGAGCCCCGCAGAAATGCTGATGGGTCGTCGGCTGATGACCGCACTGGATCGCCTGCACCCAGACTCGCAGGATGAGGTCCGCACAAAGCAAGAGGAACAGGCCTGTAACCAACAACGAGGGCCGAGGCTGTTTCAACCTAGGGACTCTGTGTTTGCCCGCAGTTACACAGGGGCAAGATGGATGCCTGCGATGGTGGAGAGGGCCACAGGGCCAGTGTCATACAGTGTGAGAGCCCCTGATGGCCAGGTACATCGGCGCCATGTGGACCAGTTGAGAGGGCGCGAGCCAGAGGTAACTGAGGGGGATTCTCCCCAGCCCCCGCCAGCTAGTGAGTCTCTGCCCCGAGAAGGAGCCCAAGAGGGGGTAGAGTCACAGCCCCACAAGCTCCTCTTCTGTGCCTGTTCGCCGTCAGCCCTGCAGGCCCAGAGTTCGTCCCAAAGGGTGGGACAATTATGAACACTAACTAGGGGAAAGGAGTGTTATGTATTTAGTTGAGCTTTATAAGAGGGTTTGGGGGTGGCCCACTAGGGGGAGCTCCAGGCATAGGTCAGGGGGGTTACTGCGTAGTTTTGGGTTCTGCTGTTGTTGTTGTTGTCGTGGAGGCTCAGCAGAGTGAGCCCGTGTTCCCTGTACTGTATCACAACTGTGCTATTAAATGTTCATGCATTCTACAGTCTACTCTCCGGTCATGCTTATAGATAAGAAGATCTAATAGAAAGGAAGGTTTAAATTCCCACAAATGAGTGGTATTTAATTAAGGGACACATTTTAGGTTAATAATGTCGTTCATAAATGATTTATATCCCTAGCATTTTAACATGTTGTATATTATACATATATTAACTTCTTCCAAATTAGAGATATTAAAAATGATTTTGCTTATGAAAATGTTGACTACAAGTTTAGAAAAATAGGCAATTAATTAAACTATTTTATAAATGAAAAAAGAGCACAGGAAGAAGCTTTTTTTTTCAATTGCATGCTTTGCTGTAATTCCTGTGCTAAAGTTTGTAGTCCATGTGGTTAAAAAAAAAAAAAAGAAGAAAAAAAAGACCAGCCACAACTACAGTCCATAATAGCCTAAATAGTCAGGATTCAGCTCTTTAGTACTCCATCCATCCCTTCTGTGTGGATGTGTGCAACTAAATGAGTGTGAGGCAGAGTTGCTGAAACAGAGCATAGTAAATGTGCTCCCTCAAAAACAGAGTAAAGGTCAAACAGCAAGCATTACTTTTCCTTATGTCCTCTTTTGAATATTTTTTTCATAGCATGCAACCAAGACCAACCAGGCTGGAAAGTTCAGGCCAATAATAGGGTTACTAGAAGTAATAAACATAGCTGGTGTCCATTTTTGTTCCCTTCCAACCATGCGTAAATGATCTGAAGAAAATCTGTAATTTTTTATTCCAATTTATTCATGTAGGCTATTTTATATTGGGGGGGTTCCACATTTCCCCCCAGTTTGCTGCTCTTCCACCCTTGTGGATCGCTTCTGTCCTCTGGTGGAGAAATATAGAAATGATGAAAATACAACCACAATTGTCCACTAATTAAAGATTGTTTACCAAGACTATTGGAAAATAATGGCTTGAATAACTGCTCTGATTAAATGGTGACATTGTGGAGTATCTTGCCAATTAATCTTCCTTTTCTTCACATATTTTTGTACAGTGGTTATGTTTTTTCCATTATGTGGTCTGCAGCTATGGTACACAGATGCCCTCTATTTCTAGCCAATGCATCATCACTATAGGCCTACAGTAGGTGCTTCCATTCGGCAAGCATAGTTACAACCTATGGGGTTGCCTTGCAAGTTCTCCGGCTTCCTCTCACAGTCCAAGGACATGGTTAGGGTCAAGTGATGACTCTTGATAGGCATGAATGGTTGTCCGTCTCTTTATGTGTCAGCCCCAATGTAAGCTGCATTTTTCTCTTATATTGGCTTACTATAAACGTGAAATACACATACTACAAATAAACTTGCTTTACATCTGTAACAGCGTCAACAAGAATCTATAGAAATACTAACAAACATGACTGTTAGATTGTATTGAAATTGTACCTGATTTTTGGTTTTTAATATCAGCCTTTATAGAAGTACTTCAGTAAAAATTGTATGCCCAGAAGAGTCGCTAGTAATCCTAATAGACATAACATTTTTGTGATTTATGAATCTGTGTTGCTGAATTCTCATCTCTGTCTGTGAATGGACGCTATTCTCCCATGATGCAATGCACAAAGAAAATAGAGAAGCAATAACATCATTTCTAATTGGTGCTGAGAAATCTTCAGAAAGCAGATGGCTACTTTCTAGCAGAAGAGAAAGAACTTCATGTTTGTCGCGTTCTGCTTGTCTGTAACTGCATAACATTTGAATATTCAGCGGCATCTGTCTTAACCTCCTCTCTATCCGCCTGCCTGTCTCTCTGTCTAACTGATGGACTTCATAAACCTGATTCAACTTGAATCATTCAAGGAATATTTAAAACAGGAAATA
Organism: Chelidonichthys spinosus; assembly: GCA_029853015.1. Lineage (NCBI taxonomy): Eukaryota > Metazoa > Chordata > Actinopteri > Perciformes > Triglidae > Chelidonichthys > Chelidonichthys spinosus. Next base: position 11,029,651 of record CM056826.1, read on the forward strand.
TTGGTGCATCAGAGTTGGTGATGATCATTTGGTGAAACAATGGTAAAGTAAAAGCTTAGTGTGTAAACATGGTTTATTACATAATGGTTAATAGTCGCTGAGACTCTGGCACCTCCAGTTCATCATGTACTTTTATTTCTGTTTTGTCTCTGTGGAGCAACACCTATCCAGTACCTGAGGAGGTCACTGTTGAGCGTTTCTGGGAGCCCTGTGTCCTTCTCACCCTAGTGCACATGGTGAGAAGCATAGACATGAACATACACATACAGGCTCCAGACAACGCAGCCCTCAGGGTCAAAGGGACACACGATCCTCTCCACAGTAAGGTGATGGTTCCCGGAGAGGTTTAGTTTGCACTAAATGTAAACAGTTTACACGACACAACACTAGTTCGTATGTAGAGTTTACACTCAGTAATGCCATCAGACTAAACCAACAAGTTAACATTAATGTGTTGTATTTGTTAATCGTTTAGAAAAAATATGCTGTGCATTTGTACCTTGTCTTGGGTAGATGATAGTGAAAGCAAGGAAATAAGGAAGGAGATTGACCTACTAACTAACTACTAACTTTATTATATAAATTAAAATGTAAGTATTAATATTTCTTGTAAGCTCATCAGATTCTATAGATTTTACTAACACTTTTACCAAAAGAGAATCAGAAATGGTTGGGATATTTTTGGTTGGGATCGACAGCATCCTCACCTTTGGAATAACTGTGCAGCAACACATCAGCACATCTCGAAGCATTGGTATGCACGTCAAAATCAAAGGCCAGGAGCTGCCATCCCTTGCTGAAATCTACAAAACAAAGCAAAGTGGGACAAAATATTCTTCATGACTCCTTATATTTCTCCCCTCCTGTAAAAGACTGAAAAGTATCAGAACCACGACAGCCAGGTTTGGCAACAGCACCAAGTCAGTCTATTCATGTGGACACGTTACTACGAGGAGCTTTCATTTTGTGTAGCTGTAATGTGTCTGAGCACCAGTGGCCCTTTCTAAAACCTCTCAGTTTACTCCTGCAGGGTCTGACAGCCACATGCAGTGCTGGTTCTGGTTCTCCCATGCCTCCCTTGCCTCCAGTGGGCCCATACAGTCTGGGCCTCCAGCAGCATGGTGTCGGCTCCCAGTGGGGACCGGAGGAGCGGCGAGAGAAAGCTCTACTCCAGGCCTGAGGAGGAGCGGCTCTATATCGGAGCTCTTCACATCCCATCGGAGCTTCAATGGCAGGCCGAAGGCGCCAGAGAAGTTGGATCCCAGTCTGAGTGTGGCAGGTTGTTGGTTGCCTGAGGCCTTAATGGAGTCTGAACTGAAGGAGTTTATTATTCCATCGGAATCCAACCCGGTGGCACTTATGTAGGTCATATAGACTCATCTGTACTAAATTGAGACTGTTTCATGTTCCCCATCGTAACTTAAGATGGTCACTGTATGTAATTTGGGTGCCTGTTGTTTCAGTTTTGTGTGAGCTCACCAAATCAAATTCCTATCGACTTTGTTGAACTGTCTATTATCTTGTCTCTAATTTGAACTACTAGAACCAATGTATTAAAAATAATCCATTAAGTATTGTCCATTTATATGAAAAACCATTAGGGAATCTTATTTAGTAATGTAATTATGTCGTTTGTGTTTTGTTTCCAATGTCTCCCCACTTTCAACTCTGTATACGACAAAAGGATCACATGCATATGACATTAAAATGATATTGAAAGAGCTTGTATGCCAACATGGGCCACTAAAACTAAAAAGTTCCAGAGGTTTTTCAGATCTCTCTCTCTCTTTCTGCTTTGTCAGCAGTGGAGGAGGAATTCTCAGAGAGTCAACTGAAGCAGTATTTCAACAAATGAATGTAATGCTGGTGACTAATGTTTGGCCAATATGTGATTTCAGTGTCACAGACAAATACTTAACATCTGTTCAGAACATGCTGTCTGAATAACATGAAGCCATATTGACAAATGAAGGCAAAACTCGCATTGCTCAACAGCTACATTTAGTTTTAATAGGATCAGCACTATTGGTTCCTCAGCCTTTTGGGAGCCATATCCACCTTTTTACAAGGCTGTCAACAAACAAACATTTGTCCAAAGGGTTTCACTAACTATGGCATCTATGTCTACTAAACAAACAATCTCGTTAGTTCTTTGAATAATCATACATTTTATCCAATGTTCAACCGAATATCTGCTTTGCTTTTTTTTTTATCTCATATTTACTTATTTATATTTATTAGCTGAGAAGAGTCTGCACCAACATGCTGAAATACAACTCATTTGTTTGCTCTATTGATTGCTGATAATGATTACCGAGAAAGGGAAAAACAAATAAACCCTTACGGGAATACTCTTTTTTTGTCACTGAATGATAAACATAGCACACAATTGAAACACTACTTGTATTATATTAAAGAAATGCCCTTTAAAATTAGACTACTATCTGTGTGATTGTTATTTTACTTGATCATTTTCGTGATTCGTTGAGCTTTTTCTGCAATATAAATCTCAGTCATCCGTGTACCATATAAGGCAGACGTCCTGGTTTTATTGTGGTTTTGTTAAGGATCCAGTGTGTCATAAGGTCTTATGTATGTTGTCACTTCCTCTTTTTTTCTGTCCCCTGTTAGCCTGAGATTGTATTAGGAGGCTGGAACGGACTTGCGTAAATCATTGAGCAAGCCCTTCTCACATGTGGATTCCACAGCTCTCTCCGTGTATAACAGTGTTTGAGTCTCCAGTTTATGCTTCTATTTGGCGGTTTTCTGTTATGAAGAGAAAATGCACACAATAACCCTAAGCTGTGTCCTATTTTTGTGGCTGTATATGCTGGCATGCGTGAAAAGTCAAGGTAAGACCAAGTAGTTTAAGTAATTAGAACGGCCATTTCTATCTCACTCTCTTGTGACTTGGTGTTTTGTTGTGTTGGTAAACAACAATATAATACAATTTATTTTGTTTTTTTGGTGTCCCACAGACTGTACACTTGAAGAGTTTGTAAATGGCCCCAAGTTTGATTCAAATTTTGACACAAGTGATCTGGAGGCCCGCTATGCAGGTGGAAAACAAGTGAGAGTGGGCTGCAATGTTGGCTACAGTGGCTTTTTCAAACTGTTATGCATTGAAGGAAAATGGCAGTCCAAAGGCACTGTGTGTCAACGTGAGTTACAATCTTTTACTGTTTGGAAATATTGGTTCATATACCATGTGCTTGTATTAATTTGCAACATGTAGCGCTACATCATTGTATGTTAGATGAACAAAGGGTCTTTGTTTGAATGAGTACATTATTGTTTCGTTTATATTGTTCAATATAATACCAAATAATGTTCTGCAAATTATTCATTGGAAGAACCACTTGCAACCAACTCAATGCAATTTTGACCCTGACATTATATTTACCTATGTTCTCTCTCGTTCTTATGTTTAGCAAGATCATGTGGTCATCCCGGTGATTCCCAGTTTGCAGATTTTCATCTGGAAAAGGGAGACGATTTTGTCTTTGGGTCACAAATTGTATACACCTGCCATAAAGGGTATGAAAATATGTATAATCACACATACTGTTGTTTATTATGTATTGCAACAAGAAGTGCAACATATATTTGGCTCTTTTAAAAGGCATTTCCATCAACTTTATGCTTGTTTCAGTTATCAAATGGTCAGTCGCAACAACTACCGGCGTTGCATGGCTGAAGGTTGGGATGGTGTGGTTCCTGTCTGTGAAGGTATAGCTAAAATAAAGGATCCTATTCATCCGGTACCTTACACAAAAGGGGAAATGTCACTGTATTGATTTTCGAGTCAGGAAATATTGAAAAACTTTATTGCTTACCTGCTTATAGGACGTAGCATCCGAAAGGTTTTGGGGCTTCCAATGATCCATTTATTTTCCTTCTAGCCCAACAGTGCCCGGTGATTCATGTGGACAGTAATGTCTTGGTGATCGGCGACCCAGAGGACGCAATCTATGGCAATGTAATTCGATTCAGCTGCAAGTACAACTCTCAAATCCTGATTGGGTTAACAGAGTTGTATTGTGATGAAAATGGAGTTTGGAGTGGTGAAGTTCCAAAATGCGAAGGTACGGCATCCAAAATCAAAGCAGGAGGCACACGAACACATGCATACAAGCATAACACCCATATGCAGCCCCACACACAAGGAGAGGAGGTGAGGAAAGGAATTGAGGATGAGCAAACAGAGAAATGAGAAGCATAAAAGCAGCACAATTGACAACCAAGATGGCAGCAGCTAACGTCAAAGTTACTGCTGAAACTGCTTTCACGTCAGTATTGAACATGGATGGTTTATTTTCACTAAAATAACTATCAATTGCATTTAAAGCTTTTCTTCAGAAGAAAAGTGTCTGCCAGCAGGATTTGGCAAAAGTTGAATATACAAACTCATGCCAGTCATTCACACAGGCGTTTTTGTTTTCCAACCCACACCAAGTACTGCACTCATGTGATGTGATTGGCTGCTTTTATTGTGCTGTGGTGATGTCAGGCTAGAATTTGAGACCCAGAACCCAAAATATCCAGTGTCCCCCAACTCCCATCCCTCACCTCCCCTATTGACATCCCAAAAAAGAAGATTTACTGTCACATAGCTATTCTTATTCATGTTTGACATTTTATTCTGGAATTCGGCTATAATAACCTGATGTTTCATTTTTTTTTTACAGAGATAAAATGTTCAGTCCCCGAAATTGCAAATGGTCATGTGCTTGGTGATATCGAAGAATACAAAGAAAATGATGTCCTGCACTTTACGTGTAATCCTAAATACAAACACACTGAAGACAGACCTTCAAAATGCATAAAACAAAGAATAAGAGCAGAGTGGATCCCCGCACCTGCATGTGAACGTAAGTATTAACCGAGCAATCCAATTGAATTGTTATGTCGCACTGGCGGGTGAAAATTGGGGCTAACCGTTAATATGCTTAATCTCCCAACAAATGCAGTAATAACATGTAGACTGTTGCTGCCGCCACTTGAGGGAACCAGATTTGAACCTCCTTTCAAAAGCACGTTTTCACCTGGTGACTCGGTGAGAGTCATCTGTGGAGAGAGGTACACGATTGCTAAGACTCAGGAGGCAGAAACTACATGCAAAGAGAATGGAGAGTGGACCATCCCACCAGAATGCCAAGGTATAGAACTGCCAGAGAGAGCTATGAGATGGTCATTCTTTACTGTGTGTGCATGGCTCATTAACCCTTGATGATGATGATGATGATGATGATGATGATGATTGATGATGATCAATTTTCATCATAAGATACACAAACCTTTTTCTTCATTCCAGAGATTACATGCAGTAATCGTAGACCAAACGAAGTTCATTACTGGAATGTCAGATGGGGTGATCGAATCACAATGGGTTACACTACAAATTATTGGTGTAGGACAGGTTACAAACGTACAGATGGTGCCACCAGGGCCACATGCACCAGAGATGGATGGAATCCATACCCACTTTGTCAAGGTATTGTGAAGATAACCTTCTATTTATTGCATTGTTGTTCATTTTCCATCCATATTTGGGGAAAGCAGGGAAGGAGATTTGTTGAAGTTATGATCCATGTTTTGCTTTTACTGTCATCTTAAATAACCAGGAATTCAGAGTTAGTAGACTCTGGAACTAAATTATGAACTAAAAGTTTCCACTATATGCCATCCAGTGTTGGGCAAGTTAAAAAAGTAACTAGTTAAAGGACTAGTTACTTCTCCCAGAAAGTAACTAAAGTAGTTACTGAGTTACAAATTCTAAAAGTAACTAGTTACTTTGGAAAGTAACTATTGCGTTACTTTCAAATCAATTTTTAAATACTGATGTGTCAAATAATTTGGACCCCATCTCCATCCCTCTTTGACGGAACTTAAAATACATGTGCGTATTATAATTATAATGAAATGGATACTGAATACTTTACAAACAGAAATCCACAGTGCACAAATCTAAACCATTTTAGTGGAGATATTATAATTACTATGCTTATATTGGATTGATAAATATAACACAATATATCTTTTGGAAAATCATGTAGCAAAACATTATCAACCAATTCTAATCCAATAGTAATAATAACAACAATAATAATAATACATTTTATTGATCAGATTATTGAGATCTTTGTATATGATGAGGAGGATCTTGAAGTGGATATGTTGCTTTATTGGGAGACAGTGAAGGTGTTGCAGGAGTCTCTTATGTCCACTTTCCTTTTTTTAGACATCCTCTAATTACCAAACACACATACACACGCACGCGCGCACAAACGCACCCGGACACCGATTCAAACGTTAATGTAAAAGAAACCTCTGATATTACAATCCTTTTAGCTTACGTGAACCAGGCAGTTTACAGTAGTGGACTCCTATAGGACTCCTGACCGCAGACTAGCGGACCGTCGGTGTGCAAGCAAGATGGAGTGACAGCGGGGACGGCCAATCATACAAGAAACGGCAGAGCCAATCGAGGAGCTTGTGGGCGGTCTAAACTAAGGGAAACAGGCTTCAGCTTGAGCGGCCGTTTTCCGCTTGGTCCTCATGCTCGACGTGTCACTGTTTGCTATAGCGTAACATTTGTTATTTTCTGCCTTCAATGAAGTAACGCAACACATTTTTTTGGCAGTAACGATAACAGCGTTATAATAATGAGATGAGTAATCAATTAGATTACTCGTTACTGAAAAAAGTAATGGCATTACTAACACCGCTACTTATAACGCCGTTATTCCCATCACTGATGCCTTCTGGTCATTATTCTATCAATCTGCCATGGTCGAAGTAACAGTGCCTTGTAGACATAAAGAAGTATCACATGGCCTCCATGTGGAACTCCACGGCCCACTACAAGGCTACATCATGTTCACCACATTATACCTCTCACCCCATGACATCAATACAGACAAAACTGGTGATCACATTTAAAAAGAAGCAACATCAGGTGCCATATTTGTCAAGCATCTCAGCCATCTTGGCATGCATGATCGTGACATGTATTTGCTACGACATTGTGGTGAAACAATGTGAAACATCATAGTATTTCACTTGTATCCACTTTGATATTAAATTCAATTCCACTTGCCAGACAGTGTGTGTGTAACATATACACTTTCTTTCTCCCAGTGATAACATGCAACAGTAAATACTTTGAGAATGCAGAAACTGTGAGGCAGGATCAGCACGTGTACCGGTACAATGCCCAAGTCGAGTACATCTGCAAACCTGGCTATCACGGACGTTTTACTCTGACCTGCGGGGAAACGGGCTGGAGCGGGAATTCTGAATGTATAAGTAAGAAAATACAATACACAACATATTTTTTCACACTTACACCATAGTTAAATTGTTGTTTAACAGATTAGAAATTAATCACAGTGAGTAATAGCCACAAATAATCTGTGATTTGGGGGCAAACATTGATGGTTTTCCAATGAAAAAATGTTTGATCTTTAAAAAAAGTAATTTTTAATTAAAAACTGATATAAAGCTATTTTAAATGCACAAGTAGTTTGCCTCTATGCATCCAGCCATGCCTAATTTGCATCTGTACAAAATGCTTATTCTAGAGCACTCCATGTTCTGTGATCAGACATGAGAAGCGCCTTACTTCCTTAAATATGCCTTCTTATATGAAATAGTTTGTTTCAAAATGTTTGAGTTTAAACTGAACACCTGGAGGCTGTGAAGTATGTCATCATTTTGTTGAATTTGTTTTGTTTCAGAGAGACGGTGTCAAAAACTTCAGATCGACAATGCACACATTATCCACAATGAAAAGTACACTTACGGTTACAACGAACAAGTCCAATATGCATGCAACTACGTTGAAAGAGTTTTTACTGTTACCTGTGGACAAAGTGGCTGGACTGGGATTCACACATGTTCAGGTAATTAAATTGCATTATTGGTCTGATTACCCAGTGTAATCAGATGTCTGTTGTTGCATAATTTGTACTCTGTCCTTCCCGTCAACACAGACATGTTGGCTAACTTAAGAATGAGTATTGCTCATGTTCCCTCAGCTCTATGTTCCCTCAACCCTATGTTCCCTCAACCTCACGTTCCCTCAGATTTATAATAAAATAAAGATTTTCACCTGTCTTTCATGCATAGAAAAAAAACCTTGACCCAAATCTGAAGTCAATTGGACAATTGATTCTCTGGCTGCCCGTGTGCCTTATTTTTGATGGGAGGAAAAGAAAAGAGGGAACATAGGGCTGAGGGAACATAGATATGACCCCTAATTGGGCAGAGAATGCTTTGAGCTAAATGCTAATGCCAGCATGCTAATATGTTCAAGATGACAATAGTGGACAGCTGACGTATAGCAATTATAATGTTAACAATGTTGATTATCTACTTAAAACTGATCTCAATCTATTCAAAATGCACGCAGTCACTCTTTATGCCTCTTTGCCTCCATCCATGCCTAATTTTCATCTTTATGGCATGCCAGGCCAAAATATTATTGTTTTTTTTCCCATTCTTAAACATTATGGGCCCTAGTTTCGTAGATCAGGCGCAGTCAGCACTCAGCGCACCTGCGCCACGCCGACGGGGTGTGTCCGCCTGGACTTTGCAAGTTTCGTGCACCGCGCAGGCTCGCGCAGGCACACCTCCTGTCTCGCCCACCCGCGCAAGTGGGAAAGAGGGAGGAGAAGAAGGCGTGAGTGGGAGACAAGAGGTACGTGTCCACAGGCAGCGGTGTTTCCCCGCGTCCCATTCATTGTCCACACGCGTTTAAAATCGCCCCTGTGGACACGTACCTTCAGTGGGAGATGAGGAGGAGACGAGGGGTGGACTGGGATTAATACAGCCGATTCAGATCTTCACCAATCAAATGAGCTCCTCTCCTCACCTTTAATGCGTGAAGGTACGTGTCCACAGGCAGCGGTGTTTCCCCGCGTCCCATTCATTGTCTATGTGAAAAGCCGTGCAATGCATTCTGGTAGCGTCGCGGCGAATGTCGAGAGACGGCGCGCGAGTTGGCCGCTCCTCATTTGCATAAAGTTGAAGTCAAATCTACTTTATACTAATACGCCGGGCTCGACTCGCCGTCTCAGGAACGCTCGCGAACGGTCGCGAAAATCTTCTAAACTGAATGTTGTCGATCTAAAATAAAGACAGATTCAGCAACTGCATAGCTTATTTCTCGCTTAAAATGTTTTCAGAAAAACCTTTCGGTGAACTATTTTCGTAAAATAAGAGAAAGTTTCCAAACGAGCCGCCATGTTGGTCTGCGTGAACTCCGGAGCAGACAGGACAGCAGTGAAAGCGATCGCCCAATCAGGTGTAGCCATGAAGTGTTCGCCTGCCTCCGCCACCCTCCACCGCCCTGCGCTGCGCCATGAAACTAGGGCCCTATATATTTATATGTCAGAGTTTTATTAAATGTGTATTATTAACGTGCTAATTGTGGAGCACTGCATGGTCTGAGATCAGATATGAAAAGTGCTTTACTTCCTTGGAGATGAGTCTTCTTATACAAAATGTTTGAGTTTAACCTGAACACCTGGAGGCTGTGTGAAGTACGTCATAATTTTGTTGAATTTGTTTCAGAGAGACAGTGTCAAAAACTTCAGCTCAACAATGCACAAATTACCCACAATGAAAAGGACACTTACAGTCACAATGAACGAGTCCAATATACATGCAGGAACGATGCTGAAATAGTTTTTACTGTTACCTGTGGGCAAAATGGCTGGACTGGGATTCAGACGTGTTCAGGTAGGAACACAATATACTGTGATTTGAGTTATCGTGTTTTAATAGCAGAATAAATTTTAAATATCTCTGAACAGCTAAAAGTAAAATTGCATTATTGGTCTGATTATCCAGTTTAATCAGATTGATTATGTCTGTTGTACAATTTGTACTCTGTTCTTACCGTCAATACAGACATGTCAGCTGACTTTACAATGAGTGTTGCTCATGATCCCTCGCCCCTATGTCCCCTCTATCCCCCCTCAACTCATGTTCCTTCAGTACTACGTTCCCTCAGCCCTATTTTTCCCCAACCCCGTGTTCCCTCAACCCTATTTTTCCTCAGTACTATGTTCCTTCAACCCTAGTGTACCTCAGTACTATGTTCCCTCAACCCTGTGTTCCCTCAACCCTATTTTTCCTCAGTACTATGTTCCTTCAACCCTAGTGTACCTCAGTACTATGTTCCCTCAACCCTGTGTTCCTTCAGAACTGTGTTCCCTCAACCCTATGTTCCCTCGGCTTTTTGCTAGCTAAGTTAGCTTATCATCCGATGTCTAAAAGCATTATATGGCTAATTAGTTAGCTAACGCAAATGCACAAAATGCGCAGAGAAAATGCTGTACTCTGGCCATGGTGAGGTACCCCTCGTGGGAATGAAGTCATGTGATTGGCTGAAAACGAGGGAGGCATCTGATTGGCTACAGAGAATTCCTTGTTGAAAAAAATGCATTTGTGAATCCAGCCACGTCAGGTGAGTACGACGGGGTAATAGGGCCAGACTAAAAAAAAATAAATTAAATTACGACAATAAAGTCATTATTTTACGAGAATAAAGTCATAATATTAGGTCTACGAGAATAAAGTCGTAACATTACGAGAAAAAAGTCATAATATTACGAGAAAAAAGTCATAATATTAGGTCTACAAGAATAAAGTCGTAACATTACGGGAAAAAAGTCATAATATTACGAGAAAAAAGTCATAATATTAGGTCTACGAGAATAAAGTCGTAACATTACGAGAAAAAAGTCATAATATTACGAGAAAAAGTCATAATATTAGGTCTACCAGAATAAAGTCGTAACATTACAAGAATAAAGTCGTAACATTACGAGAAAAAGTCATAATATTAGGTCTACCAGAATAAAGTCGTAACATTACAAGAATAAAGTCGTAACATTACGAGAAAAAAGTTGTAATATTACGAGAATAAAAGTCACAATATTACAAGAATAAAAGTCACAATATTACGAGAATAAAAGTCATAATATTACCAGAATAAAGTCAAAGTCGTTATCAAGATCTGACATGACCAGCTCAACCAAACAGCAGCCTCAGTTGCAGTTGACCACTACCAGACAGCTCCTCTTCCACAAAAGAAGCAATTTATTCCAAGTCCGTGTAGTTCTTTCTCCGAAACAGACACAGTCGTTTGCACAATCGCTTAAAAGTCCTGATACTGATGATAATTTGATGCTGATGAGCCAGACGACTAAGTATTTCCTTATTACGACTTTATTCTCGTAATATTATGACTTTTTTCTCCTGTTACAACTTTATTCTCGTAGACCTAATATTATGACTTTTTTCTCGTAATATTATGACTTTTTTCTTGTAATGTTACGATTTTATTCTCGTAATTTAGAGAAAAAAAATTATCTTAGTCTGGCCCTAATACTCGTCGTAGGAGAGTCTCAAAAATACACATACAAATGCAGACCAGTTCATGCACAAATGCAAACAAGTTCACAAATGGAGAGCGTCTTGTAAATTCAAGTTTAACAGTTTGTAAATAAATTTAACAACACACAAATACATTTATGATGAAAATTGAAAAAATAAATGAATTCATATATTTATGGGTTTATATTAAATTTGAAAAACAAGACACATTTGTGTATGAATCAGATTTTTTTTGTGAACGTTATTTTTGTTTATGGATTTATTTTACATTATTACATACCGATATCCATTTGTGTGTGTATTGAAATGCATTTGTGAGAAGAGAGTAATTTATATATAAATCACAAAATACATTTGTGAATCCTTCTCTGTGCATTCATTATTAATGAGACTGAACTGACCCCATATCTGTGTGAAGTAATTAATTTTGTTGAATTCGTTTCAGAGAGACAGTGTGCAAAATTTCAGATCGACAATGCACAAATTACCGCCAATGAAAAGAACACTTACAGTCACAACGAACAAGTCCAATATACATGCAGGAACGATGCTGAAAGAGTTTTTACTGTCACCTGTGGGCAAAGTGGCTGGACTGGGATTGAGACGTGTTCAGGTGAGAATTCAATCAGATTAATTATGTCTGTTGCACAATTTGTACTCTGTCCTTCCCGTCAATACAGACATGTCGGCTAACTTTACAATGAGTGTTGCTCATGATCCCTCGACCCTATGTCCCCTCAGTACTATCCACCCTCAACTCATGTTCCCTCAGTACTATGCTCCCTCAGCACTTTTGTCCCCCAACCCCATGTTCCCTCAAGCCTATTTTCCCTCAGTACTATGTTCTCTCAACCCTGTGTTCCCTCAGTACTATTTTCCCTCAACCCCATGTTCCCTCATCCCTATGTTCCCTCTGTACTATGTTCCGTCAACCCTGTGTTCCCTCAGTACTATTTTACATCAACCCCATGCTCCCCCAACCCTATGTTCCCTCTGTACAATGTTCCCTCAACCCTATGTTCCCTCAGTACTATGTTCCCTCAACCCTATGTTCTCTGAGCCCTATGTTCCCACAGCCCTATGTTCCCACAGCCCTATGTTCCCTCAACCCCGTGTTCCCTCAGCCCTACGTTCCTTCAGTACTATTTTCCCTCAACCCTATGTTCCCTTAGATTAATAATACAATAAAGAATTTCACCTGTCTTTCATGCATTTTAACAGATGGAAAAAATAGCACGGAAAAATGATCTATCCCTTAAACTTAACTCAAGTCTGAAGCTGATTGGACAATTGATTCTCTGGCTGCCTGTATGCCTAATTTTGATGAGAGGAAAAGAAATGAGGGAACATAGGGCTGAGGGAACATAGATATGACCCCTAATTGGGCACAGCAGTGCTTTGAGCTCAATGCTTATGCCAGCACGATAATATGTTCAAGATGACAGTGGCATGCTGATGTATAGCAAGTATAATGTTACCATTCTATATTTATATTGTCAGTCTTGTAAAATGTTTACTATTAACGTGCTTATTCGGGAGGACTGCATGGTCTGAGATGAGAAGTGCTTCCTTGAAGACGAGCCTTCTTATATGAATTAGTTTGTCTCAAAATGTTTGAGTTTAAACTGAACACCTGGAGGCTGTATGTCATCATTTTGTTGAATTTGTTTCAGAGAGACAGTGTCAAAAATTTCAGATCGACAATGCACACATTACCCACAATGAAAAGGACACTTACAGTCACAACGAACGAGTCCAATATACATGCAACCACGCTGAAAGAGTTTTTACTCTTACCTGTGGGCAACGTGGCTGGACTGGGATTCAGAGGTGTTCAGGTGAGAATATAAAGTGACTGGAGTTAATGTTTTTTAATAGCAGAAGAAATAGTAAATATCTCCAACAGCTATGAGCAATATTGCATTATCTGATACCCAGTGTAATCAGAATAAATATGTCTGTTGTTCCACAATTTGTCCTTCCCCTCAACACAGATATGTCTGCTAACTTGGCAATAATGAGTATTGCTCATTTCCCCTCAACCCTGTTCCCTCAGCACAATATTCGCTCAGTACTATTTCTCCTCAACCCTATGTTCCCTCAGCCCTATGTTCTCTCAACCCTATTTTCCCTCCACTCTATGTTCCCTCAGCCCAATATTCCCTCAGTACTATTTCTCCTCAACCCTATATTCCCTCAGCCCTATGTTCCCTCAACCCTATGTTCCCTCAGCCCAATATTCCTTCAACAATATGTTCCCTCAGCCCTATGTTCCTTCAACCATATGTTCCCTCAGACCTATGTTCCTTCAACCCTGTGTTCCCTCAGATGTTCATTCAACCCTATGTTCCCTCAACCATAATTTCCCTCAACCCTTTCTATCCCTAACCTTAACCCAAGTGTGAAGTGATTGCAGGCATGCTAATATTTGCTATTGAATAATGGATGTCATCTCAACATAACCTCTTTTTTTTCACTTATAGCATGTCCAAACGCTCATGTTCCACATGGACTGATATTTGGCCCATACAATGACACACTGTACTACACGTGTAAAAAAGGTTATAAACTGTTCACCAAAGGCTGGTGGGCTAAGGCAATATGTGAAGATGGCCTGTGGACTGGACTGGAAAAATGCATCGGTAATTATTTTTTAATGCCCTACCAAGTCTATAACCAGCATGAAGCAACCAAAATGAACTTAACTAACTTATCAAATTGAATTTACATTTAGGGTATTTAGCAGACGCTTTTGTCAAACGGGACTTGCAATAAGTACATTTGTGGAAAGACATGCATAGAAAGCAAAATATGATATGGATATAGCTGGCTCAGATTTTAGTTGTTATTGATTCCATGAACAAAAAATGTGCTTGTTTGGATTGGTTAAAGATTCTTTGGTTAACTTGATTACTTTTGTTGATGCAGGCAAATAAGTCATTTGGTTTATTTATTGCTAATATCACATTAATTAGACACAATGTACTTCATTGTTTATAATAATGTCCCCTCTAGAGAATACAACGTGTGGAGACATTCCTGAGATTCCTCATGGGGAAGTGACTCCTCCACGTGGAAAAAGTGCAAGCGCCCGGATTGTTTGTGATGAAGGATACCATGCTCAGGTTAACCGCTTAACTTGTCAGGAGGGAAAATGGCTTTCAGATGGATTATCACCTCAAACAATCTGCACACGTGAGTCATCTTCAGTCTTATTTTATCAGATGTTAGTAGACATATTTATAAAAAGATTAACATTACATAAATGAGGAATCCTGTACATGTGTTTTTGTCTTGCAGCAACTCGAGTTCCCTGTAACCCCCCACCTAAAGTTGACAATGCTGTTGTTGAGCATTCATATCAGAAGGAATACTTGTCTGACTCTGCAGTAACTTATCAGTGCCGAGATAAGTATACTACAATGGAGGGTGAAGACACAATTCTATGCAAAGATGGGAAATGGGAGGAGAAAAACATTACCTGCACGGGTACGTAGTATTACACACTCAGAAAACGTGGAAAAGGTGGTTAGATTCCAGTACTTAATGTTATGAAGTCTGCTGACTTTTCAAGATTCTGAATGTTATTATGAAAGTATTTAAATTACTCAAGGTATTTAAGTTTGCTAGTTTTGTGTTTAGTACCCTTTGAGCTTTGGGTTCATCTATTGTTCAGATCTTTGTCAAGTTATACTGTGTGTCAACCAGGGTAAAGATTGATTGATTGATTGATTGATTGATTGATTGATTGATTGATTGATTGATCGATTGATTGATTGATTGATTACCTAATGATCCATTGGGGAAATGCTAAAATGCTATACTCCAATGTGTTGTTATTATTATACCGATACTAGAAGCTATGTTTGTAAAGCCTATAACTAATTTGCAATAGCAATTATGTTGTGGTGACTGACAGCATACTTCATTTGTTGAGGGCCAAGATAGCAAATCGTGCAAAAGTAACAGCATTAATTAACCTTTTATGGCTGTGTTTAGGCACATGCAGCTCTTGGTTAAGATATTGGAAAGATTGTCGTCTTTATTTATGACAGAAATTATCTGCGGGAATTTCAGAAACATCTTCATTAACCTGTAACTGAAGCCATTATTTATTCCTGGCCTCATTGCCTCCCTACAACTCCTGGTTGGTACATACAGTATAGTGCATCTTTCAACCTGAAGAAAAGTACAAAAACTGCCTGTGAGCATAATCTTAGTATGGATTTAATTTCTTGTTACTTAATTTCTCGGGAACCGTGTCGGACAACAATATCTTTCTCGTATTTTCAGCATACTGTGACAAGCTGGAAGATGAGACAGTGACCTTCACCGCGGACAAAGAAAGATACATGGATGGGGAGGTCATAGAGTATCGATGTGTGACACCTGGTGTTGAAGGCAATGCAACATGTATTAATACCAAGTGGAATAAATCAGACGAATGTAAAGGTAAGGAGTAGTATAAGCGAAAACAGATGTAAAGGATACAATTTAAAAAGTCCACCTTAATAATAACCACAAACCATTTGCTGTTTGAAAGAGTTCTGGGTCACAATGATCACTCCTTCTCTACATACTGACTATAAAGAGATCCTTTATGAGTAGAGATCCGTTATGAGTAGCAGTAGTAGTAGAAGTAGTATTAGTAGAGATGAAGATGAAGATTTGAGATTAAACTAAGGGGTGTTTGTCAAGTGTTTCTAGTCATCAAAATCATTAATTTATTAATAAAAAGTAGTACAGTAGTGTGTCCAAGTGTTTCCAGTTGATACCATTTGTTAATACCAACACAGATTTGGTGCTAAATGTATTCATTTTGATTATTGAATTGACAAAATGCTCAGTGATGGTTACCACATTAAGACACCAAGACGTTGAGGAAAAGGAAAATCTATTTGGTCCTCATTTGGTCCTCATTTTGAGATATATATTTATATTTGGAGAATTCTGTATGACTTGCATTTTTTTTGGGCAATTGGATGAACACTTCTGCTCTGGAAACTGCTCAGAAACCCCCTTATTGTGAATATACCATATATTCTCTGAATGCTGCAGGTCTCTAGTTTGTGGTTCTAAACGTGGTCACAACAGGTAATTTTATTCAGTGAGGTCAAGAGGTCACTTTCAAAAAGTGGTCTCACTACAATTAAATTGCTACTATGGGGACTAACCTCATCACACATGAATACATTTGGCCTAATTGGATCCACAAGTGTCTCAACTATTCAACCATACCCAATTTGTGCAATTCCAAGAGTGTTTAGTCTAAAAATATTCAAATAATTTTAGAATAGGCAAAAATAACATTAATTTTTCCCTTGCCAAAATGTTTGGCACTATTTATCTCCTATCCTGACAAGCGAGCAACATGCATATTTAGTTTCATATGATAGCAATATACTGTATACCGCTGCAGCCTCAAAGACAGTAATGATCCCACAGGTCCAGAGGGTTCATACAAGACAAGGGCACTTTGGACACTTTGTCAGGTCAGAGTAAAGAGTTCTTTTGCTAAACTATCTGATGCTAAACACAAGATTTTTTCCCCACAGCTGCCAGTGATGCTGATTTTATTCGTGGCCCAAAGAAGTCCCAATAAAATTGCCACATGTTCATTATTCATACTGATGTATAATCTTGATACATAATCGTGACATTGAATGACTGAACAAAGCATTTGTGAAATAAAGTGATCTGAAAAGTATAACGCCATATGAATAAAAGACAATAAAATTACAAAGGCTTTTGTATTTTTGTAATGTAATTACATTTTTTGTATTCTGAAAACTGGGCCTATAATGACGAAATAAATGGGGTTTTTAAAAAGTTTTTGGGTGGGGCATTCAAAGCATTTAGAAATAGCTGCGCCAGGCTTTGTGTTGGTTTAGAATTGTATAAATAGCAATCAATTCATAGGAATACATGAACAGTTTACAAACAAAGTATCTAGAGTGGCTTTGGGTTTTCAAAACTGTGTTTCATCTTGGAAGAAAATATTCTGTGTCAGTTTGAATTGAATTTAAGGATTATCTTGTACATTTCAGTTACACAGCAATGTCAATAGAAGTGCTCTAAAATTGAAAGGCAAAGAAATAAAGTATCCTTTGTCAAAGTCTGAATAAATTAAATTAAAATGACTTTGGCAATCTCCACAGGTTTGCTTTCTTCAAATTTGGACCAAAACCTAAAATTCTACTCATAAAGTGGATTCTTATAAATCATGTCCAGTGTCAAAACTCTGATCAAACACATTGCAGATTAAATGCATACCCATTGCAGTTGTCAACATCTAATATTTTTGATGGTTTATTTTTGATATTTTTATTGTGGTTTCTGTAAAGGCGGGTTCACACCGGACCGACTGCCCGATTCGCGTCTGTAAATGAAGTCGGGCTACTTAATATGGCCGACTCGAACAACGGCATGGGCGGTTCATACCTACGGAACTACAGCCGATGCCATACGTTCCGCGCTTGCGCGAGATGTAATGTCTCCAAAACAACAGGCGGCGCTAATCTGTATTGTGGGCCAAAAAACACAAAAACTGGAAGTAGGCGGTCCTCTCTAGACCACCTTCTTCGATTCCACTGGTTATCTGGTATGTTTACCATCGTCACTTCCGGGCTTCACTGATTCGCTAGTCAAGCTGCTAGCCTCCACCAATCAGAATGGTAAAAGAGTGACCGACTCAAATGGCGGATTACACATTTGAATCGGCTGAAATGAACGCCGACGTGGGCCGATTCGAGCGACCACACCAAGCAGACTCATGTCACAGACGCCGACTCTGTCAAAGACGCCGATTTTCGATCCGGTGTGGACTCGCCTTAACACATCTCTAGAAACATGTCACAATAAAAAAATGTATTTCATGAAATAATTATACAACATATTATATGTACGTAACAAAGGAAACGTTATGGTACTAACTGTTGACTCATGTACTGTATAACCAGAATATTGTGGTGTTTATTTTAATAATGTCAAGTTAGCCACCATATACATTACATAGTTTACGTTTTTCAGTCTGCTTCAAGGCAAGGCAGTTTTATTTACAGAGGACTTTTCAAACCCAATGGCAATTCAGAGGGCAAAAACAATTAATAATAAAAAAAACATAGATAAATTAAATAACATTGATCAAATTAAATATAATCCAAATAGAACATACCAAATATACACTTAGTGTGTAATTACAGTGTAGTAATAAACTGTAAGTTGCCCCAATTGCAATAAAATGTGCATTAGAGAGAGAGCAAACAATAAAACGGCCGAGCTTTGAATTTAAAACATTTTAAATAAGTTTGTAGAGGTCAATATTGAATTTGACTTCTGTTTATTGTGTAACATTTAGTCTTTGGAGGTTCCTGTAACAATGGGGTTTGCCATGTGACAGTGACGAATGTTTTTAAGGAGTTAAATCGGGAAAATTCCTCAGCAGCATTAGTCATGTGATGTGCTTTTAAGTATGAACCATTATAGTTCAACAAAAACAGTATTGGTCTCTTAGTACCATTGCACCAATTACTCCATTGACTGATTGTTCCACTTTTTGGACAACAAGTTTGTACTGAAGTAGCAACGTTATTCATGACACATCAAATGTGGTAATCAAACTAGATAGAAACTTGTTCATCATCAGCAAATACTCACAAACATCAGATGGTCAGCATTCAATTTTATAACAAAATTATTTATGCTGTTTTTGTTGTTGTTGTTTATGTTATGCAATCAGAACATTTGCTGTATAAAAGCAGAATGCCTTGTGGATTTTAATATATACCAAATAATTCCATTATGGAGAGTATGAATTGATGATTACTGCACAGAAGATGCTGTCCGTGAACTTTCCGGGGATTCAAGTGCTGCTTATGTGAACAGTGTGTACTGTGTTCCCATGTGTCATGTTGTGTTCATACAGCCTTGTGCAATCCCACAGGGCAGTCCATGTTATGACCCTCGGTACTCCCCGTGGTCTGCTGCTGGGGACAAGCACACAGAAAACAAAGTTGGTCGAAGGAGTTGGCCTCAGTTAGACTGTTTGCAAAATGCGATTGTCTTTCATCTTTTTGTTTCTCCAACTGTGGGGGAATGTGGAAGCTTTAGAGAACGGTAAGACCCTCGCTTGCCAAAATTGGACACATTTGTTAAAGAAAGAAATATCTAGTATGCCTGCAGTGATTGGCTTAAGTGAAGTGTACAGTATAGTCTCAAAGTTATATTCTTACCCAGTCACATAGCTTATGATCTTCTGGCTCACGTGTTGTGATATGACTGACAGGTATCTGTATAACAAAGCTGTTGAGAAAACTTGATTATCCTCTTTTTTGTCCCCATATTGCTGTTTGTTAGCCTGCTCACAGCTCCCAGATGTTCCTCACGCCCATGTGTCAGAAGACACCAAAAAAGCTGAGTACCAAGGAGGAGACGAGATACATTTCACTTGTGATACTGGTTATATATCAGGTCCAACCATCAAGTATATATGTAGTTCTACAGGCGAAGGATGGCTGGCAGTGAATCGAATAAGCTGCTACTGTGAGTAAAACGACTTTCTGCTCAACTCTTTATTAATTTATAAATATAATGAATGCTGCAGTCATTAATTAAGATTCATCATATTGTCCAAAAGTCCAGAGGATTATTGGCACGATTGTAATTGTACACAATTCATTGACAAGAGATGATAATAACACGTTAGCATGCTAACATTTGGGAAGCAAAAGTAACTGTAATTAATTAGATGGTAATAATAGAGTTGAAAAATGCTGCATCATGGTGTGGGTGACGATTTCTAGAAACAGCAATACCTCAAGACCTCAATATGCTTCTTGGAAGGATCAAATTTATAACATGGCTGCTGCACAACCTGGTGTTATTAATGAACTAACAAACTGAAACACAATCATGTCACTGTCACTTTGCTAGTGCCTCCAAGTAAAATCCAACAAAGAAACCTTAATTAATAATGTTCAAAATAGGGTTTAAAATCATCTTATTAAGAAACTGTTTGGTTCATAAATAATCCCTTTTTTTTTCAGTAAAGCCATGTGTACTTCCTGATGACACGCCCAATGGATATTATCAAATTATCCAGGGTGAAGACTTTGTTTTTGGAACAACCATCAAATACTTTTGTAACGAAGGGTAGGCTATGTGCAACTCAATTGATGAAAACTAGATAAATGGATGTAACATTTCTTTTCTGAGCAGTATTTAGACAGTGTGTCATTTAAATCCCACTCTGATGCTGTTGTAAGTAGAACTTTTGAATTAATCTGGCACACCATATATATATATATATATATATATATATATATATATATATATATATATATATATGGTTACAACTACATTATAGTGTGTTATAGACCATTTATTACTTGTATATATACTCCGCACATTGATCGTTTTCTCCCCTTGGTTATCTCCCTGTTGGTGTTTTATGTCCTAATGGAAAGCTTTACCATACTGTTCTTGGCAGATATCAAATGGCAAGTAAGGATGACACCAGGACTTGTTTGCTGGACAAATGGACCAATCATCTGCCAATATGTGAACGTAAGTCTTAGTAACAACACGGCAGAATTTTGTTCAAAGTTTTGTCGATTACTATCAAGCTGCACTCAAAAGTTTTGTGTTTTTTATTGCACAAAGAAAGCTTTTACTTTGTTGAAGTAGAATATTATTACTGTTAAGCATCTCAGTTAATAGTCGAGGGTGCTATTACAAGCACCCCTGCTTTAGGGGAAGCGTTTCAACAATAGACAATGTTACATGAGCTTTTCTATGGTGTAGATCAGCATGAAACCCTCCCGCCTGAATCCTCTGTTAAAAAAACGACTGCATCTGTTACTTTGACGAAAAGTAAAGGGCAAGCCTAAATGACAGACAAAACATGATTTCTCAGAAACAAAGCTGAAATAATTCAAATTGTGGATCATAGCATAACTGCAAAAATCCATTGTTTCTAAGATGAATGTGGACAAACACACCCCCCTCACACTTTTTTCCCCCTTCATTGACCTGATTGACTGTTTGCCTTTACTCAGCTTTGAGCTGCGACCCCCCGCTTGCAGATGAATTGGTTACAGTAAATAATTACCAAGAAAATGACGGTCCCATACTTCCCGACCGCTTCCTCACATTCAGCTGTGATGTTCCTGGGAAACGTCTGAATGGCAGTTCTGTGCTGATATGTGGCAAAGATGGACAGTGGGATAATCCATTCCCTTCTTGTGAAGGTAAGCCCTTTAAAATCCCCAAAAATAAATATACACATAACCCATGTCCACATGTTTCAATATCTGTTTTATTCTTTCCAGACATCGCTTGTGAAGTTAATGTGATGCAGCCTCATCTCAATGTAGCTGGGCTACCACCAGGAACAGAAAAAATCAAGATTGGACATAAATTACGGTTCCAGTGCGACGATCAATATACAATGGACGGGTCTGGAGAACTAGAATGTTTACCAACTGGGAAGTGGAATGCTGCCTTTCCATCCTGCTATCGTAAGTTCACATTCATTGGTGGTTATCCTATTTACACTGATATTACGCACCATTTTATTATATATCCACAAGCACAAAGTTTTAAGCCTTAGGTCGAAGCTAAAACTGAATATTAAAAGCATTTTTATGACATGTAAGTATCTGTATTTACTGCATATAGCAAAAATTACACCCGTAGATATTGATTTGTTTTGGCCACTTGGAGGCAGCAGAAAGAAGCTGTGGCACAATCATACCGATCATCAAATGACGAACTTCTTAGCAAAGAGTAGCCTATTCACAATTGAAATAAGAAATGAGAACAAATGAAAGTCACATATTCACTCTAGTTTTAGCTCTGTTTTTGGTTTTCACCAACTCATAAGAAATGCATCTGGCTATTTAGCTGCTCAATGCTTCACAATGTCCAACAGCTAGGTTGGGGGTTGTTTTTGTTTGTTTATTTATTTGTTTATTTTTGCAGTTTTAGCTGCTGGCAGACACTAAAAACGAAGCCATGAGAGCAGAAAGAATGAACCAAAACAGAAAAATTGGCGTCTTTAGCTTGAGGTGCTATAAAGCTGAGCTGAGGGGATCTGTGATGACTCTTTTACCATAAAAGTAGTCATGTGATTCTTTGTCAATGTAAGAATATTTATGATAGACTCTTTAAATAAAAAAAGAAACATCTAGATTGAAACTTTAGGAAGTAATGCCTCCACCGACTTTTACTATACCTTTGTTTGCATATGTATCTGAATGTATTGTTTAAATTCTACAAACCAAAACTTTGATTATTTTAGACATGCATCAGATTGGTCTTTGTGAAATCCAAATAGTCAGATCTTGAGTGTATTATGCTGCTGTATAAAACTCTTGATTAACCACCTTCTCCTCTTCAAAACAGAAAAATGCAAATTAACAGGTTTATCAAACAAGGTAAACGCACATGGGCCAGGCTTTCAACTTAGAAAAGGACAAAAGATTAGCTTTGATTGCTTCAATCCGAGAGAGGTGCTTCGAGGGAGTCCACTGGTTGAATGTTTAGCAGACGGACAGTGGAGTGATCCTCTCCCAACATGTGAAGGTAAATCAATTATTGTCTTGCCCCATGCTCCTTATCGAGGGGAATTATGGGAAAAGGTGATCCATGACCCAACTATCTGATGTTTTCCACAGTCCACTACAGAATTGCTTGCTCTGTTTATCCTGCTATCCATGCACTGAAACGTGTTGGTTTAGTTTAGCACTTCCATCAGAATTATTGTAATGAAATAAAGCTGCATCAACACCTCTCTAAAATGGGACCCAACTGAAACATTGTTTCCAGACCTTCTTGAAGGTACCTGTGTGTTAGTCTTTATTAGATTTTGCTATATTAGTTTAGGTGTACCTAACAAATACAATTATAATAATTTTGTTGTTGTTTTTTTAACCTTCTTTTAGTTCCTTTGGGTTGTAAGAAACCACCACCCCTTGCAGATGGAGACACAGTGGAACCGTTTCGATACCGGTATTCACATGGAGAACGGGTTCAATACAGCTGTCAGAATCTCTACAGCATGGAGGGCGAGCCTTACAAAACCTGCTCCGATGGGAAATGGATTGGACAGATGAGATGCCTCAGTAAGTAACAATTCCCCTCCATTTTTGATTCATATTAACAAAACATATAGATACTACAGAGCCACTACAGTCAGTAAACATTACATAATAAAGGTGGACTGACAGTCGAGCACAACTCAGCCTCACAAAGAAGGTTGTTTTTGACATCTTTTTACCTAATGAAATAGCAGCTAGCCAGTCAAAACTGGAGAGATAGCCATGGCCAGCTTTATATACAGTATACTCACTGGTGTTTCATTAGCTGTTGAAAATAGACATTTTGACTAACCGATATCTCTGTAATTACACATAATTTGAGGCAGCAGATACATCCAATGATGATGCTGAATAAACACAGGCAGACCCCTGCTGAAGCAGCTTAGCAATAATAGTTAGCTAACTGCAACTTTAGCCTCTAATTCTGGTGAAATGCATGTGAATTCAGTAAGCTACTTTTCTGTAAGCTAAATCACTTATTGTAGATTACTGATTCCATTGTACTTTAAAGGGGACATAGTGTATCAAACTCATTTTCTGATTCATGCTGGAATTCACCCTTTGTCTGAAATGCTCTTTTTTAGCGCCTTTCTTTTAAGCCACCATCCTGAAAAAGCTCTGCTCTGATTGGCTTGCGAGAGAAATATGGTGCACCTTGGTGGGTGGAGGGGGGGCTATAATCTAATGAGCCTGCATGTGACATAGGAAGTCGAAACAAATCTGAATGGATTGTTGGATTACTCTGATCCAGTCAGCCCATAAAAAAGCTGACTGTGTTGTCTTATTTAACATTTTCTGTGGTTGTAGGAACACCAATTACCCAAATGTATATGCAAAAGCACTGAAGACGTGAGTTTATTCGCAACATGTCCCCTTTAAAGAAAAACATACATTAAATCCCTTCAACTCTGGACTTTAAATGATCAAATTAATGTTTATGCTCCTTTAAAACAGCACAAGACATGTGAAAGAGCACTTTTGTTTTGTAGGTAGTGTGCATTTCTGTCTCAAGATTGTTTAAAAGCAGAGTGCAGCAGTTCCTTATGTCGGTTCTATCTTAAAAGGTATAAAATGAAGTATTATAACATTATGTTTCAGTTTGCTGGTGCTGCATCATGCAGATGATCACACGGATTACATGTGGGAAGATGTGCTTTAGTTTTCTCTCATTATATATGTTTTTATCCAACACTACCAATAACTATAAATGCAGTATCCTGTACAGTCTTTGCCCATCAATAAAATGCTACTTATCTGTTGTGTCTTGCAGAGCCCTGCACTGTGGATAGACGAGCTATGAATGCACACAATATCGCCTTCAGAAATACATATGGCGATAAGCTATATGCACCTCATAAAGATCATCTCACGTTCATCTGTATTGGACAAAGAAGCCCTGTGGGCATATTGAACATGCGTCAGCAGTGTATTGATGGTGTGATGCACCTGCCCACCTGCCAGTAAGGTTTTTTGGTTGACCGGATGTGAAAGGAGCTGGATGGACGACCACAGTAAAGAGTTAGATCAGCTATGCCCTTATCCATTGTCTATACTTTGGTGCTGGCTCATTTTAATAAAACATAGGTTTTCCCTTCTGTTTTCTGCCTTTATATGTATTATGAGAGTCACATCTGTGTGTCGCATGTCGATTTTTTTTTATGTGCTGAGGGGAAGATTCAAGATTCAAGTCAGCAACATATGAATCATACTGAATGGCCTTGAAAATAGCTTTGCAAATTGTACTTTATGTAAGCCATGCTTTATATCAAAGTAATGTATATACATCACAAAGCACTGAAAATAACACAAACCGTTTTCTACTTAGAGTGGTTCATTATGCAAACCAAGCTTTATGTTCAGCAAATAGACTACTGCTTTCAGCTGGCTGCCTTTAATAATTCAGTTTCAGAATGTAGATTTTACAAATCTTTCTCCTTTGATCATATCAACCTAAAATGAAGCAGTTTCTTCATATGTGCTGTCATGAAGTCTATTTCTTCCACTGTCAATGTTTCATTTACTTGAGTAAATGTTGGTTTGTATGCTGAGAGGAAGGTGCACGTCCTCTTGCTTATATTTTCAACATTCAGCAGTTCAGTCCTGCTCACCTTGGTTTTCTATAGGGGGATTTTAATTCCTTGACCTGCCTGACCATTTAAGATGAAGGAGTGTGCTTCCCCTTTAAAATAAGTAGAGATTGGTGTCACCTGGTTAAAGTGGCACTTATTTCAGAGATCCTACCTGAATGGCCACCGACAGCAGGCGACAGGATATAAAAGGTGTTAGAAGATAGCGACTGGGTTGGTCAGTGGTTTGTCCAGCTTTTTAGGTTCTGGCATGGTTTTTCTTCTTTCTTTCGGCAGCGTCTGCAGAGAACCTTAAATGGTAAATCTGTTGAAATGTGATGCGTATCATTTTTCTTTTTGTGGCCGGCCTGAATAAAGTATTTTCCTGGAAAAGTCAATACCGCTGCTGGTCCATTCTTCCCACTCACCACCGACAACCTTGAGGGCAACAAGCACATATTGTGAATGTCATTCAGTAATCATTTCTGTATTATAGCATAATAATGAATTATAACATACAAAACATGAGTAAAAAGAACAAAAGATGTGGAACCTGAAAATATACAGCCTAAAAATAGTTTCAAATATGCCCAGATAAGTTGGGCCACTTGTATTTACTGCTGGTTTTGTTCTTTCCATGAAGGTTTGTGAACCCATTTTTCCCATTTGGAAGGAAAGGAAGGCAGGAATTCATTATTAATGAATAAAAAACATTTTCAACATTTTCAACATTTAACCAAAATTACAACCATGTTTTAGTGGTCTTAACCACATACAAGAAGTACAAGATGGAAACCTCCATCTTCAGAATTAAAGTTCTAGGCTATGCCCAACCACCCACTCTGACCTCCTTTGGTCAAACATTACTAGTGAACATTATCAAGGCCGCAATCACAAAGAGCAGGCCAAAAATCTGTATTCATTTAAACAACTTAAACTATTGACTGAGAACATATTCCTTACAGCTTTTATGAATTACACTGATAGGATACTGAAAGAATGAATTACATACAACTGTATCATCATTGCTGGAATGTCCAGTATTGATTATTGGCGTTTGGTATTGTGACATCATATAACATGTTATGAACCTATAAACTTCCATTGTTATGCAGATGATACTCAATTATATCTATCAATCAAGCCTGAAGAAACCAATCGGCCTGAAGAAACCGTCAGTTAAACTCCAGGCATGTGTTGATATAAAAACCTGGAGGACCTGCAATTTCCTGATGTTAAACTCAGATAAAACAGAAGTTACTGTATTCGGGCATATACTGTATATATATTTGATCAGGATCTATCCTTTAACTCGCATATTAAACAAACTAAAAAAAGGACAGCCTACTTTCACCTACGTAACATTACTAAAATAAGGTCAATGCTGTCTCAGAAAGATACAGAAAAACTACTCCATGCATTTGTTATCTCAAGGCTGGACTACAGGCTTTTCAAATAAATCTAAATCTCTCCAGCTGGTCCAGAATGTTGTAGGGCGTGTTCTGTCTTGGTACCACTTGTTCCTCAAGAGGCGAAGGTGAGTCACTGTAGCATCCAGTCTTCCCTCACAGAACAATTCCTTGTACATTTCCATAGTTTGCTCCAAATAGGCAGAAACGAGAAAATGGCTGTTTTTTGTTTTTTTGTTTCAACCATTACGGGAGACAGCCCTGATCCTGTACCTCCCCTACTCGCCGCCGGATCTGCAAACTCTCGGTCATTGCAAACAAAGTATTGAGCCAGTGGCACCAGCCTGCTGTGCCTTGCAGAGGAAACCCCTGGCAAAATACTTTCCTGGCAGTGGACAAAATAACAATAGCAGCAGTGTGGTAAAAAAAAAAAAAAGGGAATAAATAAATAATGCATATTAATCAAAATATACCACTGGTCTGTATGCCCTATGCTCTCAAGTCATTCCTGTCATCAACAAATGGTATACATATGACTGTGTGGGTGTGTAGATGGTGTGATGACCCTGCCCTTTGGCCAGTAAAAGCTTTAGTTAACTGGTAGTGACATGAGCTAAATGATTAACCAGTGGACAAAGGGAGACAAGTACTGCAGAACAGTTATGCATCAATCAGTTGTCACTAATTCAGTGTTGGCGTAACAATATATACATATATATAACATGAAAAATAGGTTATATATATATATATATATATATAACATGAAAAATAGGTTATATATATATATAACATGAAAAATAGGTATATATTGTCTGCATAAAAACAAATGTTAGATGTGAACTGTTGATGCAGGGTTCAAGACTTCTGTGAGGAGGTGCATGTTCTCCCCATGTCAACGTGGGTTTCCTCCAGCCTCTCCAGCTTCCATGACTTTTAATTTGACATGTTTATAACTTTTATAACATACTCTTATGTCATTCATGAAAATGTTCATGACAAACCATCAGTTACAGCTTTTGTACTTTATATGCCATCTTTTAAAACAAACTATACTGTGACTTTTTATGACGTACAATTACTTTATTTGAATTGATGACATTGTTGACTGACAAGAACAATACAAGAAGACAAGAAGATAGGCGAAAGATACACGAGACTGGCACAAAGTTTAAGAAACAAATCCATTTTAATATATACATGGAAAACATGGAAATGTAAGAGGGAAAAATTCTCAAATGATACATAAAATATTTTAAAGCAAAAGTAAAAACAATTGGATGATGAACAAAGATTTCAAATCATATCTATTTACAACACAATGCAGAGTGTGTTTGCCACCATCTCAATGGCTCTGAGAGGGTCTACAATGTCTTTGAGCTTGTCCTTTCTTAGAACCCAATCCGGAGCAAATCTGAAACAACAAAAACAGAATGTGAATTATCGCTGTAAACTTATAGTATCTATACATCTCTGACAAATACAGTTCATTATATACACACACACACACACACACACACACACACACACACATATACATACTTTGGCACAGGGCGGGATTTACGAGGTGTTGCTTGAACAAAGAAGCTCCCATTGATCGATGCGTTCATCTTCTGTTTCATAACAGTTCTTTCAGCATCCATCTTGTGTTTGCGAGCAGTGAGACGGTAAATACTGCGTATCCTATCCAAGACCTTGGGTAGCTTCATAACCTCCTGAAGAAATTTAAAAAGAAGTCAAATTAAAATATGGCATATAGGCTTTCCGGTTCTGAAGATAGATGGAGTAGTTGTGCGGTACGTGCTCTCCGGTTAATTTACCTTTTTCACAACAACATCGCCCTTGAATTTGTTCATCCGAACTCAAGTCACTCATCTATTCGCTTGACAACGCTCTAAACGGGAAAAAATAACTTTTCTAATGGCTTCCAAAGGCAGTAAGTCGAGCAAGAAGGAAGAAGCTAACCCTAGCTTAGCATTGGATAATATCTCGGCGCTACTTGTAAGACACCGAGAGGAGCTCGCGGCCGAGTTCAAAAGTTCTTTTAATCAACTGGACTCAAAGTTGGACACGCTGAGACAGAGTGTGGACGATCACGGCCAGCGTGTGTCCTCACTGGAACTCGCTGCGGACGACCTGAGCCAGCGAGTTAGCGACCTGGAGAACGTCTGTTCCACGCTAAGCAGCGACAACGCTAAGCTAAAGGCCAAGGTGACTGACCTGGAGGGACGAAGCCGCCGGCAGAACATCCGCATCCTGGGGCTCCCTGAGTCCACCGAGAGCGGCCGTCCCTCCGATTTCTTCGCGGACCTACTGCTGGAGGTTTTCGGCTCCGAGACGCTGCCTTCCAAGCCGGACATCGACAGAGCCCACCGAACCCTGGCGGCCAAACCGGCTCCTGGGCAGCGGCCGCGGCCGGTGATCGTCCGCCTTCACCGCTACCAGACCAAGGACCTGCTCATCAGGGAGTCACGCCGGAGGGGGATGCTCGACTACCGCGGCCACAAGATCCGGGTGGTGGAGGATTACAGTCCCGAGGTGGCCAGCCAACGCGCGGAGTACCGGGACGTCATGGCGGAGCTATATAAGCGGGGTCTGAAACCAGCGCTCCTGTACCCAGCCCGGCTACGGCTCACGCTGGCCGGGGGAGCCAGAAAATGGATCAGCTCGGTGGAAGAGGCGCAGAAGTACATAGACGGCCTTCCCAAATCATCCCAGGCTTCATAAACACCTCACTCAGTCTGACTGGATGAGAGGTAACTCTGCTGTAGTTCCGGACGGCCACGGAGCACCGACACGCTGGTTTGTCTACATGGGTACCATAGTTACTTTATTTCAGCAGCGCGGCTGGGCCGTGTGGTACACGCCTGGGTCGCGTTTACTGTAACTGTTCTAATCTACCGGTGGTTTGTTACCATTGTGTGTATGCGCCATACATCTGTTTCCTTCTTTATATGCTCGCAATCTGAGTGACGGCTATAGTGGAGCCAGCATATTTACAACTTTAAGACTGCAGCCATGTCAGTGTGCACTGTTTTACACCAGTAGTAGTTCTTCTCTCTCTTTTTGTTTGTACTGGGTCCGTATTTAATTTTATTTAATCATAGTCTGATAATTCTCTCAGGACTGTTCAATGTTCCAATGTTGTTTATAGGGGTGTTTTATTTTTACTATTCTAATGGTTGATACCGGAGGAGCAGTTTAGTTGAGAAAGGGAAATTTTGAAGTTAGATGTTTGGGTTTAAGAGCTTGCTGCTTTTCTTTTTAGCAGCTTTCTTGGGAGGGATGGGGGGGGGGGGGGTCACTGCCAACAGCTGGGGAATCAAATGTACACACATATTTCTCTTTTGACCTGTCATTTAGCATATCTCACACTCTTTACTTTTTCTATTACTTGTGGATAGTTGTGTGAATTTTGCCAGTTGGAATGTCAAGGGCTTGAACCACCCAGTAAAGAGGAGAAAGATTTTTTCACATTTAAAACGGCTTAAAGCAGACATCGTTTTCCTGCAAGAAACCCACATTCGCAGCTCGGACAGCGGTCGTCTGCTGACGGGTTGGGGGGGAGGGGCGTTCCACTCCTCCTTTCAGGCTAAGGCCAGAGGAGTTTCAATCTTAATCTCTCCAAATATTGCCTTCGAGCCTCATAATGTGACTTCTGATAAATTTGGCCGATATATTATTGTGACTGGGAAATTATACAACACAATGGTGGTCCTTGTTAATGTCTATGCCCCCAACGTGGATGAACCAACCTTTTTTGAGCGCCTATTTTCATTACTCCCAGACCTTAATACACACTCTCTTATCTTTGGAGGTGATCTGAACTGCTGGCTGGATCCACTTTTAGACCGGTCTTCCACCAACCCCGCCACGCCGAGTAAATCAGCCAGTCTCATTCAGGCCTTCCTCATGCAGTATGGTGTTTGTGATGTGTGGCGCTCTCTACATCCCCAGGAAAAGGAATACTCCTTTTTTTCACATGTCCATCACACATATTCACGCATAGATTATGTTCTCCTTGACCATGGACTCCTGCCCCTTGTCCGCTCCTGTGATTACCACAGTATTGTCATCTCAGACCACGCACCTGTCTCCATGGCTATATCCCTCCCAAATCTCCCCCGGAGGAGCAGACAGTGGCGTTTCAACTCCACTCTGCTGTCGGACGACAAATTTGTGGAGTTCATAAAAAATGAAATAAGCTTTTTCTTATCTACTAACATATCCCCTGAGGTCTCTAGTCTGATTGTATGGGATGCCCTTAAGGCCTACCTCAGGGGACAAATTATATCTTACACAGCTCAAATGAAAAGTAAAGCTAACAAAGAGCGTTCAGATCTGGCTCATCAAATTGGGGAAATTGACAAACAATATGCGCTAACTAAAAATCCAAATCTTTACAAGAAACGATTAGAGCTCCAAACTAAATTTGACCTCCTTACCACTCATTCAGTCGAATATTTGCTCCTGAAAAATAAAGCCACATTCTATGCCCATGGAGACAAGGCCGACAAACTGCTTGCAAACCAGCTAAAGGGCTTTTCTGCTAAACAAAACATAATTAAAATTCATACACGTAATGGTGACATTACCACAGACCATACTCAAATTAACGATGCTTTCAGGGACTTCTATTCAAATCTGTACTCCTCAGAATCTCCACCCGATCCTAATGCCATACGCAACTTTCTAAACAGCCTCAATGTTCCCAAACTCCAACCAGACCATGGTAAGAGACTGGATGAGCCCATAACACAGGCTGAAATAGCCTCAGCTATTTCTTCAATGCAGTCAGGCAAGAGTCCAGGCCCCGACGGGTTCCCAGCTGAGTTTTTTAAGAAGTTCTCTTTACTTCTGTCTTCACAACTTTGTTCTGTGCTTTGTGAATCATTTAGGCAAGGCTCCCTTCCTAAGTCATTTTCTGAAGCCTGTATTACCCTTATCGCCAAAAAAGGCAAGGATCCCACACATTGCGCCTCCTACAGGCCCATTTCTCTTATCAACACTGATGCAAAAATTCTGGCCAAAGTCTTAGCTCGCAGACTAGAAAATATCCTTCCAACCATCATATCTGAGGATCAAACCGGTTTTATAAAGGGTAGACACTCCTTCTTCAATATACGCCGATTATTGAACATTATCTATTCCACCCCTGATGACACCCCTGAGTGTGTAGTCTCCATCGATGCTGAAAAGGCATTTGATCGCGTGGAGTGGGTCTACCTGTGGGCAGTGCTGGAGAAATTTGGTTTTGGGCCAAACTTCACTGCGTGGATTAAGCTGCTGTACTCTCACCCTACCGCCTTGATCCGAACCAACTCCCAGCTGTCCAGCCCATTCAGCCTGCATCGTGGAACCCGCCAGGGGTGTCCTCTCAGCCCCATGCTATTTGACCTGGTTATTGAACCTCTCGCCATCGCCATCCGCAGCCGGGATGACATCTCGGGTATATGGAGAGGCGGCATTGAGCATAGGGCCTCGATCTATGCGGACGACCTTATGCTCTTGATCTCAAACCCGACTACCTCTCTCCATTCGGCTCTATCACTACTCGATAACTTCAGTCAACTGTCTGGGTATAAAATAAACTTTGAAAAAAGTGAACTGTTTCCAATTGGCAATGTTGCATCTGCTTCAGACTTCACCAATTTCCCATTTAAAATTGTAAATCACAAAATTTCCTATTTAGGCGTCACGATTACCAGGAAGCACAAAGACCTTTTTAAAGAGAACTTTTTAAATTTATCAACTCAAATCAAACAAACACTCACACAATGGTCACCACTCACCATGTCCCTCATTGGGCGAATAAATTCCATCAAAATGACCATTTTACCAAAACTTTTGTACCTATTTCAGGCTTTACCGATTTTTATCCCCAAAACCTTTTTTGATCATCTTGATTCGACTATCTCTTCTTATATTTGGAAGGGGAAAAGGGCTCGTCTTAATAAAGCTCATTTACAAAAGACGAAGACTGCCGGTGGTCTGGCTCTGCCTAATCTCCGTTTTTATTATTGGGCTGCCAACTTGCGGTGTCTCACATTCTGGTCTCACTTTCATAATCGACCGGATCCTCCTGACTGGGTGGCGATGGAGCTGAGATCAGAAGACGACGTATCCCTGGCTGCATTGATCGGCTCCTCTCTTCCACTCTCAACCGGATCTTTAAAAAATCCAGTGGTTAAACACTCGGTGAAGATCTGGTCTCAGTTCCGAAAGTTTTTCAAATTCCATGACTTTTCACCATTTAGCCCAATATTACATAATCATTTTTTCAAACCTTCACTCGAGGACCCCACCTTCAAAGAGTGGAGTCAGAAGGGAATAGCACGCTTCAAAGACCTATTTATTGATAATAATTTGGCATCATTTCAACAATTACGTAACAAATTTTCACTTTCACAGTCAAATTTCTTCCGTTATCTACAAATTCGACATTTTATACTTTCTAAATTGCCCACCACACTAAGTTCTGACAGGAATATTGTTGACACAGTTCTCTCCTCAAATCCACACCAGAGGAGGCCCGTCTCTGTGTTCTGCAGCACGATGTTGGCTCTGAGGACGGCATCTATGGATAGGATCAGGGCGGCATGGGAGGAGGACCTAGGTACCCCCCTCTCTGAGGAAACATGGTCATCTGTTTTAAAACAAGTCAACACCTCATCTCTGTGTGCCCGTCATAACTTAATCCAATTCAAAGTGGTTCACAGAGTTCACATCTCCAGAACCAAACTGGCCACCTTCTATCCCGACATCAGCCCACTCTGTACCAAATGCAACATCTCAGACGGCTCACTCTTTCACATGTTTTGGACTTGTCCTAAACTTAGCGGATTCTGGACAGAGGTTTTTCACTCCCTCTCCCAGATTTTGACAGTGAGGGTGGAGCCGAACCCCCTTATTGGTTTGTTTGGAGTCACGGGTGAGGTTCGACTGTCCTCTGAACAGCGCCGCACTCTAGCGTTTGCCTCTCTCCTGGCTCGGAGGTCTGTCCTCCTCAGATGGAGGGACCCCCTCCCTCCCACACACACCGATTGGCTGACGGCCCTAATGACATGTTTGAAGATTGAAAAGATAAGGTACTCTCTCCATTATTCTAATGGGAGATTCCTGCGTGCCTGGGGACCTTTTTTGAACATGTGTCAGTCCTCTTAGGCCCTTGACGTTCCACAATTTGGCATCTTTTTTATTATTTTTTTGTTTACTGTATTGACAACTATAATCCACACTCATTATTAAACTGCATATTTAAAGGTCATGAAGCTCACTGGCAGTGACGGGGATTAATTTTACGGTTTATTTTATTTTTGCTGTTGTTTTATTGTTGTCTCTTTCTTTCTGTGTGTGTTGGATCTCATTTCTATATTTCATTTCATTTTGTCTTTTTAAACTGAAATCCATGCACTGTTATTGCAAAAAAATAAATAAAGAGATTTTGATTTAAAAAAAAAATATGGCATATACATTTTCTTAAAATTATTGGACGAATATATCCAGCATTTCAAAAGTCATGTGTTTAGAGCAGATACGGACCACAGCACGGTGCTTGTCTTGCAGGAGGAGAGCGAGAAGGAAGCAGGCCTTGGTGAAGATGCTGCCGCCCTTCTCTGCAACTTTGTCCCCTGCCTTCTCGCGGTATCTCTGCAGCAGGTCCAGCAGTGTCTCCACAGAGTTTTCCACCGAATACACTGCCTCAATGGTCTTATGGTACTGAGGGAGGAAACCACACGTGAGTGAGTGGAGCAGAGGGAAAAAAAAAGTAGAAACATGTAATTGAACTTTAACTCTATTAACCACAAAGCGGACAGCCACCATATTACTCAAAAAAAAAACAATACGTGCAGCAGGTGCTGCTGCAATGCCAGATGCAATGTCTGCGTTTAAAAATGCAATATGATTGGTGGTGATTAGTGTCAGCCCTGTGATCTGTGCACCCTGCCTTCACCACCCCCCCCCCACCCCCACCCCCCCCCCCCACCCCGGCGACCCTGAACAGGACAAACGGTTACAGGTAATGGAAGGAAAAGCAAGATATAAAAGGCTGCGTCTCCTGCCAACACCTTGCCACAGTCGAGCTGATTATTTTGAAAGTCAAGCACTAAAGTCCACATGGCCAAGTGAGAAATCAATAAAAACAACAGTTGTGTGACAACATAATGTACTGCCCAGACTTATGCAATGGGAATAGGCTATTCCAGCTTTCCTCAGGTCAGTTGTCATCACAGAACCAGACTCATCCTACAGTCTAATCTCCTCTCAGTTCCAGTTGACATTTACAAAGCAGATAAAATCATTTAATTTAAAAAATGTGCTACTCTGGCTCTGATGCAGCCACAATCACTACTCTCTGGTCTTTAGTGAAGTCCTGCCCACAGCAACGCAACCTGATTTGTTATATAGTTCAGTCTATCAAGTATGAAGGCTACTGGCCCTCAGACTGGCAGGAGAAGGGATTTGCAGACTAGAGCTGTGTTTGCTGTCGTTGAGCTTGCAGAGTTTTTTTCCTCTTATTTATATTTACTTCAGGGATCGCTCCTTGCACTTTTTGTGTTACGGTAATGTTGAATTAATACTCAGAGATTAGTAATAATTGGTATCAGTATTGGCCCCCCGAAAGCCATATCGGTCAGTCCCAAACAAAAAGAGGTTCCTCTGTCAGAGCTCGGTTTTACAGAAGAGAAACTGAGCGTGATTTAAAAAAGGAACAGGAAGTCTGCGGGGAACTGAGAAATCAAAGCTGTTGAGGAAATGCTGTGACCTATTCCTGGCCCTGTCCAAAAACAATCCACCAACCACCATCACCTCTGAAAATCACTGTTTAACATGTAAATAATACAACAAGTTGACAAGACGTCACTGCGCCCTGCAATATAAATGAATAAACGAAGCCCTACACAAAAGTACAACTTCAACAGGTTTCCTTTAAGGAGGTAAAAGTATGTTAAGCTAAATTTGTTGTTTTTGTTCTTTACACATAAACGCATAGATTAGTATAGCGATATTATGTCAATGTACATTTTGTGAGTTTATGTGTGCTTTGTTTGCCCAAAACCCATCATATGTTCATACCTTCCTACCTTTGATGTCAAAGAACCTATTAAGGAAGTCAAGTGATCACTAGGTTTCTGCTCTGGGCCTGTACCTTGGAGAGGTTGAGGAGGATCTGGATTGAGTAGGTGATGACGTCCATGCAGGGGACGCTCCTGTTGCAGCATCGGATGAGTGTGAAGATGACATTGGTTGCTCCGCTCTCTACCAGGCGCTCACAACACTCTGGGGACAGTCTGGTAGCGGTCTCTGCACACACAAACACAAACACACATACAATGCCTTCCGTTAGCATATACTAGAATATCTTCACATAAGGAGTTTCAAGTATATCCAATAGGAGGATACCCAACAACAATTATACATGAGGAACATACACTTTATTCGATTTTTAGATTACACAAGTTAGATTCTGGGAACACAAGTCAACTAACTCCTTATGTAATGACCTCAGTCTCGTCTTGATTACACAAGCACTTTTACCATTACAACACAGGCAACATTCTGCACTTCCTCAAAAGTCTTCCTTACGCACGCAAAAATCGATTGCAGAATTACAGTGACCGCATTTGGGGGTCATGACCCGCCCAGTCTCGTATCATAACCTCTTTTCTATCTATGAGACCAGTGTTTTAACTGGTGGAGTTGACTAGTTGTAAAATGACCTAAATGTAAATATGTAGTTAATCGCCACACCCGCTGATCGATATTCACCTTCACCCAGCCGTGCTGCACATTCACTACAGCGTCCACGCAGTCTGTGCACCTTCCACCTTGCATTAATAATTCAAATTTCAACTGAAGGTGTAAAATATTACATTGCTGGTGCAGTGCATGCTTTTGCATCCTCATAGAACTGTGTCCAACTCTGCCTCTCCCCTCAGTGCAAGCACTGATCATGAAGAATTAATCGCCAACAACTACAAACTCAGCAATGCAGATTGACCATGGCAAATGTTAAAATAGTTAAAAACAGTCTCATTACGACACTTGATTTGAAAACATTTGTAAAATCAAATGTGAGTGGAGAAGGAGAACAGACACTGGACATCAACTACAAAAAAAAAAGAAAAAAAAAGAGAAAAGTAAAACTATGATTTTAGCAGGAAGCTCTGTAGTTGCACAACCAGAAATGGCAAATCTTACCAAGGTTCCTCAGGGCCTCAAGAATGTAGGAGAAGTGTTTGTATCGAAGGAGGTAGTCCAGGGCAGACGACGTCTTGTTGCACAGTTTGTCCTCCTCTCGGACGCCGGCGGACACTTCACGTAAGCGGCGTCTCAACTTCACCACCTTGGCATTGTCATTCAGTCGGCGGGAGCGGTGTCCTCTCCACAGAGCCTGGAAGTGATACATGATAAGTTCACAATTTGTCATATCTGTCCTAAAATAAGTCACTTTCCCATATGAAAAGGTTATCGCTAGCCTGTACTCATTCCTCAATCGTTCCACATAGTCTGCATATGCAAAAGTGAATATATTCCAAAGTAATAGGCTGTTTAGTATTTAATTTGAAATAAAATGATTTGCATTGTACGATAACAAAAAGAGGGAACTGTGTACTAAAATGACAAGCTTTGGAAGATACTCACATACCCTTCACACATAAAGAGGATTGGAAATTGCATCCAAGCATATATTATATATTCATAAGGAAGAGCCTCCTAATGGCCAATATAACCAGGAGGAACGATGACAGCAAACAAAGCCTGTTTCAATGTTCATATGGGCACCTGACTCCTGTTCTAAGACACAATTGAAAAAGCATGAACATAAACTATAAGAGAAAAGTAATCATGTGTAAAGGCTGGATTATGCTTCCGCGTCGACACAACGCAAGGGAGCTTGCGGACCCCTTACGTCCTTGCGGACCCCCCTTGCGTCAACGCAAGGGCCTGACGTGTGCCTCCCAAAAATCCTCGACGTGCGTCGAGGCGACGCAACGCCAACGCAACACCAACGCAGTGGCATCGGCTGTGATTGGTCCGCTAACTACATCCGCTGGAGACTGCTATCCGGTTTCCATTCATAAACACCGCCATTTAAACTTTTAAAAGGCTACTTTTATTGTTTTCACCTCGTTTTATTGTTTGCACCTTGTCGCTTTTGCACAAAGAAATAAAACACCAAGTTCTGAAAAATAGTGGATGTTTAAAGCCGGAAAGTAAACAAATAGGCTATAACGAGGCTAACGACGATATACGTCAAGAGTCTCGGTCGGTCGGTCAGTCTTTACAAAAAACATAGCGCCCTTTACCGGTGTGGCATTGAATTGCATTTCGACGCGTAAACCCAACGCAGAACCATCACGGTCTCCAAGCAACTGCGTTGCCGTTGCGTTGCCGTTGCGTGATCACTACGCGGAAGCATAACCAGGCCTTAACACTGACTGTAGTACCTGAGCTTTGACAATGCCCTGCTGAACCCTTTCCTGGCGCCTCAGAAGGAGGAAGTTGCGGACGGCCTGCTGGATGACTGACGCAGCCTTGTGACGACGGGTTAACCAGCGCTTGACTGCTCTCTGGGCTACGACTACCTTCCTCCTGTCCTCCAGATAACGTCTCCTCTGCAGCCTCGTTCTCACCCATCGCTGGAGGGGAAGCATTAATTACATGAAGCATTTAATTAAATTAAAGTGCTTTTCAGTGACCGATTTTGTTTTTTTTGGCTCATTGTTTATTTACCTGTATGCTGATGACTGAATGGATCTGTCTTTTAGCTGACTCCAAAGCCCAGTGGGCTCTCAGAGCTCGTTGGACCTTAATGGCACTGAGGTGATGGAAGGCCGCAGATGTGAAACGGAGCCTCCTCTCTACTTTGGCTCTCTCTAGTACCTGGAAGACAATCGTATGCAAAGAACAATAACGTTTCATGTTGAGCCTCTTTTGAGCAGTTAATTAAAAAAAAAATCACATTTCAATATGGTTAGCTTTGCTCCAAGAAGGCAGTGGTTTCATTTCAATTTCAAGATATTGACTTCAAGTCTCAGGGCCGTCTGGAAGGCAGGTGGAAAAAAGAAGCCCTTGCAAACAATCAACTTTAAATAAAGAGCGTTCATTACCTGTCGTTTCCCAATCCAGGCTCTGCAGTGGAACTGAAGTGTTATGGCAGCTTTCTTCATTCGTGTGTAGTTGTTCCTCTCCAACCTGCCAAGCTGTACTGCCCGGATCTTCCGCTGAAGTTTCACAGCTGCGTCCCTTTTCCTTTGGAAAATACGCCTCTGCACCGAGCATCTCCAGCACGACTGGATCACAATGGCAGCTTGATTTTGGCAGCTCATGTCCTTCCTGGCACGCCAGCCTCTAAACGCTGCCTGGAGTGTGATGGTAGACCGCTGCATTTTCAGGAACTTTTCTCTTTCTCGTCTTTGGAGAATACAGGCACGATAGTATCTCTGGATGATAATGGTGGACAGACGCATGGCCAGGTATTTGACTTCTTCCCTGTGCTTTCTGAATGCAGACTGGATCACAGTGGCAGCCTGATTCCAATGAGCAACCTCCTTTCTGACCTGCTGACCTCTGTACGCTGCCTGCAGGACAACAGCAGCGTTGCGCATCCTTTGGTATTTTTGCATTTGTTCCTTCGCTGCTACAGTGGCCCGATACCTCCGCTGAATGGTGAGTACGGAGGATTTCAAGGTCAGATACCGATTGTGTTCACAGTGGGCTCTGTAAGCTCTCTGGATAACACTGGCAGCTTGATGCCTTTGTTTGACGTTTTGCCTTAATTTCATTCCACGGTAAGAAGCCTGCAACAAGATGGCTGCTTTTCTGCACTGTTGATAATGTTTCATCTCAGCATTTTTCTGTCTCTGAGCTCTAAACCTCTGCTGTAACACACAGGCTGCCCAGTGTTGTTTCTTAAAGGCTGACCGCTGTTTATGCCTCTTGAAGTTAACTTGAATGACAGTCGCTGCCTTGTGCATCTTGGTGATGTCGAGTCGCACACGTTGACCTCTGAAAGCTGCCTGAAGAATGATGGCAGAACGTCTTGCTTTGAGGAACTTTTCTCTTTCTCGTCTTTGGAGAATACAGGCACGATAGTATCTCTGGATGATAATGGCGGACAGACGCATGGCCAGGTATTTGACTTCTTCCCTGTGCTTTCTGAATGCAGACTGGATCACAGTGGCAGCCTGATGCCAACGGGCAACCTCCTTTCTGACCTGCTGACCTCTGTACGCTGCCTGAACGACGAGGGCCGCGCTGCACATTTGCAGGTATTGCGTTCTTTGTGCTTTGGCTGCAATAGAAGCTCGATATTTTCTCTGAATGAGGAGTACAGACAATTTCAATTTCAGATATTGCTTGTGTTCGGAGAAGCCCCTGTAAGCTCTCTGGATAACACTGGCAGCATGATGCCTCTGTTTGATTGTTCTTCTGGATTTCATTCCACGGAGGGCAGCTTGTAGATTTACTACCGCTTTCCTCACCTCCTGATAATGTTTTAGCTCAAGGTTTCTCTGTCTCTGAGCTCTAAACCTCTGCTGTAACACACAGGCTGCCCAGCGTTGTTTGCTGAAGGCTGACTGCTGTTTATGCCTCTTGAAGTTTGCTTGAATGATAGTAGCGGCGATGTGCATCTTGGCAATGTTGGTTCGCACACATTGACCTCTGAAAGCTGCCTGAAGAACGATGGCAGACTGTCTCATTTTTTGGAAGTTTTCTCTCTCTTGCCTCTGAAGAATACAGGCACGATAGTATCTCTGGATGATAATGGCAGACAGACGCATGGCCAGGTATTTGACTTCTTCCCTGTGCTTTCTGAATGCAGACTGGATCACAGTGGCAGCCTGTTTCCAATGAGCAACCTCCTTTCTGACCTGCTGACCTCTGTACGCTGCCTGCAGGACAACAGCAGCGTTGCACATCCTTTGGTATTTCTGCATTTGTTCCTTCGCTGCTACAGTGGCCCGATACCTCCGCTGAATGGTGAGTACGGAGGATTTCAAGGTCAGATACTGATTGTGTTCACAGTGGGCTCTGTAAGCTCTCTGGATAACACTGGCAGCTTGATGCCTTTGTTTGACGTTTTGC
Source organism: Chelidonichthys spinosus (assembly GCA_029853015.1). Taxonomy (NCBI): domain Eukaryota; kingdom Metazoa; phylum Chordata; class Actinopteri; order Perciformes; family Triglidae; genus Chelidonichthys; species Chelidonichthys spinosus. Next base: position 11,070,721 of record CM056826.1, read on the forward strand.
CTCAATTTCATTCCACGGTAAGAAGCCTGCAACAAGATGGCTGCTTTTCTGCACTGTTGATAATGTTTCATCTCAGCATTTTTCTGTCTCTGAGCTCTAAACCTCTGCTGTAACACACAGGCTGCCCAGTGTTGTTTCTTAAAGGCTGACCGCTGTTTATGCCTCTTGAAGTTAACTTGAATGACAGTCGCTGCCTTGTGCATCTTGGTGATGTCGAGTCGCACACGTTGACCTCTGAAAGCTGCCTGAAGAATGATGGCAGAACGTCTTGCTTTGAGGAACTTTTCTCTTTCTCGTCTTTGGAGAATACAGGCACGATAGTATCTCTGGATGATAATGGCGGACAGACGCATGGCCAGGTATTTGACTTCTTCCCTGTGCTTTCTGAATGCAGACTGGATCACAGTGGCAGCCTGATGCCAACGGGCAACCTCCTTTCTGACCTGCTGACCTCTGTACGCTGCCTGAACGACGAGGGCCGCGCTGCACATTTGCAGGTATTGCGTTCTTTGTGCTTTGGCTGCAACAGAAGCCCGATATTTTCTTTGAATGAAAAGGACCGACAATTTCAATTTCAGATATTGCTTGTGTTCGGAGAAGCCCCTGTAAGCTCTCTGGATAACACTGGCAGCATGATGCCTCTGTTTGATTGTTCTTCTGGATTTCATTCCACGGAGGGCAGCTTGTAGATTTACTACCGCTTTCCTCACCTCCTGATAATGTTTTAGCTCAAGGTTTCTCTGTCTCTGAGCTCTAAACCTCTGCTGTAACACACAGGCTGCCCAGCGTTGTTTGCTGAAGGCTGACTGCTGTTTATGCCTCTTGAAGTTTGCTTGAATGATAGTAGCGGCGATGTGCATCTTGGCAATGTTGGCTCGCACACGTTGACCTCTGAAAGCTGCCTGAAGAACGATGGCAGACTGTCTCATTTTTTGGAAGTTTTCTCTCTCTTGCCTCTGAAGAATACGGTTACGATAATATCTCTGGATGATAATGGCAGACAGACGCATGGCCAGGTATTTGACTTCTTCCCTGTGCTTTCTGAATGCAGACTGGATCACAGTGGCAGCCTGATTCCAATGAGCAACCTCCTTTCTGACCTGCTGACCTCTGTACGCTGCCTGCAGGACAACAGCAGCGCTGCGCATCCTTTGGTATTTTTGCATTTGTTCCTTCGCTGCTACAGTGGCCCGATACCTCCGCTGAATGGTGAATACGGAGGATTTCAAGGTCAGATACCGATTGTGTTCACAGTGGGCTCTGTAAGCGCTCTGGATAACACTGGCAGCTTGATGCCTTTGTTTGACAATTCGTCTGGCTTTCATTCCACGGAGGGCAGCTTGTAAGACAACAGCGGCCTTCCTCTTAACACTCAGGGCTTGCATCTCCTCTCTCATTTTCTTGTTAGCTCTGTAACGTGCTTGCAAAACACTTGCAGCCCAGTGAAGAGTCTTGTAGTATGTCATCTGTTGGTACATTCGGAAGTGAGATTGAATTGTTACAGCTGCTGCATGCTGGATACACAACTGCTTTCTGACCTTATATCCTCTGTAGGCTGCCTGCAGACAAATGACTGCCCTGTACCTTGACAGATAGTCCAAACGGTCTTTTCTTGCCAGAGTCACTGCTCTGAAATTCTGCTGACAAACCAGAACCGCTGCCTTGAGAGCTAGGAACCTATTTCTCTCCCTAACAGTGAGAAACTGTCTCTGAATTATTGTAGCAGCTCTGTGCATCTCTGTGATCTTCCTCCTTGCCCTGTAGCCCCGATATGTAGCCTGGATGACTGCAGCGGCAGATTTCATTGTCCTGTAACTGTGCATCTGTTGATCTCTGAGCATTTTGGCCCTGTAGTGTTGCTGAATAATGATGGTAGCAAGCTTGGTGGCAAGATAAGCCATATGTATTCTGTGCATCCTGAACTGAGCTTGGATTGCTCTGGCAGCATTGTGCCTCTTCTTTTGAACTTGTCTCACTCTAAATCCCCGGTATGCAGCTTGTATCGTTATAGTGGCCTGCTTTAGCGCCGTGTATTCTCTTTGCTGTGCCCTGCCGACCAGAAGAGCTCTGTATCGGCTTTGGACGATAATCGCTGCACTTTGTAGAAGGAAATATCGTTTCCTACATAAAAACATCCTGACTGCAGACTGAATGACGGTCGCCGCCTGGTGATTTTTCTTCAGCTCGGTTCGAACTCTCATGCCTCTGAATCCTGCTTGGAGTGTAACGCAGGCTGCTCTCGTGTGCAGGAATGCTTTCCTCGCCTCCTTTCCAGCCACATACGCTCTGTAGCGACGCTGTACAACCACTGCACAGGCCTTCTTGGACATGTACTCTGCTTGCGCTTTGTGCCGACGGTAGTTAGCTTGTATCAATGTTGCACACTGATGTCGCTTCTCTGTTGCCTTCCTGGCAGCTCTGCCTCTCCAGTTAGCTTGTACGACAAGTGCAGCATTCCTAAGTGCATCATAATCCTTCTTTGTCTTGAGAGCCAAAATTGTGGCTCTGTACTTTTGCTGTATCAAAGCTACGGCTTTTCTCAGGGCAAGGTAGCGCCGTTGGGCAGCACACTTCCTGAAAGCTGCCTGGATTACCGTTGCTGCCTTGTGCAGTTTTTTCAGAGATTCCCGAGCCACTTTTCCACGATACACTGCCTGAATGGTAATGGCAGCGCATTTCATCCTCACAAATGTTTGCCGTTCCATGTCTCTTTCCACGGAGGCCCTGAACCAGCGCTGGATTATGACTGCAGCGCAGCTCATCTTCGCCACCTGTTTTCTGACGGCATGCCCTCTGAACGCACTCTGAATGACAATAGCAGAGTGGTGCTGAAGCTTCAACAGCTGAAAGCAGCGCCTCTGGGCATGGCCTCTGCACTGGGCCTGAATGAGCACAGTGCATCTCCTGATCATTCTGTATTGATGGAAACACATCTGCATTCGATACCAAGCCTGTATCTTTACAGCAGCAGCAGTTCTTTCAGACAGTTTTTCCTTGTACCATTTTTTAAACACAGATTGAATCACTTTGGCAGCGCGGTTTTCCTCTTCTGTTTTCCGGGCTTTCCACCCTCTGTACGCTCTCTGTATTTTCACCACTGCAGCTCTAACGGAGAGATAATGTTCCCGGTCTCTTTTTGCCAGCACCCATGCTCGTGAGCGCTTCTGGATGACAGATGCCGCCCAGTGAATCCTTCCATAAGCAGAGGCTGCCCTCCTCATTCGCCATTGTGCTTGGACAACAATGGTGTAGTATCTGAGGCAGTGGTAAGCCCTTCTAGCCGAAAACATCCTCCACTGTGCCTGCATGGACAAGATAAGACCAATCTAATCACAGAACTATTACAGTCACATCGTTGTAGCAGGTGTCTTTGCTGGAAAAAAATGGACAGACATTGAACTGAAGCAGAAATCACAAAAGTTGTCTGACAGCATAAACAAATCCAGCATCAACGTCAATATGTTGATATCCAAACTCTTTTAAAACGGTCTGAGGTAAGAAAAAGAAAATCCGAACAAGTCAAAGTCATCAATGGCTGAGAAGGCTGAAAACATTGTGCAATATTGTGAATTTGTAATCATTTAGACGTTGGTTTATCGTGTAAAGTCTTTTATCTTTTGTTAACGGGCCTTTTATCCTCACGTTATGAAATCACATCTAATAAAGACCTACCTGGATGACAGTTGCTGCTTCATGCTGCAGAGCCCGAAGTTGAGCCTGTTTCTTAAGCCTCAACCTGTTGCGGGCTAGGAAACCCCTCCAGACTGACTGGATGATAACGGCAGCTTTATTCTGTCTCTTAGCTCTGCGCTTCTGGAGGAAAGTCCTCACAACTGACTGGATTTTCAGGGCAGCCATGTTTCTTTCCTGTGTCCAAACAGAGCAAAGAAAAATATATCAACAAACATGTATTATTGTTCATCAATTTTAATTTATATATTTCCGCATATATTCCAATGATAATTCTCTGTACGCTCATCAGTATTGATTACTTTCGGTCTCCTTCGTCGTTACAGCAGCTTTAATCAATATTTTTATATTAACATATCAAATGACAAATATTTAGGTTTGTGCACCTAATTGACCTTTTAAATGATATCACATCTGTCAATGTTAAATCTAACATTAAAACAAAATATTATAGAAAATAGGGCAGAAAAAGGAGCTCAAAACACACAATAAACACATTCACTGTGGTTCCATCATGATATATATGGCTAAATGGTCTCATCCATGGTTGAATAGAAAATAATAAAAACAAATGAATAGAATTGATCTGATGGATAAAACTCTATTCACTTTGCAGGTGTACCAAAGATTGAACCCACCTTGTAAAGCTGTAGATCTTTCTTTAATGTGTATTTCCTCCAGGCGCCCTGTATAACCCGAGCTGCTCTGGTTTCGTTCCGCAGGTCCAGAAGACGAGCACACAGGAAGCACAAGTATGACATCACAACCTGGAAATGAACAGAGCTGGATTTTATTTATTTATGTATGCATTTGTTTTTTTTAAGTACAGAGAAACCTTCACAATTGAGTGTATTTAGCCAGAGATCATTTCCAACACCAATCCCATGGTGCACATTGATAGTTTCTGTACTCATTAAAAATTAATAAAATAATCAAAAACACAAAAAATGGGAACACAAACAAACAAATTCAAACAGACAAATCAAACAAACAAAACCAAACACAAAAGGATGTCCAGCATCGACTCAAATGCATAAATAATGACTCGTTGGTGTCATGGTTACAGATCTGGCTTTTAACCAGACTATATTGTAATTTTCATATTGGACTTCAGTTCAGGACTACACCTATAATGTGATATCAGTGAAAGTGAATGATATTATTTTAAAAGCTGGAAAAGACTACATGTTGAGTTTCCATGTGAAATCTGCTCTGCTGACACACTTATACATCGTTACTGTATCTTACAGATGTGTCTAAAAGAGAGTGGATAGAAACCCTCCTGTCTGATCGTACCTTCTCATTGGGGATGGTGTTTGACATGTCAGCTGGGTTGATCATGGCAGGAACTCCGCCTAGGAAAGCCACAGCAGCGTTGACCAGTCCAAAGTTGTTTTTCTCATTCTCCAGGAGCTCTTTAAATTCCACTGCCGGGGAATCTGGGCCTGTTCACAGAAATAACACACTGTCATTTACATGTCTGCTACTGTCTCTTAGTAAGTCCTACTTAAGAGTTTACAAACATACATTTCACTTTTGAGCCATGAAATCAATCATTTTTCTTAATGTATCCTATTATTTAAAAATCAGAAATCAATTCCAAATGCGGAACATGAAGCTTTTGAGTTTTGAGTTAAAAAGTTATTGTAACTTTTCAAGCTATGCTAGTATAATTATATAACTAGTATTTTCTCCTCCTTAATGTTTGTTTTATATAAAACAGGCTCAATTCCACAACAGGAGGGGTTAATCTGCATAAAGCCAGCTGCAAATCCCCAACCAAAGCAATCCCCTACCAAATCAAACCTGTTGGAGTTCCCTAAATGTCTTATTATGCAGCAGATGTCTTATCCTAGCACACATGTGTGAGATGTACAAGTGGGGGATAAACATCAACTTAAACATTTTTTTTATTTTTTCATAAAGTGCATCCAAGCAGACTAACACACTGAAGACACACCGCACAGCTGACAAGTACCGTTCACGCCTGTTGGCAAGGAGTCAAAGGAGTTGTCAGAGTCGCTGGCTGAACAGTTGAGCTCCAGGCGACCTCTTGGTGAGCACTCGAGAGTCTGGGTGGTGCTGTGACTGACGGTCCTCTCTGGCAGGAGACCGGGGTGGTAATGGTGGATAAGGTAGCAGAGGATTCGGCCGTCCGAGAACGTCACTGTGAAGTTCTCCACCTGCACAGATGGATAACACACTTCATTCACAGTTTTCACAAGTTAAGAAACTGTCTGTTTAAACACTGAAGTCTATTTTGTAACTCTTTTAAGTGTTTGACATAGCACCCAAGCTGGAGAACAGCTCAATAATACATCAAATTACAAAGTGCAGAAGGGGAACAAAGTACCATTGTATCCTGCACAACCGCACAAAACGAAATCACTACCAAAGAATCCACTTCAAACACAAAAGGATTTTCTTGGGCCTGCAAGCTGAAGAAAAACAAACGAAACAAAAAAAGAAAGCTTGCCTTCAGATTGTAGAAGTCACACACAGCTCGGACCCACTCCATCAGCAGGGTGATCTTCATGCTGCTGTGTTCATACGGCCGTCTGGTCTTTACTGGACTCTGCTGAAGGCCCCGATAAGCCCTCAGGGACGCCAGCCTCTGTTTGGTCCTCAAGGTTCTCTTCAGGAAGCCAATTTCCTCCTTCAGCTGATCCTCGTCCAAAATCACCTCCACCTTAACACGTCATTTTGATAAGAGCACATTAATCAACTCTTTCCACGGGTTAAAAAATGACTTGCAATGTTGTGCCCTGCTGGCGGACTGGAAAAATGTCAGGTACACACATGAAACGTAAAGATGATTTTCCACAAGAGGCTCAGTGTCTTCTCTCTGTGTCCGTCCACAATGTCTCTGGAATCAATGTTGGAGCCTGAAAATAAAGACAATAAAAGGTTTCTTAAATATCTTTTTTAACCATAGCAGTTAAATTGTGTTCATGTTAGTTAATGAGTATCTTTGGGTTTGACCCTATAATCTGGAAAAATATTCATTTGAAGACATTTCCTTGACTTTTGGGAATTAGTGATGGGGACATTTCACCACCAATAATAAAAATGATAGACAGATTGATTATACTTATTATGAATTCATTTAATTAATTGTCATGTACAGCCTGATGACTCTTAATTTCTAATTTATTGACTCATTAAGTTGGCAAATTTATTGTTTACTTTTCTAAATTCCTTTACGTCTTCCTGTACTGCTTAGTCAGTCTGACACATGCTCACTTATGTGATTGTGCACAAACACTAACAACCAGGCTGTCACATAAAGGGCAAATCAATCCAATTATGTTGCTGTGCAGCTGTACACCGTCTGTTTGTGATCAAACTCCAAAGGTTTGCGGTGTTTATGCTCAAGTCAAAGAACAGTGATTACATTGTGTAACATTGGCTGAATATAAAGCCCATTATGAAACACAATGAGATGTAATGGTTTCTTTAAGTTCCTGTGCTCTTTAACAGAAGTGTTACATGCACATTTCACAGGGGACAAAAGTTTATTTCAGGCTGAGCCTCTCCTTGTTTTGCATAATTACCGAGTTCATCCTTGAGGTCAACCCCTCTGCTTTTGAGCACTTGCAAAGCCATGTCGACGTTGTGGACCTTCTGCAGGCGGCTGATGGCTGGCAGACGGAGCTTAGCCGACAAACTCCAGTCCTGGATGAGGAGCTCCATCACACGCCTGGACGCAAACCCAACATAAGAATCTTTGTTTGCCTCCATTTTTGACATCTTTGGTGTTACATGGTTGTTTTTTCACCCCACCAATAACCTGGCATCTTTCCTGGACTGTAGAATCAATGAATGCTGATGGTTTGAGGGACTTAAATCACAAACGTTCACAATCTACATAATTAGACAAAAGGTGTAAAGTGGGGGAGAGCGTGCGTATATGCCAATAATAATCCTCCAAAAGGGGAAAGCGAAAGACCCTTGAAGAGGAAGTCTAGCGAAGTCTAATTACATTAGAGATTTACTCTACAGATATGTTCTGGCTCATTGCAATCACACTTTCTACCCTGTATTTCTGTGCATTTAAAGAGAGAAATATGTTAAAATATAAACATAAAGAGATACACTTATGAAATTGAAATGATCAGAGAGCAAGTTTTATAAAGATAGGCTAGTTGGAGAGAGCATCCTTCAGAGAGAATCCCAGGGAGGAAATCCTCAGTGTGAAATAGCTCTGCTGAACACCGAATCCCTCCCAGCTGCAGGGATGCTGCCATGTAGCAGAGTCTGACCTCTGAGAAAAGTGAATATCCCAGAGCATCACATTAAAATTCTTTCCGTATCACTCACACGAGACGAATGCCGCATTTCAAGTCAACCGCCAAATTCTTCACAGCGAAGTTGAACTCATCCAGGGGCATCTGAACGTGGGAGACGGGCAACCCCATGTAGCCGAGATGCCGGGGGAGAATCCCCTCTCCACTCAGGAAGTCTCTGGAGAAGGCCAACAGCAGGTCTTTACTCGTCTGCAAAGAAAATAAATATAAAGCATAGCAGAGTTTAATATAACCCAAAACGATCTAATGAGAGAAAAACACAATAAACGATGTGAAACACTTCTTCATTCTGCTGAATGATGGATTAAAATGCACTCTTTAAAAATACATACCAGAGCACTTTCTCCCTCTTGGATATAAAAAGGTAGACAGACTATGTGCACATGTATTATGTTTAATCATTTCAAACATATAGCCCTGGGCCTTCAATAAATTAATAAATATGACCACACTTTGCTCATGGCTTATAAATCTTAGCTTATATATATATATATAAAGCAACTCAATGTTAGATTTGTAACATAAGAATGAAGTGATTTTTTTTTTTTACTACCATTAAACGTATCTACTGATCATGAACCGTTCAAAAAGCAATCTTGTTATCGATCTGTACGTCTACATTTATGTGACGTGTAAGCAGTGCTCTTAGCCCCTAAATTAAATAAGAGGTAGGTCAAGGTCATAAATTAGGCACTGCATAGTCATTTACACAAGTTAACGCACTATGACACTCATTACACTCTGCCAGACTCAATAATCAGACTCCGTTTCTGTGCCGTGCCGTCAGCTTCGGTCGTCAGCAGAGCAGAAATTAGTCACACACCGTTAAACCCTGATGGCATGACAAATTTCTCAATTTATCAGACTTTGGTGGTGTTTATATTTTAATTATATACTAAAATATGACTAATTTTCAGCATCGGTCCTGATCGATCTGAGACAAGATACAAATACTAAAAGGATGATTTGATGAATGCTGTTGTGTGTTTTATTTAATATTTATTTAATATTTATTGACACGGGAGGGCTTTGGCCTACCTTGAACTCTGCATCCAAGCAGAACAAACAGGGGTTGTGCTCAATCAGCCGGGACTCTTTGGCTTTGTCCAGGAAACACACCAGCAGGAGCAGCTTCTTCAGAGTAAAGCGGGACAGCGCCTCCTCGTGGCCTAGTCGAGAAAAGGTACAGACATGTCACTCATTCAAAGTAACGAGTACAGAAGAAATCCTAATCGTGTAATTAATTCCCCTATTTGCAACGGTGAATATTTGGGAAGTCAGAAAATTTGTAGTTAATTGGCAAATTTTATCCAGTGATGACTTTTAACCCCTTTGAGCATTTTTTTTTTTTTTTTTTTTTTTTTAAGAGTGGCAAAGACACAATGATTAATTGGTTGCAAAGAATAATAAAACATTTATTACTATTTTTTGATAATTCTTTGTTTTGAGAAATGGCAATCTTTGGTTCCAGCTTGTTAATTTGGGGGGATTTGCTGTTTCACATAATTGCATATTGAATATCTGGGTTTTGGACTGTTGATCTGACAAACCAAGACGTTACCACGACTAAATGACCAAATAAGCGCTGAATGACAAAATAATTTGCGGAATAACTGATGCTGCAGCTCTGAATTTTAGGAATTTCTAGATCTTGCAGTATACTGTTATTTGAATATAGCGATATTAAGAAAGCATCTCGTGTTGTCAGCAGGAAATTCTGAAAGCAGTTCTAGAAGTTTTTAGAATGACAAGTCAAGGTGTAGAAACACAACTTGAGCAGATAACCAAATAAATAGAAATTTAATTACTTTGGTTTCAAAATTACCACAAGAAGTTCAAAGAATGTCTCCACCTCAGAATATTAAGATCCTCTTAAATTACCATCTTTGTCAATGAAAAAATATGAAACAAAACAAACAAAAAAAAACTAAAAATTACCGTCTCTGTAAAGGTTAGGCACTTTGGCGTGTCTGAACTGAGCAGCGATGTCTGGGTTCCAGAGAAGCCGCTGGAGGATGAAAAAAGCCAGACCCAAGGCATCGCTGTTGCTCTCCAGTGAGATCAACTCCCCGAAGATCGTCTGCGAATGAGCAACATTGTGCTTTCTGCTTAGCAAGAGTGGCATGGACAGAGAAGAAACTAGAAATTGGACCGTATAGAAAGACAAAGAGACAGCAGAAGTAAACACTGTTGTGTCAGAATACCTCGAGTCCAACCCGTAACCACAGGGGATTGTAAGAAAGAAGCCAGTTGAGGACTTTTCGGCGTTCACCTGGAAAATGACGGAAATCAAGAAAATTATGTCACTTTCAGGCTAACAAACGATTTGATGAGACCTTTGCGTCTGCAACAAGATGAAATATTAATTAACCTATGTCCTTCCACAGATGGCGGTCCTTTCGGACGAGCAGCCTCTTGGCCTCCACCTCCAGTTCCAGTCTCTGAATCGCCTTGACCATGGCCTCAGAAGTGAACAGCTGGCAGGCGGAACGACGCAGGCGGTTTAGCTTCCGTCGGGCCGTGTAGGTGCTAAAAGACATCTGCTCTTTGGTGGGCGCTTTAGGCACACTGTACTTCTCATCGTTTCCCATGGCAAGGGACGCAGCATTCACTGCACAAGAAACAAATGAAAAGAGCAACGTTTAAGAAGTCCCTTCAACATCTGGAGCTCAGACACTCATTCAAATAAAGAGCAGCATGTATTATGTTTAAGTTGTAAAGTGTTCAGACCAAAACCAAGCACTACACAATAAAGATTTCCCCCACATCATGTTTGCATGGCGATAGCCTGCTGAATGTTACCTTTAGCGACTTCAGTGTTGACTTTAAAGTCATCCGGGGTGAGGACGTAGTTGATCCACCATGTGAATCCCCTCTCCTGCTTCTCGATCCACCTCTCATCATAGAACATGTTCTTGGCAGCAAATGGCATCGGGTGTCTCGGTATGGCTGGGAGAAAAGTGTAGATGCAAAACACTAAATACAAATTTTAACGATCAAACAAAAGCTCTCATTTTACAGTGTTCTGCCATCGAATACCTGAATGCGCCGGCTTAATAAAGCTGAGCTTTGACTGTGCCACGGCGACCACTTTTGCTGTCTTTGCTGATGAAATGCCCGATGACTTCAGCGTCCGGGCACCTGTGAACAACCAAAAAGTTCATTCTCAATTTCATCACATAGTTATGTTAGCAAACCTCCCAGACATACCTATACTACAAGAACAGCAATTAAGTCTTATAAGAAGGGTTCACCCCTTCTACAGGTAAATAATACACCATTTTACCTCGTGAGGAGAGCTTGGAGCTTGATTGCTTTGTCTGGACAGGAACCACAGACTTCACAGTCTTAAGAGATGATGTACTCATTGATCGCACCGAGCCTGGAAAAAAATTAAATTAATGCAGAGGCCAGAGACAAGGCAGATATTTAACACAAGTTCTAACCCATATTTTTGGAAATGGATATTCAAGAATTTATATTAAAGTCCACTGCATTAAGACACATCTGCTGAAGCTGACCAGTATATCTGACTCCTGGATGTAGCCTGACTGCCCACCACCATCATTTAAGATGTATATTGTAAGAAAACTATATATGAAGGTATGTGCATGTATGCATCTTCAGAAGGACACTACTGCAACTAATCTGAAATTGATGTAAACCTACAGTAGAGGGGTGGGGAAAAAAAAGTTACCATAACTCCAGCTAAAAACTTTTTTAATTTATTTTCTTAAATGACTTCTTAACAAAAGCACACTATATTAACGCCAATGCGTTTTGCCGTTTTTTATCAATTGTATAGCAAATTTCTAGAATTTACTGCACACAAAATCAGCTTATAAGATCCAAAAATGTAAGGAAACATACATGACGCACTCAGATAAGTGATTCAAGTTTTATATGCTCAGTTGCCAGTTTAGTGGGTAAAGTCGTACACCTAGCTTCAATTGTATTGTTTTCTACCGAAAGGTTGGTCTATTATTTTGTCTGTCCCATGCATCAATAGAGGGAAAGTTAAATAACAAAAAAACACTTATGCTGCATATTGCAATACAATTCAACAGCAGCACAAACTCCAAAACGTTAATCAACACGTCTCTTAAGGTTTCTAAAGCACTTTATTAGTGTTAGCCAGGTTCTACCAAGAAACAACATCATGTATTATGTTTACATCCTAATACCAACAAACTTAACACCTGCTCACCTGTTGTTCTCGGCTGTTGCCTCTGTGATGCATTTCTCCTCTCCTGTACTGATCGCGGGGGCTCAGTTTTCCCAGCGACCCCTCTGCTCCTTTTGACACGCTCAGTTTTCCCAACAACCTCAATCACTGAATCACTTTTCAAATACTCCTCACTCTTCCTCTTTTTGTAGTTCACCGTCGTGTGAACTGGAAATGAGTCTTGCTGCACATACGCAGGTACCGAAGCAGTTGGAGATATGCAAGGTGCGAAGCTGTGGTGTAGAGGAGAAGAGGAGCTCAGCGGCGACGGAGAGGTGCCAGTAAAAGCAACCAAAGCGGGGCCTGCAGGAGGTGTGGAAGTAGCTGTGAAAGAGAAGCGGGCAGGGGCCACCGATGGAGGGGAGGTGATGGGGAAGGTAATGGGTGAAGGCGAGACATCGAGCTGTGGAGTCAGGCTGGAGGAAGTAAAGTCTGGGGCTTGCCGTCCGTCGTCACACAGGGAGCCGGCATCCTCAGAGCTTTGCAACTCCTTGGTTTCGGTGTCCAGGTCAATGACAGGAAGGCTTGGGGTGCCTGGTCCAGACTCACACCGAGTCCTGCCATCAGATAGCTCCAGTGTTTTCTCTAAGAGCCTTCGCCTCGACTTCTTTATTTTCCTTCCACTCAAATTGATTTCCTCCACTGGTGCTTTGCCCTTGGTAACTGTGACAGAGGTAAAAGAAGCCTTTTTTACCTTTTCCATAGCGTTATCAGCCTCCGAAACAACAACCTTTTTGCTGACAAAGAAAGTAAGTGTTGATTCACTGGACTCTGGGCTATCGGGTAATGCTTGGAGGACATTTCGCTCACGTCCACAGCCATGGTTCTCACTCTTGGATTCCAGTGAATCTGTAAAGCCACAGCTCGAACTAGTGTCTCTGGAAGGGGTGTTGATGTGGCACAGATCAGAGTCAATCAGGTTCAGTGCATCCTTCAAAGAGATAACTGGAGTTCCAGTTAACACACTGTCAGCCTCAGGCTCAGAAAGTGGGCCATCTGACTGAATATGTGGCATGAACTTCTTAAACATCTCTGGCGTCCCAATAGGTGACAGCGTCATGTTGAGCATTTTGGTAAGATTCTTGCTTTCAGGTTTGCCCTCCAACACATCTGAGCTAGCAGACATGATGCCAGAGTCCATTATTTTCCCAGCTGGGACAAGTAGGACAAGAGGAGAGTTCCTCTGAACAGGATGGATATTCTCCTGGTCCGACAAGCCCAGCGTCCGTTGCCTCTGGGTGCAATTCAAGGCCTTCTTCGCCTCCGATTTCAGAGAGTAATTGTCAATGGGACTGAGGTGAGAGAGGGACCTCTCTCTGACGGCTTTGCCCTCATTGAGAGAAGCAAGTGGGCTGCGTGGCTTTTCCCGTTTGTACTGTGGTTTTCGGGACACTTGGAAGGTTTTATTGGCTGCCATCTTCAATGGTTGTTCTGTTTTCTTTCTCCTAGGTGCGGCTGCTCTTTCACCCTCCTTTTTGTTTTTGATTGTGTCCCATAAGCTTTTCTGAAACGAAAATGTATGCCATGTCAGAACTACAGTATAAGAAATTTGTATTAAATGCTTATAAGTTAAAGCCATATTCAACCAAGTAAGTACGCTCTTCTGCAAATGACAATTCATTTTTCATTTTCTGTCAATTATATTCTGGATTAATGGTTTTGTCTATAAAATAACTTAAATACCCATCATAACTTCCCAGAGGTCATGGAAATATCATCAAAAGTCTTGTCCAATAAATAGTGCAAACTATGGAATTTTCTACAATGATAACAGATAGAAAAAGCCGCCCCTTTTCATGCTTACAATTTTTTGAGAGTATCTCAGCAATTACCCGATTACCAAACTAGTAATCCATGAATTGATTAATAAAAACAGCTCTACCAGAATGTATAAAAGTTTTTCATCTAGGTGGGTAGCTGTAGCAGCCTCTGAGGGGACATGTACCTTCTTCTTTTTGGGGGCTTCTGCTCTGCCCAACAGTACAGCCTGCTGTTTGAGGACCCCATTAGTAGTGAAGAGGATGAGCTCCCTGATTCCTCCTTCTTCTGATGGAGTCCAGGTAACTGTCAAACTGAGCGAGTCCTCGGGCTGCAAAAAAAAAAAAAAAAAAAAAAAAAAACACGTGGAACAACTGCAGTTATCTCACAATGGGGACACTAATAAGGGTACACTGGTCAATATGTTTCCCTTAAATAACGAGAACAGAGATATAATAGTAAACCATGTTATTACATGGGATTTGGCACAGCTCCTGAGCTTGGTTAACAGGTTCTGTGTCGCGTCCCCTTTGTGTTAACGTAAAAGCTGTTAGCTAGAACATACCTGTATCGTGAACGTGCTGTGGTCCACAGAAAAGCCTTTACTCGAAGGGATCTTCTCGACATTAACCTCCGCTTCGGCATCCTCCGTGGGGTTCTCAACGCGCAGAACAACAGACTTGGAGGTGCCCAACCTCACGGTTCCAAATGTCACAAATGGAGCCTTCGAAAACAGCGTCAAAACTAAAACCGGAACATCGTTCTCCTTGTTAGCATTGTCTCTCTGGACCGGGCTAAATTCCAGAACTCCTCTCCGTGTCGAAGGTTCCGTTTCAGCCATTTCAGTAACAGTAGCTATAGCTATCTGTTACGCTGTTAGCTTTCTAAACGTAGCATGTGCGCTGCACTAACGTTGACTGCTCACAACAACTACAAGTAGACGTTAAAACACGCTTCCTTCAACGAGTTTGAAATTTGGTCGTGTTGTTTGAGCAGCCACTTAGCGGCGAGGGATGGTTGCTGCTTGTCCAATGGGTGAAGAGAATAGAGCGAATCATACGAATGCACAGCTGTCGACCAATCAGTCATCAAAAACGTTTTAAAACTGCCACAAACCGCGCCCACAATATCAGAAACAAAAAACGAAGCTGTGTCACTCTGAACATATTTTCCGGCACCACTAACGCCAAAGGACGAATTTATTCTCTCGCTTATTTTGACAAATCCAAGCGAAGCTATTGAAATAATACAAATACTAAGAAGCAGGACAAAGATTTAATTATTCATTTCCGTATGAAAGAACACAACAGTGGTTTACGTCAGCCCAACATTACTATTGAGTGATTGATCTGTTTACTGATAGGATCCTTGTATTAATGCGCTCGTTATTACTCTGGTTTAACTGGAAGAAATACAAATAATAATAATAGTAAAAATACTACTACTACTACTAATAATATGTATATTCTTTATTAATGTTTTAATGGTATGTCCCTTTTTAAATCCGGTAGTCTGACAGGTAATTTGTGAATTGTTGACCGATGTTAACTTGATTACTGTAATGGTTAATATCCTGCGTTTTGGCTGCAGAAACTCAAGCAATACCTTTCCATATGGCAGTATTAATTAATCATTGTGCAGGAAAACGTGATGCAGTGCCCTCCAGGGTGCCCTTCCAGAGGAGAAAATGTGATGCAGTGCCATAGGCTGCCCTAAATGCTCGACAACTCTTTGGCTTAAGAGCCTTTTGCACAAAAGGTGACAATTGACCACTTGGGGGCTTCACCTCAAGTGGTGTTTGTGAATAATAAATTACATTACGCAGCTTTTTGTCCCAAAGTATCTTTGTACATTAATGTCATCATCAGTGTGCCCTCCATCCGCAGCTGTAGACAGATTACCTGCAGCTCTGGTATTTTTCAGGCTGAAAAAACTTGGGTCCTTTGGGGGTGCAGGGGGCGCTCCTGAGGACCTTTTATGACTCTGTGGTGGCATCAGCCATCTTTTTTTGGTGTGGTGTGCAGGAGCAGCAGCATCACAGCTGCTGACATAAAGAGACTGAATAAACTGATGAGGAAAGCCAGCTCTGTCCTGGGGTCCTTGCTAGACCCAGTTGAGGTAGTTAGTGACAGGAGGGTCATAGCGAAGCTATCTATGTTGGACAACACGTCCCACCCCCTTCATGAGACAGTAACATCACTGAGCTCCTTCAGTGATAGGCTGAGACACCCGCGTGAAGGAGAGGTACCGCAGGTCTTTCTTTCCTGCAGCAGTTAGACTTTACAATCAGCTCTGCTCTCACTGAACACACACACACACACACACACACACACACACACTGATCTGTTGACTGTGTATTTACCACCTTATCACTTTTGGTATCCTACTGTCACTTTACCTTTTTTACTGTTTGTAGGTGTGTTCAACTGTTAATTTGTTTTATGCTGTGTACATTATCTACTATTATTGTATTATGTATTTTGCATCACTATCCCCCCTTTGCTGCTGTAACCCTGTACATGTTGCCACTGTGGGACTTATTAACGGATCTTCTTATCTTAGATATGAGTCACTTCACAAGTTAGAAAGATTTACTCCAAAATAAGGAACCAAACGTGTCACTCTGAGAGCTTTCTTCCTCTGAGATGTTTTGTAAAATTCATGATGATGAGCTCTGAGGATCTTTATGGAACAGACTCATCCTGGTTCATTCTTCATGATTTGGGGTTTTTGTTTGGTCTTTTCCCTTTTTTATTTGGAAGATATATCCCCATAGAGGCATTGTGCAAGAAAAAAAGAGCTGTGGTTCACTAAGCACTTTCACACCAAACTAAATAACAAATTGTGATTTTTTTTTTGCGATTTTTTTACTTGCAAAACTTTTAATTGACTCAAAGCATTTGTGTATTTCATGGCACAATTCAAATGGAAATGTATGTTGAGTACTGTACATATTCTTTCAAAATAAATGGAGGACACTGGACTGTGGGTGATTAAAACCTCTCGCCTCTCTGTTCTAATTCCTGGATTTGTATGTTTTCCCACCCTTTTTTCACCACACTTGTGTTGCATTAGTTAATTGGGTTTTTAGTCTGTGTGTTTCACCGGTTTCATCAGGCTAATTCGAGATGAGCTTGGGTCCCGACTTGCTCTGACAACGAGAGCAACGAGACCTCACAAGATCCAGGTGGCTGCAGTTTGCTCTCCATGGAGTGCGAGACCCAGGGAATGATGGGAAATGCCAGGCCGAGGCCTGATCAAAGAGTTGATTGGATCTTATATTATACTTCGCTCTTTGTAAAGCTTGTTGCCGCTCTGTTGACAGTAGACTTGCCCATGTTTGGATTGGTAATATGTTGCAAACACCGCCCCTTTTGGGAACACAGCCAGGTTTACTTTTGGGCCTCTCGCACAAAGTGGCAACAGGGTCACTGCGCTCTGAAATCAATTATTTCCAATGGCTTGTGCGACACCAAGCTGGCTTTTCGATGTACCAAGTCAAGTGTGGGCTTGTGAATGAGTTGCAGCTAAACACTAACTAAACATTGATCTCTACGTTACACAGGGGACGTTCCCTGAAGGTTCTAGTGATTGCAATCCTACTGCCAAAAAAGTAATTCTTGTAGAAATCTCCAATATATCAGAATGTTGATACTTTGGGACCTTAATTTGTATTTTAAAGGAAGTTGGTTTGCACTTTTCAGTTTAAATGATTATGCCAGGTCTTACTTCATGTTTTTATTTATTTGTCTAATATTATAGCTTGTGCTTCATTTGTTTACATTTAAGTTTCTACATCAACATTGCAGTAATTTATTTGGTCTAAAATAGCAACTCAATCATGACTACACATGACCACTCACAAGATGACGGTTTAAGTAGGAAGATTTATTTAAGAAACCAGGCTGGCGGGCTGATGCTGCACAGGGGAGGACGGAGGGTGGATGATCCTGAGCACAGGGTGGAAAGAAGAAAATATCAGGCACCAAAACATCACAAAGAATAATTATCAGAAAACATAAAAACAACAGAGGCCCAAAGCATAAATTAGAAAGGCCTTTATTTTAAAATGTTGTGTTTACTTCTGTTTATCTGTGGTTCACACTATTGCACTGAAACATATTTTCCATTGTGCCATATTTTTCAATAAAAATATCTATAACAAAAAATAAACTTCAGATTTTGTGACATTTTAACATTCTTGTTCCCAGCCTTTAAAATTGTTTCTTAAGATTTAAAAAAACAAATATTTGCATAATTACCTATGCTAGATAGTTCAATGAGTATATGAAAAGTATGAAAGAGTAGATTGTGTTGTAGTTGTGCAGAACCATATCAGAGACGCATATCATTTTCAATCCAAGTGTTGTATTTGGAGGGAATTTAAAGCAGAAAGCTGGATTTATTGTTTCAGTATACCCTTTGTGGTCATTAGCATGACTATAGTATTGGCTTGAGTCCAACCCACCCTGTATCTATCCCTTTGAAGCGTCTCTTACCTCCTGTTTTTTTGTCCTCCCACCATATACTGTCTTTCTGCCTTTAACAGATCCACACAAAAGGCCTTTTGTGTATGTTAATGTAAATTCCGTGTGTGGTTTTCTGTACTTTTGCATTACTGACACTGCAGCGACTTGCTGAACCTTTGAGGGGAATTAGAGAACGGCAAACTGCGGGGAGGACAGTGTCTTTGGTCTCAACTGTATACCGGTATTCAGTTACTTTACACCGCAAACAAGATTTAAAAAAAAACCCTATCTGTGATGCCTGTCTTCTTGTTTTGCGCCTCCACCCCATGAATGTGTCCTCCGCCCTGTCCACGTCGAGGCTGATCATGTGACCCGCGCGTCGTCCAATCGCGTGGCAGAACAACACGGCTCGTAATTTTGAACAGACGGAGAGCAGCCAGCCTTGCAGGCAGAGCGGCGTATCGTCAATGCTGCTATTCACAATCTGCTAGCAAAACATCTGTTAAATAACTCCTTCCCCGAGTAATGTATATTTCTACCTGTCGTCATATCGGATGAAGGGAAAACATTTTTTGGGATGAATATGAGTTCTCATGTTATCACCCCTGGACCGTACCGGGCCACAAAACTGGTAAGTTAACCCTCGTTCATAATGTCATTAGCTAACGTGAACTAGTGCTAACTGCTAGTTGACGCTTATTCATGTGGACAAAAACCCATCTTCATCGCAACTGTTTGACGTTTTTAAATTGACGTTTCACTTTCTCTAGACGAAACCGGAGTGTTTCTTTCACCAGTTCTTCCTGCTTAAACCAAGCTAACGCTAACTATATTGGTCTGTTCGCAACTAGTTAATCATAATCCTAATCCAACGTCCTGTCAGTGGATTTCAATCGTCCTCTTTTTTTTGTATGAAGCTCAAAAAACATCTTTTGAGACAACTTTACCCTCAAACTTTTTTCAACTATCAGAATTATCAGTCAGAAGATGGTGGAAATATCTCGCATAATGTTCAAGTTTCAAAACGACCTTGATTTTATTTGACTACAAGTTGACAACTCACTGGGAAATAGTCTTTAAATGGGTAAAAATTCTCATAGCAACACTTTACAGTTAGTCGTTGTACTTTGTACATGACCTATGGTCACAAGCTAAAGCAGTTGCTCTCACAGTAAATGTCATCATTTTTTTTTTTTTCCAAAATATTTTTTTTTTTCCAAAATATTTTTATTACGCTGTGACATCACATAGTACAGTGTAATTTACAAGGGTGTCTGTATATACAGCAGCCGGCTTTCCCTCATGAAGTGTTCTCAGCATCATCAGGAGAGATAGTAAGATTTTCATTAATAAGTGCTAGCAAAGGGCCCCAAGTCTTGTGAAAGGATGTCAGAGATCCTTTCTGCAAGAACCTTAACTTCACCCTTATTGCAGGCATTGTGGTTAGTATCCACGTGTTGTGAGTCGGGGGAGAAGAGTGTTTCCATTTAAACAGAATGGCATGCCTGGCCAGCAGGGTACTGAAGGCAATGACACACTGATGTGATGGGCAAATGTCCTGTTGAAGGGAGACCAAAATATGTTGTCAGTGGGTTTAGTTCTAAGTTTATATTAACAGCCTGGGACATGTGGAAACTGTTTTTGGATAAAGTGCTGTACTTGAAGGAGCTGAAAAAAGTGTCTGTGAAAATTATATTTGACTGACAGATATGCAAATGAAGAAGAAAATCCGTCTTCATATGCCAGTAAGTGTTGTGAGGCCATTGCTCGACCATGCGCGCAAAGTGGGATCAGAGCAAGAGAGGAGAAACGTATGATTATTCATAATCAAGCATGACTCGAAGCCCTTTTGTAAACCGCACCGTTTCCTTAATTGGATCCACAATTTAATTGCATTGGTTACGGTCGGGTTAAGAGAGACCTTATGGGCATGTATGGGCAGCTGTGAACAAATGGCAGAGTGAAGAGAACAGGATGAGGATGCCATTTCAATGTGAGCCCAAGGTGTCTGTAGGTTCGCAGCAGACCCAAAAGTAGTGACGGATGTTCAGGAGTGCTATTCCTCCTCCAGATTTGGGAGTTGAAGAATAGATTTTCTAAGATGGACAGTTTTTTTTTTTTTGTTTTTTTGTTTGCTAAAGGAATGTGTTAAGATGTTGGTCAACATTAGTGAAAGGGGAAATATTGAGACAAATTGGGATGTTTTGAAAAAGGAATGTCCCTCGGGACCCATAGTCTGAATATTGAAGTTAAATTAGATAGTGACATTGAACCCGTTGTACTGTACTAAACTCATCCTCTCTGTTTCAGTGGAATGAGGTGACTCGTTTGTTTCGGGCTGGTATGCCGCTTCGGAAACACCGACAGAACTTCCGGCACTATGCCTCCTGCTTCACCGCCTCTGCCGCTGTGGATTGGATGAACCAGATGCTTTGCAGCAACAGCAATTTTGGCCCTGATGTCACCAGGCAGCAGACAGTGCAGCTCCTGAAGAAGTTTCTGAAGAACCATGTAATTGAAGATGTGAAGGGCCGCTGGGGCACGGAGGATCTGGAGGACAACAATGTGCTGTACAGGTAGGCAGTGTTTGGAGGAAATTGATTTGTAATTACTTAAAAAGACATATAAAATATGCACGCTGTTCCCTTTCTTTTTCCCCCCCAGATTCCCCTCCACTTCCCCTCTGAAGCCCATTCCCTGTCCAGCTTCAGCCCCTGGCTCTATTAAAAAGAGGCCTTCATTCAGGGACAAGGAAGGTTTCTTCAAGTTTAAAAGTATCAAGAAGCGGCATGAGAAGGAAACACAGGTGAGTGTCTCGTCTACAGGACGTAGCTAAGGCCGCGTTCAGACTGCCAGCAGAAATCCGATTTTTAGCCCATCCAGATTGGAACCGGATGACTCTTTTGAAGTCTAAACAGTCCCAAGTCACATGAAATCCGATTTTTGCGAAACGGATCGAAACCACCTCCGGGAGGTAGTTTCAGATCGCATTTGGACAGATGCGTCTCAGTCTGAACAGCTCCAAACACTCAGATCGGATTTGACTGTCCGTGAGGTCACTCTACGCGACGCTAGACCTGACCCAATGCGCCAAACCACCCGCCTGTTTCAAGTTGTGGAGCTACGTTACCGGTTCTGCACCCCTACTGGACAGCGATAAGGACAATATACTCATGTGAGCTGCCTCTATCTTGTTTGTTGTTTTTCTCGTCGCTATTACATGACGTCACACAATACACGCCTCCGCTCCGACGTCGTTGCTACAGCAACCAGTCAGATGGGTCACTTGATGTAGCCCTGTCTGAACAGAGCCAAATGCGATTTGGACACTTGCTAAAACAGTGTGGACAGTCAGCCCTAAAAATCGGATATGAGAAGGAATCAGATTTGAATCGGATTTGCCTTCAGTCTGAACGCGGCCTTAGTGTATCTAGGTAGGGCTTAACACTAACTTCTACCAGGCTGGCAATCAGTCACCTTATATTTTAATTAAGATACGTAATTATGCATCAGTTTCGTGATGAAAAATGTGCCATAAAAGAATAAAGGATTTATTCCAGTAACGAAACATAAGTCTTTGTAATTTGGGTTTTATCTGATAGTTAAGTGTCAACTGTTAATATGTCCGCTCTCAATTCCTGCAATACAACGTACCAATAGTGCAGCTGCTGTCATGTTCTTCAAAGATCCCTCAAAAATGAATCCAGCAAGTCACTTGTTGCTTGTTCATCCGTTCGCTCCAACTTAGAAAATAAAATATTTGGAGAACAGAGTGGTTGTGATGCTGCAACTATGGGAGATGACAGCACTGTCAGATTAATGATGGCTCAGCAGACTGTGTGACACCAAACATCCCCAAAATCAAATTTAAATATCACAAGTGCAACAAATATTAAAAATCTATTTATATTTTTATGCTATAAGTTAACAGTCAAAGGTTTGAAGTACATTCTAAATGTAAATATAATCTATTGTTTGGTTCATTTAATGTTTGGTCCTTACAGGAAAATGTAGATCCTGCCATCCAAGCAGGGGGAGAGAATCAGCCAATAGGAGAGGAGCAGCTGAGACGAGAGCTGACTGTGGAGGACGAACAGGAGATCTGGAAAGACATCACCGTGACTCAGTACAAACCCTTTACTTAATAAATGGCATATAGGCATAACAAGTTTGAAAGTGAAAGTACATTTTCCTTTAATTTAAATCACCTGTAGAATAAGTTGGGAGAAAGAATCTGAAGCATGAAACCTGAGTAAAAGATGGAGTCTCTCGTTTTTGTGTCTAACTTTACCTTATGCGTTATGTTTCAGCCTGCAGAGGATTCTGGGCATTGTGTCTCTTGATGAGGTTTTAGACCAACGTCATATAAACCCACAGAACATCATCCATAACATGACCAAAGTCAACAAGCATGGAGTGGTCACCCTGGACGACAAGACCAGTAGGTTTACATATCAACACAAACATTTACATATTCAAATGTGTCTTCTCTATACACGATTCTCTCTATTTCAACACATCTTTCACTGGACACTTATCTATACTGCTCACTGAACTGTAGTCCACTTAAATATGAGCATTGACCACATGACCATAATACCTCACCTGTCATTCATCTCTCTAGATGACCTTCCACACTGGGTGTTGTCTGCCATGAAGAGCCTGGCCAACTGTGAGTAGCAGCAAACTACTTGGCATCAACATTTCTAATAATCGAGCAATATTTAAGATTTTTTTTGAGTAATGCATAAATTAACAACACTTTATGTACTGTATATTCTCAGGACAACGTTCAGTAAAATGAACACTGACCATTTCTATGTAGATATTTAGAATTCTATGAAAAGTTAGAAAATTAAAACGCATGCATAGATTTGTGTTGGGATTTTTTTTTAAAATCTAAGTCTAAGATTTCACTTATCTTTCACTCTCATGGTAGCTGCAGTAACCTGCTGTTTATTTCTAGGGCCGAAGTACGACAGCACACAGCCGTCCTATCCCGGCTTTGAGAGAGATGTCTTCAAAACGGTGTCTGATTACTTCTACAGCCTTCCGCAACCAGTACTCACATACGAACTGTATGAACTATTTATCAACGTCCTGGGTAGGTACCGTGGGCCAGTTTCTTCTGGCTTATTCCATGAAACTGCTGTTAAACGGAAGTGCTTTTAAGACACCTAGTTACCTAGTTTTTGTGGATGCTGCTGTGTCACATGGAAATAATGCTCAAACTGACTGGATTGTCTTTAGGATCTTGTTTCTCTGTCGTGTTGACCTGCTCCTTCCACTATACGGTTGTGTGCTCTGACCTCTAACAGTGCCTTTTGACTGCTAACAGAGGTTTTGGTTATTGTCACTTCCGTTTGTTGAGTCCTAACAGCGATATGAGCCTGTTTTCTGTGTCTGTGATCAGCTGATGGTTCTGTATGTACAGTGAAGGTTTGAACTAACCAAACCCTGTCCCTCCCCTCTTCACTCTCTGCTTGCACTGACACTCTTACCTGCCCTGCTTGGCTCTCTCTTTCTCTGCATTCACTCCCAGTGTTTTGTGGGTACGTCGCAGCGCCCACAGCACACAAACGTGGGAAACGCAAGAAGCCCGACCTCCCCTCAGTCCCCCCTCCAGCAAAGACGTCTTTCCGCTCCACTGAGTGTCTCCTGCTGTCGCTGCTCAGGCGGGGGACGTGCGATGAGACCGAATCGCCAATGAGAGACGTACTTGGCGGGAAGCTTCAGTCGCGGCTGGCAGCGCTTAAAGGAGATGGACAGTTAGGAGGCAGTTGCATGAGCCTCAGTACTGTTGGTTCTATGAGGCGTCAAACCAGGAGCTGCTCACTGGAAACTATCCTAGATGACTCTGCTCCTCTCACCAGGCAGCAACTGTTCCTGTCTAATGACAGCCTGGCGTCCTGCGCCTATAGCAACGGGAGCCACGACGACAGTCCCGCCATCACCACACCCCATAGCAATGCAGCTATTACATCCGTATCCAAATCAACTCCCTTTACTTCTGAAAACGCTCCATTAGTTACGACCAGAAGTAGACTGTCGGCACCACAGAGGTCACGCTCCTTGCGACCACACAGCGTAGGCAGCTGTCTGGACATTGTGATAGAAACCAGGGAGGAAGATGTCACGGAGTCAAAGCTGCAGAGTCGAGCATCCAGCTGCCTTAACGTGAACACTCCTGCAGACCAGCATCACTCCTCCTCAGCTTCACGTCCTCCCTCGTTGTCCTCCTATCTTCCTTCATTTTCCTCCTATCATCCTTCCTCCTCCTCTTCCTTCTCTTCATCTGCGTTGGCCAAAGTACAAAGGCCCCACGCTACTGCAGGACCTAGTGGGCCCAGACAAGCCTCCAGTACCTCTAATCTTTGGACGCTCACTGCACCTGCTGTTGTCCGGCGCTGCCTCAGCTCACTGGATGTGTCTAGGCCATCTCGACCTGTTTCGCTGTTCAAACCGCCTGTCTGTGTGCACACCGGCATCTCCCAGCCCCCCCAACCCAAACCTGAGCACAGTAAGACCCTCTCACCTCTACCTGTCTGCTCGTCTTATCCAACTATGTGTTGTCTAATCCAACTAACCCCATCTAACAACTGCACGTGTACAATGGTTTAACCCAGAAATAGAGGTTGCACTCAGATGGTGAGGTGGAGAGTTGAAGAGGGGTAGAAAATGGTTTCACCTTTTGGGAGGGTGGTCTGTGTTATTTAGCCTTTCCAAGGGTACAAAGTCATGATAGAAAGTGCAAAGAGCTCATTTTGCAACTTGTTACACGTAATTTAAGGTATGCAGCACCTTTTATATTTTGCTTGCTTTTGGCATGTTTTGTTACATTTCATGTCTGCTGCTTTTAATGTATTAAATTATGCAAGGAAAATTTGCAGCTCTTTATTGTGGTCCTGCACTAATAATGCCTGGAACCTGGACATTCTAGTCACAGATCCACTCCTATTATTTGCATCCTCTCTCCCTACATGCTTCATCCACAACAAATACTCCACTTTGTCCCAGCATTTTTACCTCTGGATATTCTGTATCATAGCAACCAGACGCAGACAAAGCCTCTCAGCTGAAAAAATGCATTGCATCCAAAGTGCTCTCAGCTGGGGGTTTTCAAAAGAGCTTTTTTTTTTAAGCTAGGAAAATAACACTTTAGGGGACACGGCCATTAGAATATGTTCTACCGTCTGGTAAGTTTGTCAAATCTCCGTTCTTCTCATAACACATTTCATGAGAGAATCTGAGACAGAAATTTCCATGTTACGGGAGATATTATGCCGCCCTCAATCAGGGCTATGAACAGGGGTGCACAAGCCGTTTTAATTGCATATTACAACACATAAAATGTTGTGTTTATAAATCTTACCTGACTCATCTCACATTGTAGCTGTAGTTGATTAATCTCGTCATCCATCCATCCATCCATTTGTCTGATCTAGTGAATGTGATGTAGCAGAGATGGATGAATGTGGCCACAAAGAGTGATTCTACTGCTATTTGTTTCTGTTCTGATTGCACAACAGACTTCACCTGTCTCACTATATGACCATGTGTGTGCGTAATCAGGCCTCCTCCAGCCTCAGTGTGAGCGCGTGGCCATCGAGGCGCTGCAGCTTTGCACCCTCCTCCTCCCCCCGAACTCCCGTAGGAAGTTGCAGCTCCTCATGAGGATGATGTCACGTATCAGCCAGAACGTGGACATGCCCCGCCTTCACCCCGCCATCGGCACCCGAACACTGGTGAGATGATCTGTCCTGTAGAGCTAGAAGACCTACATATTTCCCCCCCTGTAACACAAATGTACTTCCTGCAGATTAGTGACATCATCTATATTTTTTGTGGTTCTCATTCCAGATGGTTCACACGTTTTCAGGCTGTGTCCTGGGCAGCGCTGAGGAGTGGGATTTGGACGAGCTGTTAGCTACCAGACTTGTGTCATTTCTCATGGACCACCAAGAAAGCATCCTCTCAGTCCCAGAGTACCTGCTGAGTGCTATCAATGACCACATTCAGTACCTGCGCACTGTACAGGTACACCCAGAAGCTGTTAGAATATAGCATCCTGTAAACTGGGGACAAATACAAACCACATACATGACTCAGTCATGTAGCCTATGTAATACATCTTATTTGCAGAAAGCTGAACTGTTAGTAATACATGTACAGGCTAAAACAGGCTTCGCTTTTAAACAGGTAAAATACAGTGTAGCTGTAACTCCTACATATATGCAGTATTAACAGACTCGTTCTCAAAGTATAGCAGACCATGTCATTCTTCAACAATATGGAAAATGCCAGTAAATCAGACGTACAGGTGTTTTTTTTTTCCTCTCTTCTGACGCCAGGTCCCAATTGATGCCGTTTCTAATGTCGATGATGGCGTTCCAGTCTGTGTTCCAATGCCCATCTACACGTTCTGCCGTCAGATCAGCGGCGCTGAGTTTGAACAGCAAAAGCTGACATCTTCCCAGAAGGCCATGGAGGAGTTGCTGGAGATGCTGCTGACCAATGAAAACATGAGAGAGAAGGACAGACGCAAGAAACTGAAGCAGGTAAAAAATGAATAATGAAAATATTCTTAATGAATGGCTGGACAAGCAGTTCTCATGAAGCATACTGGCAGCTTGACTCCAGGACTTAGAGGCACACAACAACGTCTATGTGGATCCTTATGGCTATGTGGACACAGAAAGTCACTCACACAGTCATGAGTTTTATTGTCCTTTTATTGTTTGCTTCAGTTTCAGAAGCAGTACCCAGACATCTACAGCCGTCGGCTCGCCTCCTCGGACAGGGAAAGTAAGACCGACAACAAGCCAAAGATAAAGCCTCCTCTCCTGAACATCAAGAAGACCAAGAGTTTTAGCATCAGGAACTAAACTGTCATACAGGCTGCCGTCATTGTGGAAGCCACATTCCTTTATGGTGCACTATAACTGCACTGATCCTAAGACATCTGGAAAATCCTTCTCTTTGCAGCCATTAACTTTCATCTTGTTACATTGGAGATACTGTGTGCGTGCGCGTTTGCTGTGTGTTGTGTGTGTGTGTGTGTGTGTGTGTGTGTGTGTGTGTGTGTGTGTGTGTTGTGTGTGTGTGAGAACAAGCTTGACATTGCATCTTGGGAGAAAGAAATATGCAATTCTAAAGTCACTTGTTCATATGGGAATAATTAGTTCATAGATTCTTAATTTATAAGTCTGATGGTATTGGGAGCCGTGCTAGATGTATACCTTTGAGGTGTTTCTTGTCTTGTTAGATGTTTTTATAGACTTTTATAAACAGTTGCATCATAGAATCTCATGTTCTTTTTGAAGTGATCTCTTGACGTTGAACCTTTTTCCTCATAATTTTCTTTTTTAGTTTTCTATTCCTCTGTGTTCTTTTTTGTGTGATGTGCTTTTAAAGCAGTTTAGTAAAGTTTTCGTTTTTTTTCTCTCCTCATCTTTTGATTTTTAGCATCTCTGTTTTTACAGCTCAGTAATTTTTGAAATGTTTTCCCTTTGTTGTCTCATCTTGAACCCATCTGTTTAGTTTAATGGAGGAGAAATGTTTTTCACTGGATTTTGGCATTGCAAATGGCCAGTAAGCTTACGCCAGTTATCGGAATATTTAATTTATACATATTTAATGCGTATTAGACTCCCTATAGAAAACGTCACCAGGCACCTGTCATAATTTGGCTAAATGGTTGCTACTGCTTATAAATACAGACTCAAACTGTTTTATATAACCTCAACATTAATCATCTGAATGCAGTGAAGTTGGCTGTACCTTTTGCCTTTAATGATAGAAGCTGGTGTCGGATGGCATCCATTCATTTCAGTGATGGATGTTGATTGATATTTAGTGAACAGAGGTCCAATACAGAACACAAATTAATACCAAGTTTCTGAGATAACAGGTTGGACATCAACTTTCAGTTTTTCTTTTTCTAAATGATCCTATATGAAGTATTCGCTCTACCCTGATATGTTTGTTTATACCTCAGATGCACTCATCAGCAGTGTTTTTGGCAGAACAGAGGATCGTTATATTGTTCTCCTAAACAGTTATACTCTTCCTCTACATTGTTTACTATGCAAAGTCCTGGGAAATAAATGTGTTAAGCTGTTCTATTTATATGCGATTGTCCTGTTTTTGTTTGCGACTTTGTGTTTGAAATGATGTTTGCGATGTGCCATAGAAAACACACACATACTGTATATTATACCATTATACCATAACCTGTTACCATGGTGAATCGTAGTATCGGAGCTCCATTGATGATGTTTGAGTCGGCAGGCACGCATGTAACTCAGTTTACATACTCATAGTTGATTGAACTAATTCACTGTTGTGCTGGAACCGGAAACTCAGAGTTGCCCATCTCAAGGTTGGTTGAGGGTTTGTTGACCTGCCCTCTGGAATACACCCCAGCGTTTGGTCAGAAAGAGGGCCAATGCTCTCTTGGGCAGACTCGGGCTGCTGGGAGGGGGAAAAAATTAAAGAAATGTATCACCTTGCAACACTGGTGTATCACAATGACCTACTAATTAGAATGGACTGGCCCACTTTTGTGGTGGGGGGTGAGGAGCTGGAAATGTAATCATAACCAACACCATAGTACAAGTGCCCATCCCCAAGTGGATCAACTCAGACAGGTCAGGGGTCAAGAAGAGCCAAGAAAAACAAGTGGAGAGACGGTAAGAAGAGAAAAGGAGGTGGGGAAAATAAGGGAGAACAAGAGGAAATACCGTGAGGCTGGTGAAGCTAAGTGTGCAAAGCTAACGGATATTTATTTTGTCTACCAAAGACCAAACAAAAAAAACAACGCACTAACTTGTATGTTCATTGGTCCTGGCACTTAAAAATTATACTTAGCATCGTGTAGCATCTTACTCTAGCTATCTTTGTTGTATACCAGCAATGGGTTAACCTAGCGATTAAAGTGCTTGAAGCTTGTTCTATTGACATCCTTACTGTACCAACAGTGATATGTTGTTGTTTCAGTTTCTTCTGACAAAATATTGTAAGTCGCTTTGGACAAAAGTGTCTGCTAAATGCCCTAAATGTAAATGTAATTAGCTCCTTTACCCGTGTGGCTAGCAGCACCAGCAATCGAGAAGAAGCACAATCAATTATCACAGGTGAATCACCTGTGATAATTGATTGGTTGCTTGCTTGTGCTTATTGAAGTAATAATGAATATTATAACCACACTTTCTTTGGGCTATAGGGGATTATCTCAGTGGAAGCCTGTGAAGTGCATCTGTTTTCCTAAGTAGTAATATGCAAGTATGGTTTCATATCGTTTTATGAATTTCTTCAGTGTGTATTATTTTCTTATGATAGCCTGTAAGTTGCTGCTGGTGACATAATCTCACGTGAGCCTGATATTTGCAATTGTAAAGCAAATAACGCCCCCTTCTGTAATTGGGCCAGTAAGGGATCACAATACCTTCTTTGTGATGTCATCCTTATGCAAACCTGTTCCCTCGCATGCATTTACTCACATAACATCAGAGGGAGACTCATTTTCATAATATTTAGGGAGCACACTGATTTGACCTCAATAGATGAAAAGTTTAAGGGGAAAGTTAGAACATGATTGTGTGTTGATTTGACATTTCACTCAAACCACAGTATCTCTTTGATTTTGTTGCATCTGTTTGTTAACCTGCATTCAGCAGCAAATGCTAGATGACAGATAACTGCTCCTTTCAGCTGTTAATAATGCAGCCACACATTTGAATTCACCCTTTCATCCCTCTGTTCAACCTTCATTTATCAAAAAGGGCAGATGACCAAAGAAGTAGACTCACTGACACACTCCCTTCCAGAGAAAACCGTTGCTCTTTCTCCAGAACGGCAATCAAAATAGTTTGAGTGTTTTTCGTGGCTGTCTGGAACTAATTAGACAGGATTCCTCTACAGGCATGTCCACGTACAAACAACACCAGCAGCATGTTGCTTGTAAAAGCTGACTTTATTAGTTTGACCCACATCATCAACCTATTCGTGAGTGTTTGTGTTCCGGGGTTGACAAAGACTTTGTTTCGGGTCCCAGCAAACATTCTGCATGGAGCCAATGGCCAGACGGCTGAAAGGAGAGGGACAAAGCTGGCTTGTTCGGCTCGGGATAAAACCAGAGGAGGAGGAGGAAGGGGGAGAGGGAGCAGGGGAGCAAAAGGCATGCAATGGGAGGAGAGGGAGATGCAGGGGAAAAGAGGATGGGTTGGGGGAAGTGTGGCAGGATGGACTAGGGGAGGAGAAAATGGGAGAAGGGGGTGGATGAGAGGGAAAGGGGAGGAGGGGGCCCAGTTTCCATTTCTCACCGCAGGGAATCTGTGTGTGGTTTAAATGCAAGCCGGAGACTCTTTCTGCAAACTACTTGTGTGAGGAAAATAGAGCAGCATGGTCAGCCGGTGAGCGCGACTCTTTCTTTTCTCTAAAGGTTTTCATATATATGGATAGACACGTAGGGCAAGCTTGTTTGAAAAAGGATTTTCAAATGTTTTGGTTCCCAGGAATGAAATAAGAGAGAGCAGCTTGGAGACGGCACTCGGTGACGTTTGTTGTTTTCCTTGTAAGAGAAAAAGAGTTGGTTACGTAGAGTTTAAAGTTTTCCACTCTGTCTTCTGTTACTCTGAATTGGAGAGAGAGAGAAAATGATTCCAGAAAAGGTGCTTGCTGCAGCACTGAGATACCTAATGAAAAGGAAAGGATTTGGATCAAATCTCTGTTAAATAACTGAACGAACGCTGCAGTCTTTGCACCGATCTTGGGTTTTATGTAATCCATCAAAGCAGACGAGCCGTTTCATGTCAAAATAGGAGTCAGGTTTGGATGCAAAAGTCCAATAAGTAATTATTATTAAGGAACTGATAAATAGATCAATCCACCAGTTTGAAAACACTTTTTTCCGACTTGCTCATGTTGTTTTGCAAATAATTTTTTTTGTTTTGCTCTCCAGCGTGGAGCATCCTGCTGCAGGCTACAAGAAGATCTTTGAGACAGTGGAGGAGCTGAACGAACCGATACCTGCAAAGATCAGTGGTAGGAAAGAGAGCATGCTGTTCAATGCTTTCTGGCATCAAAGTTGACAACAGGCTTTACTAAGCTATTTCAGGATACCTTCCACATAGTCTAATAGAGTGTGTTTGCAGGTGTTATACCAGCATGGCTTGGCGGAAGTCTTCTCAGGGTGGGTCCTGGTCTTTTTGAAGTGGGAGGTGAACCTTTCTACCACCTGTTTGATGGACAGGCTCTCATGCACAAGTTTGACCTTAAGAATGGTCAGGTGACCTACTACAGGAAGTAAGAATACACATTTCTTTGTTGCTTTATCTGTTTATTAGTTTTGGGGAAAGTTCTTCATAAATTAAGTTTTCTTGTGTTTGTTGCATCGTCCTGGATGTGGTTGTTAATATATGCAATTGTTTATCATATTTAACACTTTTTAAGATATTTTGCCGGTCCAGATCCAGATAGTTTGACAATTTTTGAGAGGAATGTTGCAAGGAAGGAGACAAAAACTATGCTCAGCTCCAGACCATAAACATCTTTCACCCATCTCCAACATGTTTGTCTATTCAGCAGAAACAGTCATGTGTTTTATGGTATTGGAAACTACACTGACAGTTTGATTGCTGTTTATAGGCCATTAATATCTTGCAGCTTTACAGTTCTCTGACCGATGATGTAATCTCTCTGTTCAGGTTTATGAAGACGGACGCGTATGTTCGGGCCATGGCGGAGAACAGAGTAGTCATCACTGAGTTTGGAACGGCAGCCTACCCAGACCCCTGCAAAAACATCTTCTCCAGGTGAGCCACAAAATATGAAGCCGGGGTCAGGGGCCTTTAAGCTGAGCTTAAATGAAGGAATGGAAGGTGCAAGGTCGACCCCTGCTGCAGTCCAGCTGCTGTTCAGTGAGGATTCATCACTGAAGCTAGTCAGCTTTAGTTCTTTAACTTTGTCTGACAGAAAATTGGTCAGCAACTATTTTCATAATTGGGGATTTCCATTTTTGGGTTACATATTAAGGATGATCCAGGTTAAAGATATTCAGCTGAATATGTTT
This sequence comes from Chelidonichthys spinosus, assembly GCA_029853015.1. Taxonomy (NCBI): domain Eukaryota; kingdom Metazoa; phylum Chordata; class Actinopteri; order Perciformes; family Triglidae; genus Chelidonichthys; species Chelidonichthys spinosus. Next base: position 11,103,241 of record CM056826.1, read on the forward strand.
GGACTGGTGGTTGTGATGCACATTCATTTTTACTTATTCCTTACGTATACACATATATTAAAAACATGTTATTCATTATTCAGGAATATAGTTGGTAGATTAATCAATAATGAAAATAATTGTGTACTACAGCGTTAAAATACAAAGGTTCATTCTGTTTATTGATGTATTCAGGCTTTCAGCAGGATCTGTGTGAATATTATAGACGTGTTGTTATGTGCATATGATAATAGATCTGATGCCACACAGTATTAATATACTGTAATATTATTACATGGATGACTCCCATGGAATATTTGAATGAAACACATTTGCTTTCTTGTTCCTGTGTAGATTCTTTACTTACCTCAAAGGAATTGAGGTGACCGATAACTGCATGGTGAACATCTATCCAATTGGCGAGGATTTCTATGCCGTCACAGAGACCAACTTTATCACGAAGGTCGATCCGGATTCACTAGAGACTCTAAAGAAGGTGGGTGCTGATTGGTTTACATAATACTCAACGGTGAACTTGCACACAGGATTACACTGATGAAGAATGCAATCATCCATCGTCAATTATTCCAAATAGTATTTCTATTTAAGTACCAGGGTTACTTTTTAAACTTAATTTGAGTAAATGATTGCCATTTCAGTGTGGGAAATTATGTATGGTGTTAATGTAATTGTTTCTACAATTAAAAATGATGAGAAATTAGAAATGCTTTATATATCTTTATGAGAGATCTTTGATGTAATAAAAACCCATGACACTGACTATGTCTGATTATGTCTAGTATTCAACTTCTGTCTTGTGTGCATGTATTTATATTAGGTGGACCTGTGCAAGTACCTCTCGGTGAATGGGTTGACTGCCCACCCCCACATTGACACAGATGGTACGGTCTATAACATCGGCAATTGCTTTGGCAAGAACATGAGTCTGGCGTACAACATTGTCAAGATCCCACCTCCTCAGAAAGGTGAGTTAAATTGAACTTGTCAGCAGACTGAACATCAGAGAGTAATATTGAATGTTTTTAACTATGAAGTTGGACTCACATGCACACATTCCCAAGACAGTACTAATATCACACACTCTCACTGTGGGTCTCCAGACAAGTCGGATCCCCTGGAGAAATCCCAGGTTGTCGTTCAGCTCCCCAGCAGTGAGAGGTTAAAACCCTCCTACGTACACAGGTGAATACACAATACAATGAATCTACAATAAGCATCTGTACATATTTTGCCCAAACTATCCAAAAAACGAATTGTTTGTGTCTGTGACCCCTTAAGAAGTTGTCACCGCTTCTTATGGCCTTCTGTCTGTCTCTCTGCCTCTTTGTCTGTAGTTTTGGTATGACAGACAACTATTTTGTGTTTGTGGAGCAGCCGGTGAAGATCAATCTGCTCAAGTTTCTGTCACCTTGGAGCGTCAGAGGAGCCACATACATGGACTGCTTTGAATCCGTCAATGGCATGGGGGTAGGTCGGGGGAGGGGACAGAGGTTGAGATGACAACAGGTAACAGTTGTTTCAAATTGACTAAAAAGAGATGCTAAAATATCATACAGAGACATAAAAGCACTATGGAGACTAAACGGAGACACAAAATGACCAAGAAGAGACACAAAACAACTTCAAAAAGATGCAAAACAACTACAAAGAGACACAAAACAGAGACACAAAGTAAGGCACAAAGATAAAGTGTTAATTTATCACACTGACTAATCTGTAACCATTAAAACGTGAAGTTTATTCTTGTCAAGAAAACATTTAAATATGAGATTTGCTTGTATTTAAAGGTTTTGGGACCAGCCGTGGCAATAGGAAGGGAAGTGTTTGATAAGTTACATGTGACTGCGCCTGTGAAGCTCTGTTCGTATATGCAGTATGTATGTGTGTGTTGTAGACGTGGTTTCACCTGGCCACGATAGACCCGGGCAATTATCTGAGCAGCCACAAGTTCAGAACATCACCTTTCAACATCTTTCATCATATCAATGCCTATGAAGATGAGGGGTTCATTGTTGTTGACCTCTGCACATGGAAAGGGTGAGTGTGGCCCTGTGTATGTGTCTGTTTGTGTGTGTTTATGAGCAGTATAATTGTCTCATCCTGATATATCTCTGTGTTTTCCACAGTCATGAATTTGTGTATAACTACCTGTACCTGGCCAACATAAAGGCGGATTGGGAGGAGGTGAAGAAAGCAGCGATGAGCGCTCCTCAGCCTGAGGTCAGACGATACGTACTGCCACTGGATATACACAGGGTGAGAGAAAACACACACACCCACGCACACATGCACACACACACGCTGCATGTCAGTCTTGTTTAGTTGGTTGAGTAACATTATTTCATGCTGAACTATGTCATGTCCGTGATAGAGGTCTTATTAATGTAATTTTAATGGGCCCCTTTTCTGTTTGTATACACGATGACGTAGTTTTGTCGGTGGTGCGTAGGCGGAAAATAATTCTGAACATTTGGGTAAATGCTGGGGCTGCACGGTGGTGTAGTGGGTAGCACTCTCGCCTCACAGCAAGAGGGTCCCGGGTTCGATCCCCGGGTCGGCCCTGGGTTCCTTCTGTGTGGAGTTTGCATGTTCTCCCCGTGTAAGCGTGGGTTCTCTCCGGGTTCTCTGGCTTCCTCCCACAGTCCAAAGACATGCAGGATGGGGATAGGTTCATTGGTGACTCTAAATTGCCCGTAGGTGTGTATGTGAGCGTGAATGGTTGTCTGTCTCTACATGTTGGCCCTGCGATAGACTGGCGTCCTGTCCAGGGTGTACCCTGCCTTCGCCCAATGACAGCTGGGATCGGCTCCAGCCCCCCCCGTGACCCTGAATACAGGATAAGCGGTAGAAAAGCTGCTAGCTGGCACGTTTTTTGTTAGCTTGTTTGTTTTGGCGAAGTTTCTCTTAACAACCATTTGACAAAGTTAAAATTAACCAACGGGACCATATTGGTGGAATTTTTACATAAACCAAACATTTTCTTACACTCCCGTGTAAAATACCTCTCAGACTAGTGTGTGTGTGTGTGTGTGTGTGTGTTTTCAGGAAGAGCAGGGAAAGAATCTGGTGTCTCTGTCCTACACCACAGCCACCGCTGTTCTTCACAGTGATGGCACTATCTGGCTCGAACCTGAAGTCCTCTTTTCTGGGCCAAGACAGGGTAATACACACACACACACACACACACACACACACAAAAACCATATATATCTTTGTAAATTGCACATAATATGTATAATAATATCTTTCTTGCTGTCTCTCTTAGCCTTTGAGTTTCCGCAGATAAACTACTCTCTGTGTCGTGGGAAGAAGTATTCCTTTGCCTATGGTCTGGGACTGAACCACTTCATCCCTGACAGGGTAGGAACACTTTTCTCATTCACCGGAGGAGGAGACAAAGTGTTGGTGCTCGTCTCCCCCGTCCCAAAATAATCCAGAAAATGCTGCAGGCGTGACTGTCGCTTGTTTATTGTTGACTTGCTCTCCATGTAGATAGTCAAGCTGAACGTACAGACCAAAGAGACCTGGGTGTGGCAGGAGGAAGAGTGTTACCCATCAGAGCCGCTGTTTGTGCCGACACCTGGAGCTACAGAGGAGGACGATGGTACAACACACACATAACCACAGAGAAATTCCATCCATCCATTGTCTACCGCTTATCCTGTATTCAGGGTCGCGGGGGGGCTGGAGCCGATCCCAGCTGTCATTGGGTGAAGGCAGGGTTCACCTGGACAAGATGCCAGTCTATCACAGGACCGACATGTAGAGACAGACAACCATTCACGCTATGACAGAGAAATTACAGGAGCTAAATACACTTGTGCCAAGTAAAGTTACCATTAACAAATGTATTAAATATTTATCATAAATAAGTAATTGAACAAAAAAGAGAGCGAACATATAACTGGAAAATCAAAAGGTTTACTTCTATCCTAATCTGTGCCTTTGATTGACTTTAATCTGTACCTGATCCAGATTATGTCCATGGTGGAAACACACACACACACACACACATTCATGTCTTGGTGTTGCAGGTGTGCTGCTGAGCATCGTGGTGAAGCCGGGTGCAGAGAGACCAGGCTTTCTGCTGGTGCTGGATGCCATGAAACTGACGGAGCTGGCCAGGGCCGAGGTCAGCACCATCATCCCCGTGACCCTCCACGGCATGTACAAACCCTGACCGTGACCTTCATCCCAACCCAGCCAAAGCACCTCCTAAACCACATCACGTTCACTTACCTGCCAGCCAATTAGATGTTAAGTTAAAGTAAATAATTAAAGTATTATTGTTTTCAGCAGACCCTTGGGACATAATGTAAATCACGATAGAATTACTATTGAGTTAAGTAACATGTTATTTATGTTATTTTCATCCCTCTTTAGGCTCAAGCAGGTGGCTGACATTGCTTTGAGTTTGCTTCCTACAGTTTACACAGTTTTTTGTTAAAACACCTTAGCAAAAACAATTGACAATGTTGTATTTCATAATAGTATATATAGTGTATAATAAAACATAATTTCATCATTCATCATTTTTGTAAAGCAAGAGATACAAATATATAAATTGTTTCTTCTTTTATACAAATAAACATTTACATTACTATAATCATTTTTACATTTTCTCATAACCTAACTGATTACATTAACTGTAAAATGAATACTTCATATGGATGCTCCTATGAGCTGCTTTTGGTGAGCAGATGTGAAGACTAATTTCCCATTTTATTATGTAGACCGCAAATAAAATAAAATAATGCAGCTTTGAGTTTTAAATAAAGCATTATTATTCTTTCTTTTTTTTTTTTGTTAAAACATGTAAGCAAAAACATCCAAGTTTCCTGCTGTGAAACTTTTAATTCATAATAAAATGGCAACTGCATGTTTTTTGAAATAATGATTTATTATTACAATTCAAAACAACACACTCATTTTAAAATGTATTTACATGTTTTATATTCTTGTATACAAATAAAAAAAACTACATTCAAATGATAATTTACATTTGTAATGATTATTTCTTACAATACAGTGTCTTTGACAAAAATTTATAAAGTTAATTTTTACATGGACAAAAAAAATATCAGTTCAAGCTGGATGCTTTTGGACGTTGGATTTAACTGATTTTGTCACATGATAATCTGCAAAAAATAAATAAACAAATAAATCAACTCAAGCAAAACCTCTCCTAAACTGGGTTGAGATTCACAATTCACAACCTACAATATGCCTACTTGAAATTTGCCATCAAAAGAAACACTTATATTTGAATGAGAACATTAATGTGCTGTAGCATTGGGCTATGTTCTGCTGGTTAATGTCCTATGTCCTAATGTTAAGTACCTCCATGTACCTGATGTGAAAAAAAACCCATGAAACACTTGAGACACATTTGCAGTATTAACTAGGACTCTCTCCGGAAGTTTTAGATTCAATAAACCAACATGACTGTGATAATTATTATACCCGGCACACATGAATATCCTTGTAGCAAACCTTCCTGACAACGCAGTAAAATGTCACTGGAGTCACTACAACATTCCATAAAGTTCCAAAGAACTCGAAGAGTTGAGAAGTTTGTGAAAAAACATTTCCATCCAATGTTCACAGAGGCATCATAATAGTATTACAGAGTAGTAATAAAGAGGCACCTTCATAATCCGGTAAGAAAACTGTTCAGTTTGAACAGAGGTAGCTATTAGTTGAAAATACAGGCATTTACAGTACTGTGGTTGTCATGGAAATGAAAGTCATTCTGAAAAATAAGTTCGGTATATATAAGTTAGTATTCTTCCGCATTGGCATTTTGCCTATTTTGTGCACTACAATCTGAACTAAAAATAAGAAAACATATTTGGAGTTTGTCCAAAGGCATGTGGGAGACTCCAAACTTGTTTTATTCTTTTTTTTTTTCTTTAATCAACAGCTCTTTTCTTATTGGAGTGTATGGCATAAAGTGGTCAGATACTCCAATCTCCACTATGGAGCTTTCCAGCTCCTTCAGGGTTTCAGACTCTTTAATGCCTCTCTGAATGCCCTACTTGCCTGCTGTGTGCGTTAGTCCTCTTTTGGCAGATTTCTCCATAAATGCATATAGATGATGTGACACAGATTGCACACAGGTGGACTTTATTTTACTAATTATGTCACTTGTTTTTTTTTTGTATTTTTTCTTGTTTCATTTCACTTCACCAATTTTGACTACTTTGTGTCTCATAACATACACTTCAAATAATAATCAATTTAAGCACTGCACACAGCCAAATAGGAAAAATGCCAAGGTGGGGTGAATACTTGAGCAAGGCACTGTAAACAGACCTGCCACAGTAATTTCATATTTCCTATGAACTGCTCCAAATCCAAGAGAGTAGATGCATCATTGTGGGTCCAATTAAAGAAGGCAAGTTAAATACTTAAGTCTAAAACCTTTTAGGAAGTTTGAACCATCAGTCACTTTACCAAATGATCGACATTTAATTGAATACTACATTTGCGTGATTTAAGGTTTGCAGATCCTCTTCAAGAGCTGCTAGAAGTCCTCTTTTCACGTCGAGGATAACATTTGGTGTGAACCCTCCTAGCAAATATTTGGTAAAAGTGACCGATGGGCAACAGCAACCACACTGGATTGAAAAGAGCATCTTAACAGATGGATGTTGGAATATATGGATGTATATAATTTATATACGCAGAAGTGTTGATTGTAGTTTCTCTGTGGAGAGCTGATACTGCTGCTGTTTGATGATGTCCAGGCAGTCTCTGAGAACCTGCAAACAGAAGTCAACATTAAGGAATGCTTTAAGTTCATGTCTGCTCTGAAAGGTCCAGATGAGTGATCGTGCTTAAATGCCCTGAAGCCATTTAATGACAGTTTGAATGAAATGTTGTTTTACCTTCCTGGTGTCCTGAGGCAGAATGACTCCATCGTCCCAGAGCCTGCCGGAGGAGAAGAAAGCTGAGCTCTCCTCCTTCAGTCTCCCATTCAACTTGTCCTCCTGCTTTTCCCTCTCTTCCTCCTGCTCACTGTCAGGAGTAAGCAGAGAGCCAGCGTGACCCGGAGCCGTCATCGCCACTCTGGCGTTAGGCCAGAGGAACAGGAAATTAGGGTCAAATGCCCGCCCACACTAGAGACAACCGGGAACAAGGTTCAAATTACTGTGGGGTTAACTGTTCTCTGGTGCTTAGCTGTTTGCATGAATTATACAAGCGAGGTAAGAACAAAGGTTTTCTGATTGTATAACTTCATCTATTGTTACTGTGCCTCTCACCATGGCGTAGCTCTCAGCACCATGGCAACCACCAATAACCAGAGTGATTTTGGGGACAGAGGCACACGCTACAGCTGACATCATTGAACCCTGAGCCTTCAGACGGTTACTGTTCATCTCTGCCTGGAACAGACACACAGAATTTGAGACACTAAATTTACTTTATATTATTTATTAATAAATTATTAAATATAAAGTGTGTGTGTGGGTGGGGGTGTTAAATGGGAGTGACTACCTGTGTTGTGGAGAGTGTTGGAGCTGCTGTGGGTGCTGTGTTCTGGAGGAAGAGGAGGGGGATGTCTCTCTGATCACACAACTGGACAAAATGACTTCCTTTCAATGCGGCCTTGTATGACAGCTCTCCATTGTTGGCTACTATTCCCACCAGATGGCTACCACAGGACATATGTACAGATGTGAAACATATACTCAAGAACAAATCATTAAAGGATAACCTTCTGTAGCTATAGCTAACATTTGTGGCAGTTAGTCGACAGTCAAGACACAGTGATTGAGATTCGTTTTGGTCTTCTGTCTGTTGACAGTGTGTAGCATTTGGGGGAATCTATTGGCAAACATGGAATATTATATTGTTGTTGTTGTTTATCACCTGAAAGTAAGAACAGTGGTGTTTTCTTTGATTGTGAGTATATAACTTGCACGGCAACTGGATTCTGGCAATGAGTATCACAGGATCACACATCACACATAAATCCATCTAGTCAGGATTCAAGAAATGCGTTTGTCTCCAGCGAGTTTGACTGACAGATGTAGTACCTGCCTATTTCCAAACAGTTTACAATGAGGGTTCTCAGATGATTCTCTGCAACAAACCATCTGGCCAATAATACAATGAATTTCTGCAGCCAAAAATACAAAAACTATTCTTCTGTGTTGGTTGTTTTGGGTCAGTGAGGGATTCTATTGGCCAGATTTGACAGCAAGATTCAAATTCATACAATTTGTGCTGACAATCTGCTTGTAACATGCCTTTACACTAATCAAACATTTAATGATTCAATTGTCAAATTATCATTATATAACTATAATTCTAACATGATTAAATACTTTGAACTGCAGTCACTATCTGAATATGTGTGTGTGTTTGTGTCTTTTACCCATGTATCTTTGCAAAGCCAGTGGTGAGCGTGGTTCCATAGCGAGCTTTAAACTCCTGGAAGCGGCTCCCGTCTGTCAGCCGACTGACTACCTGGAGAGACAGACAAGGCCAACAGCTCGTTATTGATTCAGTGAGACAAGAACATGATCGCCACACACCAACCAAACATATCATTTGCCCTGATGTTTGAAGTAATAATCTGTATTTGGTGCCCATTGCGTGTTATTGTGGTGTTTTTGCACTACACTCTTTTCCCTGACGGTTTAGTCAGAAACCACACTAGCATTTGTGTATTTGCCCACTGTACCATTTTAACATCCTGGCTGTAGTTATAACTTTTAGGAGCTAGCCCCAGAAGCTCCGCTGAACTATACAGGGGCTCCTCCTCAGCGTTCGTCTTCCTCGTCTTCTCCTCCTCCTCCTCCTCCTCTTCCTCGGGCAGTTGGAAGTTGAGGGTGGATATGATGTTTCTGGTGAATTCGTATGCTTCCTTTTCATCCCAGGCAAAATGGTCCACACAGCCACTCACTCTGAAACCAAAGATGAATTGACAGTCTTGATGTTGTGAACTTTATTAGCTTATTCCTTCTGTTATTTCTGAAATATGTAACTGTAAATATCTATATTTGGGGCTGGTTTGATTCATGGACCTACTCAGCATGAAGCCTGGCTCCTCCCAGGTTTTCTGGTGTGACTTCCTCTCCTGTGGCAGCTTTGACAAGAGGCGGTCCCCCCAGGAATATGGTCCCTATCTGGTGCACCATCACTGCCTCTTCTGCCATGGTGGGGATGTAAGCCCCACCCGCTGTGCATGACCCACACACCACCGATACCTTTAGGAATATTCATATTTTTTAATATCAAAATAGCAATATATGGTGTTAGTGAAATTTTTTTTGCAAATGTGGATGTCTCTTTTCTGTCAGGACAGTCTGTCTTTTGAGACTGACAATTTTGACAAAATTCTTGCAGCCCATTGAGAATTGTGTAGAAAACCTACTTGATAGAGGTCTATTGTCCGAAACTATAACTGTATTTCAACTTCCATGGCCTGAAGATCAATTCATTTAACACAAATAAAATGTTACGTACTGAAATTTGTAAATCTGATGTCCCTAAATCTGCAAATTAGAGGGAACCCTTAAAACACACTACACAAGAACAAATGTGCTGGAAAACAACATCATACAGATTATGAATATATTGTGTATATGAGTTTAATCCATTGTTAAAATATTATTAGAACATTTTAACTGCTTTGTCTTTGTTTATCATAGCCCCAGAAATAGTAGCATGTCAGATGGGAATGCTACATATTTATTACAACAAATTCACATTTTGTATTTATATTTGTTCCATTTAAACAAGGCTGCACGACTTAATATTTCTTTACCTGTGGGATCTTCATGGCAGACATGATGGCTTCATTATAGAACGTCCTTCCTCCCTGGTTCTTATCGGGAAAGATCTCTGACTGAATAAATACACACAGAATTAGAAATTAAAATAGCAGTCAATTTAATTGAGCTGACATTCTTACACGTATGATGCTTATTTCTTATGATGGCAGAGGTGTGTGTGTGTGTGTGTGTGTGTGTGTTGTGTGTGTGTGTGTTTACCTGCAGTGGTAGAAAAGCTCCTCCAGAGTCGACCAGGTAAACACAAGGCAGGCGATTCTGAATGGCTACTTCCTGCGCTCGCAGCTGCTTTTTCACTGTGATAGGATATGCTGTGCCGCCTTTCACTGTGGCATCGTTGGCAATGAACACACACCACAGGCCATTGATCCTGCCAATTCCTGGATGGATACACACACAAACACATACTCTATATGTCAGGAGCATGAATGTGCATCGTATTAGAGTGGAACACACTTTGCTCACTGTCTGAAACAAAGGAAGTCAGACAGTATCAGAGGCACCTAGTTGTTTAGTATTAAAGATACAGGTTTGCAGCAACAATAGGTTCTGACCAGTCAGGCAGCCAGCTGAAGGGATGTCCCCATACGGTAGACCCAGACCAGCGAATGGGGACAGCTCCAGGAAGTCCTCATCATCCAGCAGCAGGCGCAGCCGATCCCGGACCAGCAACTTCCTGTTTCTCTGAGTGTGTCTGGCGATGGCATTTGCCCCTCCACCTTTCCTTACCTTTTCACCCAACTCTATGTACCTTACAGAGAGACAGAGAGAAAGCGCTAATGAATAGCATGCACCTACACATTTGTTTCACGAAATAATGCAGTGGGAGAAGTCAAATAGGTCTGATCAGAGCTGATGAGAGCAGAACCTACTTGTTGTGGCAGGCGTTGCTGTTTCGGAGGTTAGCTTCATACACATGTTGGTATATGGGCTGGAGGGGCTGCTCCAGCACCGGGAAGGCACTGCGCAGGGCTTTCCTCTTCCTAGCTGCAGAGCTCATGCTGCGGACTGAACATTGCCAACACTGCTCAGCCAGCCTGTGACACAAGATTATTAAAGTAAGTAAGCAAACAGGCTATTATGACAACTGTAACCGCAGATTTACCAGGATTCCCACTCTAGATTCCACCAGAGATAATGTCCTGTTATGATCAAGTTGGTATGGTAGTGTACAGCTCTTTGAGTGGTTGGAAGACTAGAAAGGCATCATATAAATCCAGGTCCTTTTACCAAGACATGCAGCATATTGCTATAATTTATCTATTCTCTCATTTTCCATGTGTTTTCCATAACTGGAAAATTGGTCAACAAGTTTTCCAGGATGCGTGGGAACCCTGTTTACTCAGCTGTAGCTATTTAAGATGAATTCTGTGAGTTGGTAAAAACAAGCAGTGACTTCATTATTGTGTATCAAGTAAACCACAAAAACATTGACTTACAAGTTGACTTATTCCTAACTAAATTTTAGGAATCAAAAACCTGTACTATTGTGATTATTCTTGGAATAATTATATATATATTTTTTAAAACAACCACAATTTGAACTGCAATATTGGTCAGAATAAAATGCACTTGAGATTTCCCTTCGTCATTCATATGAATCAGTCATTTGTGTATTATATTTTGTTTCTATCCCTCACACAAAACCAATACATCTATTTTTTTAAGTAAGCCTTGAGCCTATAGACCTTGTGGCCACAGGAGCCCTAGTGATGAGTCACCTGTGATGTCTCTCCTCTCTCGTGTTTCTCAGGGTCCGTGATGGTGACTGGGTGAAAGCAGGTGCAAAGGCAGGAAACAATCTTGCTTCACTAAATACATTTCTTTTAGGGACAAAGAGAAAGCAAAACCCACACAAATAAATAGGTGTATCTTTAATTGTTACACAGGTACAGTAGCTCTGGAATAGCCTCTAAAGTGTTGGGAACACCGTCTTCTGTCAAAGTAAATTGGAAACCCCTTGATAAATACTATACGAAACGGAAGTTGATCCTATTCAGTATTTGAACATGTGGTAATGATTCAAGAGTGACACTCTTAAACTTCAATATTCTGGTGTAGCGGTTAGATAAATTCAGGTTGGTTGTCATTTTGATGAGTTTCAGTTTGCTAAAATTGTCTAAAAGGTGTGGAAAAGACTTCCAGTAATTCATGTGTCAGTTGAACATACTGTTGCTAGAAGCAACGACCGTTACTGCCACAGCTCCATAATGTTATGTGTAATTGAACTGTTAACAGATTAACTAAGGGCTTTTTGGCAAACTAACAACAGTGTTAATGTTGTCCGTCACTGCTAGGTTTCTTCCTGGCTTGAGGGAGAATATAACTTATTTGACAGCTCGTTTTGTACTGAATCCTGTTTTTGTTTCTTGTATGTAGGCTACATACGAACGATCACTTGCTACCAAAAAAACAGCTAGGCTGGACACATTCATATCCATAAAGAGTATAGGCTTTGTTATAACAATGTCCACACACACATCACCCTCATATTGTGTCTATTTAAACACAGTTATATAGAGTTATACAGTAAAATACTTTTGAAGTAATACATGGGTAATCTTTAACGCTAGCTTGACTTTACTGCATACAAAAATAAATGTATGCCAAAGGTCATTAGGACCCCTGGGTGTACTTAAGTCAAAACTACATGTGTACGTTATGGACAGAAAACATGTAAGGTCTCTTACCTTACCATGCAGCGGTACATGGTGCATGTGTCTGCTGTAATAACGTTAATTACACGACTGTAGTGGCTACAAATTTCCCCCAAAACACAACTACTCCATTGCTTTAGTGTACCTGCACTTCTTTGTCGGTTTTATGGCGGGTAACAACCAGCGTTAAGGCGCATTACTGCCACCTATTGGAGTGTGGATCAGAGTTATACACACATACAAAAACAATCCAACAGATTAATAAATAAATAAATATCATATTGTACTTGTTGGCAGTAATCAGCAATGTATAGTCTCGCCACCTATAGAAATAGTAAAGTCAAGAATCATTAAAATAGATTGATGTGACAAAAGTAAAATGTCAGATGTATCTGATTCTGAAATGAGCTGTCGAGTGTTGGGGAAAAAAAGGATCTGTAATGTTTTGGAAGCAATAAATAATAATAATAATAATAATAATAATAATAATAATAATAATAATAATAATAATAATTTGTTTAATCAAAAACATTGCTATTTTTGATCGAAAAAATAAATCATCTGTTATCACAAGCAGTTGCGAATGTTTTTCTCTTAATCGACTAATCTATTCAACTAATATTTAAGGAACTTACTATACAATGTGCAACATAATCTACGGATTTAAACTACTAATGTACTGTATATTACTGGGCAATAACATTGTACCAAATATCTTTGTATGTGAAATTTTACGAAGCAATAAATCTGATTCTGAATCAGCTGTAGTGACACATCTTAACCGCTAGAGGGAACTGCTCATTTACCAATTGATGAGGAGGGTTTCGTTCAAAGAAGAATTTGCATGTCCAACATACAAACCCAAAGAGCCCCACGACCCAGCGGTAGGCCAATTTCTATGGCAGTAATGCTGCCATCTTTTTTCAAATAAACACCAGATCATTAAATAAATATATTTGCAACAGAAGGAGTTGGAGAAACTTTCTGTACGTGCTACTGGCCCAAACTGAAAGTAGACTGCTACTTTCTGATTTTTCTTGGAGAGGGTTGGAATCAGAATAAACAATGCATATTGATGTAATATTCCCAAGCTTCAATGACAAAACTAACAATTATAAACTAATAAATAGCCTATTTGAATGACGATAACCAAATAATTCCTGAAATATTACTGTAAGGCAGAGAGTACAACGTAATGTCGACAACAATGTGTTGTATATATTGTGAAGATACCATAGATCATAGTTAAACACCCATTTAAATGTATTATTATACATTTTCTCCTTCTTGAGTCTTGTGAATTTGTACTGTTATCTAAAATATCTTCTCCACTTCGGGATCACATGTATTTATTTATTTATTCAAGCTGGGTAGTTTGACCTTTTTCCCGATTGATGTCTAATATCATCAATACTTTTTATTTTATTTTTTACATTATGTAGGAAGGTAAACTTTAAATTACCTTGAAATTGGGCTAAGAGAAAGCACAACTTAAAAAAAGTATGTAAAATGGATTGAAATCAATTTGATTAAACTTGACGGAAAAAAAAAACATAACAAAACAATCATAAGATTATTCAAAATCGGATTTTCTCTGGGTCATTTGCATTTTTTGTATTACGCCTACTTAATGAAAAATGATAGGCCTACTTATAATAACAATAAAAAAATCATGTAGTCTTATTAATTGCCTGAATTGAATTAAGTTGCTCATTAACATCTTTTTTTAATCCTATTTCGGACCCACAGTTATTTGGCGTTGTTTCCAGGTAGTTGAATAATTATCGCAAGAAAGCTCACAGTTTTTGCTGGGTTTTATTGATGTATTTCTTTGTTGGTCTTGGTTCTAAAACCACTTGTCTGACCCGACCAATGACCACAGGGCCACTGTGGTCCCGGGCCCCTGGTTTGGGGCGGCCCTGCTGATTCAGTCGGATAGAGAGCAGGAGGAGGAGTGTGTGTTTGTCGGCAGACAGTCAGTCAGAAGGACCGGAGTACCAGCGGCAGTTTGGGAGAGTCTGAGCGGGGAAATCTGCGTCCAATACAGGAGAACTCAGAAGGGGGAATCCGCAATGAGTTGGGGAACGGAGCTCTGGGTATGTTAAAACTCTTAAAACTGTGTTTGTGACGAACCGCCCGGCTCGTCTGCGTTGTGTTTCGGCCCGGTCAACACAGCGGCCGTTGGGAGCCCAGTGGAAGGAAAGGTGCCGTGTTACCTTTTTAGCTTTGTGTGAAAAGGCGAGCGGCTAATGTGAACGCTAGCTGGCCGGCCGTGCTGTTAGCCGGCGTGGCTAAAGCTAAAGCTAATCCGCGGTGCACCTTAACGGCTGTGACAGCGGCGGAACAAAAGGCAAGACCGCAGACACACGGACACGACAGCCGGGGCGGAGGTAGCGCTGCCTCCTCCGCAAACAACTTCAATAATGTCCGAGCTGCTCAATTCGTTGTTTTTGTTTGACTGGCAAGTTACGAAGTTGTATCTCGAGGTTTTTTTGGGGAGTGTCACACCCTGTTTCAAAGAGAAGCCTGACAGGGATTCCCGGTAGCTGGGTGGAGAATCCGGGTCGGGTCCACCGTCCTGCTCGGTCTACCTCAAATGAAGGGTCACTCCACAGCCGTTGGTTTCACGGACTGATTGGCATGGCGTGCTTCTTTGTGGCCACTTATCCAACCTTTTGTCTTAACTTCCATGTAATTAGAAGGGACGCATTGATATATAATTCACTTCCCATCGTCTGCCCTGTCTTTACAGCTATTATAACTCAACGAACAGCCAAATTCAAGACATTCATATTATATTGTATCGCTTAAACCACCCAAACATCAGCTACTACTGCTTTTAGGTATCAGAGAGAGAGTGAATCAGCCCCTTGTCTCAAATTAGGTGTTATGATTATTTGTTGAACATGGAGTTAATTGATGGAATATTTGTTTGAATAAGAGGCACAGCTAACAAATTGTATTTTTTTTTGTTGGGGTGTTGGCCATCACCAGCTGCTGTAACCAGAGCGGCAACCAGCAGCATCCTCTCTGTGTGTCTGTGTGCCCGTGTGTGCGCGCGCGTGTGTGCGCGTGTTTGTTGAAAGCTGGGATGATACTCTTATAGCTGACCTCAGTGGTTATGATCTGCAGTTTAATATAAGCTAATTTTTTGCTTGCTCAGCCGTCAAACGTAACGTGACCCAGTGGCTACAGACAAAGAGATAACTGTTTGCATGTCTGTGATTCAAAAGGATTGTGAAATATTGTGCACGTGAACACAGATGTTATTTATCAGGATTTCCATGTTTTTTTTAAGGATCCCCCATTCATGTTTTTTCTTCCATTTACCTCCTGGCTTTTGTATAGAGGATATTGTTCCCAGCTAGACAGATGGATAAATTGGCCTGAAAACATGGGTTTAAGACGTGAAGATATTTCAAGCCTGTTTCTAAAAGTGTGAATGCAGTTTCAGCCAGTTTCTTTATAAGAAAATGTTTGTGTTTCTGCTGCCATTAGATTCAGTTGCATGAACATATATAAGAATGGTCATACGAGAAAACTGGTCATGAAGTGCTGTTTATGATTATTTTCATTGGCAAATTCATCTGTTTTGTGATTATTTACCCCCACATAACACCCCCCATAATTTCCAAAAACTGGAAATGGCCATTGCAAGCGATTCATGCTGTTTTGATCAACAAAAACATTAATCAATTCATAATTTTAGCATGATGTGTCAGTATTAAGAGTGTTTCAGAGGTTGGGATCTTGTTATATCCAGCTATATGGTTGTCCTATTTATTTGTAAAGCTCAATATCACATACAATGTCTTAAAACCTTTAGGGGAACAAGAAAAATAAACCCTCCAAGAGAAAATACAAGATTTCAAGAAAATGAACATACATTTTTAACAGTTGATATTATACAAAATAACACAGTTGGATTACAATTCAAACCATGCCTTTAAAATATCCACAACTAATGTAGAAAATCCACCGTCAAAGTCCAAATCCAATCAGAATGACTTTAGTAAAAGTATCTCAAATTCAAACAGTTATGATATACCTTGAAGGAATATTTCAGTCCATATCTGCATCGTCTTGTCATCGGTGTTATGACAATGCAAAGCACACTATGATCTGCTGAGTGGGGACGCTTGCTGGCGGGCCGTTATAATCCTCTCAATCCACTGATGAGATTAATGTGTTGGCTGGCTGATGTCAGATTGGGGATTATAGTGCGAATGATGGGATGTAAATCTGTTGATTGGCTGTTATGGTTTTAAAGGTAACTGACTAATGTCAGACATTATACATCGTTTTCTGTGTAATTTCACATAGTATGTGCTTGGCTGTCTGATCTCAAATGAAGCATGGTTGGCTGTCCAATAGATAACAATATACCATTGATTGACTGCTAAGGTAATTGATGGTCTTGTGTGATTATGATGGCTACAAATCTTAGCTTCAGATTGCTTATTTTATTGAACCAACAATCTAATCACCTCAAATATATTTAATGAACTGTCATATAAGAGAAAGAAAATAAGACACTCCACATTTGACAAGATGTAACCATCTGATCTTTTGGCATTTTTGCTTGAGAAATGAATTAAATGATTACTCCGATTATCAAAATAGCTTTTGGTTGATTTACTGTTTATTGACTAATCCAGTGATTTCTGACATTACAGTACAGTTCATTGATGCCTTTGCATCCTCAGCATATGTCTACTGGTAATGCTCATCTGTCTTTTATTTATTTGAGAGGCCTCTAGAAGGTCAGACACAAGTCTGAAAAATATCATAATTTTTTACAGGATAAATATGCTTCCTTTCTTTTTTTTTCAATCTTGTGAGCTCTCAGATTTTTCTCATGACTGTGGGACAAGGTGTGTCCCAACCATGCACTAATCATTTAAGATATTTTTTTCTTTTACAAACAGCATTATACAAATAAGATTCCCTCAAGGCAGCGTATAGTCACTAAAGCTTAGTGCCTTTGCTTTTGCCCTGCGTTTTTGGCTTTTACCCAGGTCTTTGAGACATTACAAAGCAAGTGAGGAACATCCTATTACCACGCTGGCTTCCTGCCCTCGAACACACACACACAAAGTAGGAAGTATTGGTCTGAATTAAAGCTGTGTGTGTTGTGTGTGTGTGTGTGTGTGTGTCAGGATGCTGCCATGCTGTGCTCTGGTCTGTCTGTTTGAGGTGAGCCGGAGGCCAGCAGTGTGGAGCAGCCAAGTTTGAATGAAGGACAAGAGGCTGACAGGCAGTCGTCTCTACTGATCGGCCAAACTGAAAGACAAGAACAAGGGATAAAGGATGGCAAGGTAGAGGAAAGAGGACAGGCTTTGAACGGCTGGCTGGACTCTTGATTTTACTTTGAAGTCTATCAGCTGTTAAATAGAGAGGAGACTTTAGACCAATTGTGGAAACTCAGAGCAGTGAGGAGGATTTTACCCTCTCGCAGATCAAGGGGTCACAAGAGTTTGCTTGTCTTTTGGTCATGCGTTTTGTGGATTTTGAAAAGGCTTCCCTCCGTTGTCCTATGGGAGGTGTTTGTTGGAGAATGGGGTCCTGGGGTTATCATTTGATACCTGGAGCAAGAGGATTGTTTGTATTCTTGGCATCAGGTGGCCAGTGGGCTCAGACAAGGGTGCCTAACATCCCTGTTACTGTTTGTGATATTTATAGACAGTAGCCTTCCTTATATCAAGGTGTACTGGCTGCTTTCACATTGTGTTGTCTGGCTTTATAGTACTATCATGTCAGAGTTGGTGAGGATTGTGTGAAATATTGAATATTTTATGTTTTTGTTGGAGATGCAAAAATAGACACCTTAAATATCAAAATTATCTTCATGTGCATTTTCTGTGGTCAATTGAGTTTCCTGAGGACTGGGTCAGTTGTAGCGGTTCAGCAATCAGATTTGATTAGTCGATCAACAGTAAATTAACACAAAAATAAAAATAATCAATTACTGATATAAGTAATTTATCAAGCTCTCTCTGTTTTGGATAGCAAGTTAACAAAATGTCACCTTGTTCTCTGTAAACGGACTATTTTCACATTTTCTGACATTTGAAATACTTAGCAGTTAATTGATTAGAGCATGGAAGTCTGTACTCTTTGCCGTTGGATCTGAAAGACTCCTAAAAATGTTTCCAACCACCCACTGACTCCTTGTCGATGATATTAACAACTCATCAGTTAATGCTGCTACTTGTTTCAGTCTGATGGATCTAGGCAGTGGATGGTGTCTGTTCTTATTAATTAATTTTGATTAATCGATAATAAAAGTGGTAATTTGCAGCTTTATATCCTTGACTTCTGAGTATAAAAGGGTTGCTGTGATGCCTTGATCCAGCATTTGTTGTGTTTTCACAGTGGCTTGTGGATCTCTGGCAGAGGATGCTCTTGTGAGAGGATTCCCGTGGTTTGGTGAGGCAGTAGTCCAGTTCTTAGCAGGTCACAGCCAGGCGTATTAAGTCATGTTGGAGCTGAGGGCACTGGCCTGATAATGGCAAGCTGATGCATCCAGTCTAGCCAAGCTTTTCAACACATTGTGTGTATGTGGAGGGGGGTGTTTAGACGTTGTTAACTACGAGTACCAGAGAACATGTTGTTCAACGTGTGACACTGATTGTTGAAGCCTGCATTGCTTTGGGTATGTCCTACATGTGAGGGTGGATGTCTTTCTTAATTAACAAATTTGTGATAACACAAATCTCCCGGAGACAGGGAGGAAGATGAGGATGAAGCGAGATGAAGGAGGTGTGAAATAATGGAGGAGAAGAACGTGAAGAGGAACGGAGGGAGGACGTTAGTTATAGTAGAGAAGGAGATATTTTCATATGTAGGAGGAGGTGAACTGATGAAGGCCTGTGAACTGAGAGACAAGTAGAGTTCACAGTCATTATAAATTAGATGAAACATTAATAGTCCTCGTGGAGAATTGGCGGCTGCAACAGTAACAAGATACGTCAAGCATTAATGTGCTGTCAGTCAGAGTAGAGCAAAATGGGTTTACACTGTATTAATATGGTAATTGTAATTGTAGTATAAGTAGTAGTAGTACTACAGGAGTAGAAGTCACTCTTTTCTTTTGCCAAGTTTTTAGAGCAATGGTGAGATGCTTACATTCTCAAGAATTTATTAAAAATGTGATAAATATTGTTGGTAATATCCTGGAAGACAAATGGGCAAACAAAGGAAGGCAGTGATAAATTAGGTAATTAACTACTAAAAGGAAGAAATGTATTATAGAATTACAGATCCGTATTCATTTGAATCTATTTCATTTTGTGGGACTGTCTGTCCCGAATGCTCCTCCGCTCCCCCGCCCTCTCTTCCTGCCTCTCATCCTTCCATGGCTCCCTGGCCTCCCTCTGGATGCAGTCACAGCTGTATCCACCCAGCCAGCTGTTTGGCAGTCAAGCTCTCCTTGGATTCAGACACCATCACACCTGTAGGCCTGTCATACTAATACAGTGACCCTGGGTAAACCCGTTTTCTGTCAGTGTAAATGGGTCAGCGTTATCCTATATGACCTCCCAATCAGCACTTACTATTGGGTATGATAACTTAGTTTATCTGTAGAATTACTAAATGGCTCTAATTTTGTACCTGCAGGGTTACTTGACTTGTGGCAGATATCTTTTGAACATACTTTTGATTAATTGTGTTTCCTCATAAAGATACATTATTAAAATGGGTTACAGTTGTATCTATTGTTGCAACATCAGTGGTTATTATAATTTCTTTCCGGGAAGTAAGAGCTGAATCACCAGAGACAGAAACAGTTCCAGACGTCCCAGATTCATGACTTGTCTAGATGCAGGGTTTTGGTCAGTGTTGCAGCTACATTCATGGTTTGCTGTCTTCCAGGAGTCGGTCTGTCTGTCAACTGTTTATTAGTCAGTTACTTTATTAGCCAGAGGATAAAAATGCAGGCTTCGGGACACGTGGAAAATTGGAAGATGTGGGGAATTTTTCTGGTAAATTTTCCCTAGATTTCCAACCCAGTCATTACACTAAGCCTCTTCTGGATGGGTGCCTGCTGTCAATCTAAGGCCTGCTTGTAAAGCATGCTCACAGTCGGTAGTATAGTGTCTATACTGATGGCATTTCCCATTTGTTACCTGTGACACCCAGTAGTTTGAAAGGTATTTAAAATTATGTACAAGATGAATATTCAATGACTTTGCATGGAATAGCTGTACACCACTTCCCTACTGCAATGTGCCTGTTAAATGATAATTTTGCTCACTGGGCTAAATTCTGTTACTAAAACAGTGTGATAAAACCTGCCACAAGTTGTGGAGTTGGGGGACATATAACTAAGATGTCCTCAAGCTGATGTCCTTTGGTTGCTGTTGTGTACTAAACACATCAGTTGCCTATCAAACCCGCTCACCTCAGCTGCACTGATGCTATCTATACTGTGGACAAACACGCAGGGTTAAAATCAGTGCAAAGAAACGGCCTATTTACCAGAACTCAAAACCAGCTGCCAAACCATACACACTGCATTTAAAGTATTGCAATTATCAAATGTGAATATACTATACAAATGTAATTTAATGTTGTCTTTTGTAAAAAAACAAAGGGAAAACAAAGTAAATGCAGAAAAAAAATGTGTTAATTTATTTGGACTATTGTAAACATATAACAGTAGATCATTGGCCATAATTCTTACTTTAACATTTCAAGACAAATACTGGCATATTGTTAATAGAAAATTGATAATTAAATAACAAAAATAAACCATAGAAATGTCTGTAATGTGAATGAAACATACCCAAACTTTTCTGCGTTAAAATGTAGTCACATATTCACATCGATAAGTACCCTATAGCATTGTACTTTGGCTAGGTGCTAATGTGAAATGGGAGGAGCCTGAACTCTGCGAGGAGAAGGACTCGCACTCCGGTACGTTTTTATTTTGCTCCACTAATATACACATTCGGGTGATGTCTGAAGTCTATTAAAAGATGGACCCGGCCTCATTTTAATAATGTCGGCATACTGTTTGACGCAAATCTTGGTCCGGCTTTATTAACCCAGCCAACTGGGCTAAACCAACTAGCATGTTACCACTGACCATAACTGGTCCACTGCCAAAACTTTCCTGGTAAAACTCTTGCTCCCAAAATTCTAGTAGTAAAAACAGCTTTTTGGGTCACAGGGCATACCAAAAGAATGTTGCATACCAAACGGCCTGTACTGAATATTTTTGGTACAAATACGATTACGGTTACACTCCTACACCCCTAATATGTCCACCTGTGTAGGACAGGTGCTGATCTGGAGTCAGTTTGGTAGGATTTTTCTTCATGTAATTTGCGTGCAAGATAGCTGTACCCAAATAACAGACAAAAAATTGAAATCCGTACCAAGAATGACCTTAATTACCGGCAACACAGTGGACATAATACCTAATTGCTTGGTGACATCCAGGCTCAAAGACAAAATACCTGCAGAGATAGCATGAGAGGCTTTCTTAACAAGACAAAGCCCTCATTGTGCAGCAGTGTCCTCTGATTGTTGGTTCAGTTCCATGTTTAGTGATCTGTTTCTCGGTCTCTACAGTACCATTACTTCCCTTAGCTACCAATGTCAGTGCATGGAGAATAAATCAAGCATTAATGAATCAAGCACCTTTTTGTTTCCCGTTTGTGTGTGTGTGTTCATGTGTGTAACGACTTGCGGATGTGTTTGCCATGTGACAATAAACCATTGGCTCTTCCTTATCCCATTATAGAGTTGATAAATGTACCTCACCCTTCCTCTCCTTCCTTTTGCCAACAGTCTTCATCCTACTCCTCCTCATAACCCCCCCAAAAACCTGCCTCCTTTCCTTCAGCATCAGGCAGAATTCTCCTGCACATGAACTTGTATTTAAGGGTTTCCCACAGGCTTAGATAGAAGAAGTATGTTAAAATGGTTTCATGTCACGGACACTTAAATAGACTTAAGTGATGTTGTGTTGCAGTTTGTAAAGGTTTTCTCTGAGGGGCCACGCAGAGGATTATGTTTTTGTTTGAGTAAAACAGTATATAAATGTGGCAAGAGTAAAACCTTATAACTAAATGAATCATGTAGAAATTGTGAATTTCAAACCCCCTATCATCAAGGTCCACTTATTATCTATTTCTGGACTGTTTCTTTGTTGGTTTATTCTATTTTAAAAGAAGCAAGACATTGAGCTCCCACTGATATTGCAGCTTGTAGAAATAGCCATGAACATCTGATTTGAGCACAAGACCTTCGAAATCCCCTTCTTCCATATCAGTTTGAGTACCTTCCGCCATTCTCGTTTCTTCTCAGCTTTCTCCACAGCGCCTGTCAGCGTAGATTCCAAGCAAGGTGGCGGCTGTTACTTTTAGTTTCTGCAAGTGAGGTCCCACCACTGATCTGTAATAGGTTTGTAGCGTCAGTTGGTCCCTAAATACGGAGCTCTCCCGTCTTTGGGGAAAATGAGGGAATGACACATGAGCATTCATAAATACTACCGGGTTTCTAATGATACAAAGCTTAATGAAAATGGTGAAGCATCCCTTTAAGCTCACGATTCATCTTTTGGCTATGGACATCCAGGAACCAGCTCAAGGTTTCTTGTAGGTACCCACGTCCTTGTGCTGATGTCGCAGTCAGCATTGTCTCCATAATCAGTTTTATGATGCTGCCTCATCAGCCAACAGAATCTTTGTGGTGCCTTTTTCTGCTGTTGTGGTCGATAAGTCATGTATGTATGGGAAACACTGGCTTTTGGCAGGAATTTACCACAATGCACATACCATAATACATGATGTGAAAAGGGTAACTAGGACGCCCCTCCCTTTCCTCTCCATTTTTCTTCTCATCCTCCCCCTCTGTCCAACATACAGCCTGTTTGCATATGAGGAAACAATGTTAATTCCAGCACCAGAGGAGGTTTCCCAGGCTGTTTATTTGGCCCAATAAAACTGCTCTGTTCACAGTAGCTGCTCAGCATGGATGGTTTGTGGTTACCCTGGTAACCTAACCATGAAGTACACACTGTGCCCCCTGGTTACCATGGGTACTCCAGACCATAATATGTCAGGTAGTCAGAGTGCAGAATAAAGGATGTGAACACACTGAGCAGCAGGCCGACTCAGAGCTGGTTTGTTCTCCTTCGTTTATCAGAAATGATTTTTAGAAAGATATCTTTTGTTGTTTATTTTTATATAAATAAAAGAGATGGAAGTGTAAAGGATTTGTTATCCTTTTCTTTGTATACAGGTGGGAACATTTGATAACCTGAGACTTGCATTGAAATGCTTGAATCAGACTTAAAGGGGGGGGGGGGGGGGGGGGCTTTCACAATGAGATGTCAACAATAGTCTCAAACAGATTTCTACAGTTAATTGTGAACTCATTTAAACCCACTTTGTGACCCACTATTGTCTTGCAAAGCAGTCTTGAACAAACACTACTGTTTACTAGTCTTTCTAGACTTGCCATTGTTCATTCAAACCCTGTAAATGTTTACAAATTGTAACTCACCAGTATGCAGCAGAAACACCGTAACGCATTATGGGAGAGAAGATGTGCTGCAGATTTACTGATATTAATGCGTTATTAAAAAAACATTTTTAATATTATTTTGTAGCACTCACTGAGTGTAGAATTGAACAGTATTTTCGTTTGTCTCCCTTGGATGGATCAGTGACTCCCTAGCAAAGTACTTTTTTAACAGCTTATTTAACCCAGTCCCAGACACTCAAACACTATGCCAATGCCTCATTTCCACTGCATGGCTCGACTCGACTCAACTCTTTGCAACAGTTATTTTTCTCTATTCTGTTTTCCACTACATTAGCACCCTCTCGGTGTAGGGTGGGCACAATATATTGATAATATCGATACATAGACGTAACGTGGTGAGACGAGGGCAGTTACTTCCCGTTGATTGATCTGATTTATTATTCTCAGCATGCCCTTGTGTAAAATAGTGCTTGCTGCCTGTACCATTTTCCACTTATGGGTCGTGCAATTTAGGTCTGCAGTCCACAAATATCTCTCTATTTATGCACATTTCTCTCTTAGCTTTTTTATTTTTATTTTTGGACAATCATTTTATATATAATTTTCTTAAAGCAATATAGTCGGTTGAGGAATTTCACTATCGCCCAACCCTACCAGGTACTACAACATTTGCTAATGGCATACCAATAAAAAATGTGTCGAGCCGTGCCATGTTTGCAGTGGAAATGACTAGAGCAGTTCATCTGATGACAGCAGCAGTAGTACTTGTACTACACCAAGGTTCTGACCCCTATTATATATTAGTCATATGATATGGAGTTAATGGTTAACCCACATGATACACATTCACAGCAAAGTTCACTGTGGTACCCAGTTTGTGTTGTTCTTTGCTTTTAAACATGCAGACAGCAGAGGAAAAAATGAAATCATGCGCGTAGACTGCAGAAAAATTCTCCGTCAGCGTGTCACATGTCAGTCATGCTCCGTTACTATTGCAGGAAGTAAAAGGGCATTCCTCTGAATATACAAGCTTATTTATACTGTGGAAAAGAATTATCTGAGGAGATGTTTCCAAAGAATGCAGCAGTTTTTGAGTTAATGCAAGCTATTAAAATGGAATTTCCGCTGGATATAAGGGAACATTGTAGAGAATATCCCATTCCTCTATGTAAGGAGAAAGGGACACTTTTGTATACCCAGTGACTTACCATGTATGAATTAGTTTTACCCTGGTGGCTCGGGGTACCGCTCTGCTGCTTGCATTCAGATCCACCCGTCACTCCTCCGCAGTCCAAATATGGTCATTTCTGCTCACTGGTTGCAAAAAATTAGGCGACGACCAAAATCCAAGATGGTGACGACCAAAATGCCGAGCTTGAGGCTTCAAAACTGTAAAACCACAAACCAATGGGAGAATTCATGATGACTCCGTCCACTTCTTATATACACATCCAAGATTTTACCTAATACCTAACCCATGCTATTGCTGTGCTAGTCAAAAATGGAGACGCAAGTAAAGGATTTTTTTTTTAAATTTTTTTTTACAGATTGCTGAATGGACTAAAACTAATGTGATGTGTTCATTGCCTAAAAATAGTGGTAGCTGTCAGCACCCAAACCAAAGTGTTGTGGCCTACAGTCAACCGCACTAACCAACATGAACATTGTGAAGTGTCAGGGTCAACATACACACACACACACACACACACACACACACACACGGCCGGGAGCCTCATGGCTCCTTGAAGGTGATGATGGCACTTGAGTCAGCAGTCAGATAAATCAAGGATCCTGTGGCTTTTTCTTTGAGATGAATGAGCTGTTTGTGTGTGTGGATACACAGGCATGCACATATGGTCTGATGACACAGCTCAGTGGATTGTTGAACAGATACACTAATCATCACATCCTGCTCTTTCATATTGGACACACAGGAAACGCTGTGGTTAATGCTGCAGACAACCACTGAAACTGATTATGCTGAAATTAGCCCTGTGTGTGTGTGAGTGTGTGTGTGTGTGTGTGTGTGTGTGTGTGTGTGTGTGTGTGTGTGTGTGTGTGTGTGTGTGTGTGTGTGTGTGTGTGTGTGTGTGTGTGTGTGTGTGTGTGTGTGTGTGTGTGTGTGTGTGTGTGTGTGTGTAATCCAAAATACCTGAATCTGCGAGGCTCCAACACTTATCTCCACTTGCACTTTTTTTAGCAAAGAGATGGTGACCCATTACTTAAATCAAGTAGCATGAAGAAATGAGATGCGAAAGTAAGTAGGCTACAACCTTCCAACAAAAGGTGATTCTTTAAAACCTTATTAAATTATTTATGGATATAATAAGCATATAAATACTGGCTTCAAAGTCAGTACAATTCTACAAAGCTCTATCTACATAGCTCACAAAATACTCTAGTTAAACTGTTGACAGATGTTTTTTGATCCGTCTTGTGTCTTTGTGATGCTATGAGTTAACCTGAAGCTACCATGAAATATCCATCACTGGCCTCCGTTTTCACCAGCTGACCATGCCTGTGGTCTCTTAAACACCATGATGCAGGCTAGTAAGGCTGTTGACTCAAATAGTCATGTCATGGTTGATGTTGACTCAATATGGAAATACATACAGGTGTAGTGTCTGTAGCCTTGTTCCTCCATGGTGAGTGAGACTGGCCGTGGATGGGTGCTGTTGCCATTATTTGTTCGAAGTCTTCAAACTGAGAAATTTCACACAGCAGATGTTCAAAGTGAGACACGGTCATATTTACGACTCGCATTGGGAAATAGAATGTAGAATATTGATACTTTTATATTGTGTTGTGCCTAAGTTAAGAATTGTATCATGATAATGTTAATGTACAAAGACTGTATGTAACACTGGATTTAGTTTTGGGAGAAGCTGCTACATACACTCAATATGCGCAAGCCAACCCAACACATGCAAAATGACATGTTTTCTTCAGTGTATAGTCTTTCGAATCTGATGATTTTGCAAACTGATCCTTGTCAAAAGAGAGATTTTCAAATAAGCGCTCTCACAACTCTGTCCAAAAGAACAGGGCTTCCTCTGTTTCACCCTGTCAGATCAGATAGTGACCCAGGAAATCCGCTAGGTGACCTTCAGTGTCGGTTGACTCCGATTTAGATCTGGGTTGAGACGAGGAGGGTCGGACTCAGACTGAGACAACCTAATGGATTGTGATCAAAGCCACTGTCTGACATTTCCAAATAAAGCAGAGAAAAGTACGTGGGGGGGCTTCAGCTTTCATTTGACAAGGTAAAGATAACCACGGCCATCTGAAACACATTACTGACAGCATTTGTATAAAAAAAAAAAAATAATAATAATTCCATCATTTATTTAATTGTTTTGGGAGATAAAATACTCGTCTACATCTTCTCATCTATCTGTTATGATAGAACGGTCATGGTGCAAGTATGTGTCTTTAACATGGTTAGGTGTTGAAAATGAGTTGTATCCTGTGCTTGCTTGGACACGATCATAGCTGGATAAGATTGATTTCCGTCTGGATATCCAATCATGTGTCTCCATTTCTGTCTCTCTCGCCAAACCAGTCTGCCGGGGTGTGTGTGTGTTTGTGTGTGTGTTTGTGTGTGTGTGTGTGTGTGTGTATGTGTGTGTGATGCAGCAGTAACAGCAGAGCAAGACAATAGATGGGATCAGGTTGCTATGAAACCTGACGAGCTAGCCACAGATAGGAGTGCCCAGGTGTGTCCGTGTTTTTAACAGACAGTTAGTAAATATAGCGGGAATGGCCCTGTGTCAAATCCAGTTTTGGGAATGGGTGTCAGTAGATTAGGATTGCCTCACTAATTATTTACACCGTCGGCAAAACTTTGAAAGATTGTCAAGACACATTGCGGATGATGCCTGCTCCGTTCAATTAATCTTCCTTGGAACAGATGTGAAGAGGCGAGTCTTGCGTGCAAAGATGCACACGATGCACGATCTTGTCTGGAATTTCATGCTGATGCACGTTTACATAATTTTTTTTGGCTTATGATGCAAAATAACAGAATAAAGAGGTTATATTGGTGGATCAATGAAAAAACTATTCACTGCTGAGCAATTGTACAAAAGAAAAACATTTTACAGGCAATTCCATATTCCCTATTAACAAGTCTACTGAGTTTTACAAGAGAAAATCTTTATGTCTTGCATCCAAGCCTTGATTTTCATTGTCCTCGGCACAGCCGGCTGCATGATGCTGCGGCACAGACTGTAACAGAACAACTTTTAAAACATTTGGAGCAACTAACTCAATCAGACACTTTTGCTGCTCAGAGTCAGAGTGATCGCATTGTCAGGCATTTTGCATGAAATATTATTATTTGAATTGTGTGATTCTATTCAAATAACCACTGTAGATGACAATAGACAAGTAAAGGGATAACATTTAGAATTTCTGACTCTTCACTCTTCTTATTGGTACACTGAAAATTCAGTTGTCATAATGCTCTTATATTCCAGTCTCCAGTTCTCCATCTGAAATCGTCATAAAAACGTTCAAATGATTTTTAGAAATAAGTCTGTCCAGTCTGTCTTTGAACGTTATGAAAGACATTGGCCTAAAGATATAGAATTGTTTTTTGTCCTGATTGTATGAAAGAAAGCCAGAGAGAGAGATTGTGTGTATGCATGACATTGCTGCAGCAACAAAGTGTTAATTGTGGTAAAGGAGGTCAGTTGATAGAGGAAGTGTCATCCATGTTTATTATCAACACATGACACAAATGTGCACTGGGTCTCTCTCTCTTCATGTTTCCCCTTCTCTTCCTGTTAACTAGTTGTCATTCTTTCCACAGCAAGAAGCTTGTAACATTGATTAACGTCAGAAGGGTTAAAGTGAGATTCATGGTGCCATTGTAGAGAGAAACTCCTTTTTAAAGTGACATTTTTTCTCCTCCTCTACCTGCATGTTTGACTTGAACTGTGAGCAAACAGCATCTGTTTTATATATTAAATATATATGTATATATCAGTACAGCAAAGCCACTAGACAACATTAATTGGGTGACTATTACTGAGATAATAGGCCCACTCTCGTGCTTATTTAGTGCAACAGAGTCCCACTGTGGCAGGGTTGGGTTAATATTTGACTGAGCCATCAGGCAGACACCTCCTGATGCGTTTTGTCTGTGTTCATTCAAAGATGGCCCGCCAGCTGGAGAACCACAGGCAGAAATGTTTTGTTGAAAGTTGTATAACAATCCGTTTAAACGGTGATCCATCCAAGTACCTGGTAAATGCTGCGATTGTCGCAAATATTTTTTGGATTGTTGAGCATTCAATCATTTGGTCATAAAATGGCAAATTGCTTGTTCTGTTTGACAAACAGTCTACGAAAACCCGAAGATATGCAGTTTTCAGTGATCATAGAGTGAGAAAAAGCAACCAATCCTGAAATTTAGGAAGCTGAAAGTTGTGAATATTTTATTCTTTATTCTCTATTTTTGCTTGATAAAGACTTGAATCAGTTACTGTGCTAGTAAACTGTAATCAACTCATTCATTAGTGGACTAATTGCTCCAGACGAGTAGAAGAAAAGGACTTTTTATACATGCAGACTAGAAGATGGACATCATCGTTTTCTGTCTCTGTTTCAGTTGAGTTAAACAAGGGAAAACATGGAGTTGACCATTTCCAGCCAACATCTGGTACAACTTTCCAGCTGCCAATCACTTTGCAGTGTTGAAAAAGTCTGTGTTTAAGGTATTTATTAGCAGTTGCAATGTTTTTTCCTTCTGCTTTCCTTTTGGGTTTTAGGAAAGAGTCTTTTTTTCAATGTTTTCCCCTGAGCTGTGTTTGCTGGCACACAATGAACATAGGTTCCTGTTAAAACACCTCCTGGGTGTTTGACTGGTCCACCCACTTTAGAAACTGAAAGCACGCATTCCAGTGGACAATGTGTCAGGAGAGATTACAGTAATACAAGATTTACAGTTTCTTAGCTTTGCATTTGTCCTGATAAAAAAGAAAATCTCACTGTGACGTGCATTTCCTCTGTAACATCTGCACAGCTGTTAGCGCTGCACAGACTGAGAAACAAGAGCCCACCCATTAAATGAAAGTAAGAAACACCCATTTACTCACCTCAAATGAACCATTTGAACCCTTTAAACAAATGTACCACCTGATTTGGACATCACTGGAACAATTCACAGGAATCCTATTTGACTTCACTGGAGTACTTTATGATGCACACATAACCAAAACAGGTAGGATTTAGTTTGAATGCCCTGATCAATATGAATGGAGTCAAACATGGAGTCTTGAAGTAAGTGACTGCAAGAGTGAAGCATGTCCCTGACTCAGAGCTGACTGATCCATGAGACATACACTGAATCATTTAAAAACCGTTAAAATCATCTATAATTTTACTATGAATCACATATTTCCTCTATGCTTTTTATTGCCAGTTTGAACAGACATGTAATCATTTCTGTTTCTGCAAGGGAACACAAAACGTGAAAATGGATCCTGTGAGTGAGAGAGGTGTGTGTGTTTACAGGGCGTAGATAAAACAGTGTAAACATCTCATTTAAATCTGAAGTAATCAGATTACCTACACACTGCTACAAAGGTTGGTCATGTTGAATTGCCAACTTCTAACAGCTGTACACTTGGCTATTAGCACTTATGAGACCGAAAGCAACATTTTTACAAAGCTAAAAGAAATGGGAATATCTGTAACTGATTGCAGGTTGGGCCGACACAATTTATCTGCATTTTATTGAAATCCTAATATGGACTCCTCCTGGGAGAGAAAACATTTGTTGAAGGTGCAATGTTTGTCAAAATGCAATTTTAGATTAAATATTGTTCATTTATCTTCAGATCTACAGATCCTTGCAAAAATTCCACCACAAACATTTTTATTGTCTTTCAATGAAAATGAAGTTATATCGCAGTTGTCAATATCAGTCAAAATATTCACTGTGTGTGTGTGTGTGTGTGTGTGTGTGTGTGTGTGTGTGTGTGTGTGTGTGTGTGTGTGTGTGTGTGTGTGTGTGTGGATATGTTTTCAAAGTGAATGTGTAACTGCAGCTACAACACAACCAAAAATAAGTGCAACACTTGAATATGTGAATTGTGAAATATGACAATTTTGATAAAGACAGAAATCTATTGTTGTTGTTTGCTTTTCCTCTTGATGTTTAACTCATTGTTTAGCAGGACACTTCAAAAGTCTACCAGCAAATAGACCTGTTCATAGCTTGTAATGTGAGCTATCCTCATTAAATCTAAAGTGATGGAGGATAGTAAGAAGTGGGGCTAACGCCATATTTGTACATTTAACTGCAGTTTTGTTAGTTTCACAGCGGTGAACTGCAGAGAAGGAAGATGAAGAGAAGCCAATGCTTGTACAGTTAAAGCATTTATCAAACCTCTATTACACAGAATTAGGGTGGATAGAAGGGCACCCTATTGAAAGTGTTTAGGGGAGTCAGTGATCAAAATACAGAAATATCAAGGCTCAAACCTCCTTCAGCACAGAGTCTGTAAAGCAGTCCAAGCTGGCTGTTCCTAATGCCTGCAGAGCAGTGAGGGAGGTGAAGTCAACAGTGTGCCAGTGCCCTTGTCTGTTTTGCCCATAGATGGAAATTGGAGAATTTTCAACACAACAACCTTTTTAGCAACAAGTCCAAGTCTATTCAAATCCAGATGCTCTCCGCAAGGAAACAGCAAGTGTCGGTAATGTTTAAAAAAAGTATTTCAATTGCAGGACAAGTCAAAAACATTCCACTCTTGTTATCAGATACATTAACCGTTTCTTTTTGGATTTTCCTGATATTTTAATATTTTCCGTTATTGTGGTTTAAAATGAATGTGTGGGACGTTTTAATCCATATCATCCACCCCTAGCTTGACATTCGCTAACCAGAAGAAATGATCAGTTGTATTTGTTTGAAATACCTGACCTTATTGCAACTCCTGTATGCAACACTAAAAATAACGGAAGTCAGGTTACTTAAACATTGTAATACTTTAAGGTCGTTGTTTATCAGACGCAGGCCTGGTATGCTGTCCTATTTTCTTCCTACCTTCTTGTTTTTCTTACCTCCCCTTTCAAAATGCCACTCTTCCCCTCCCTCGCACACACAAATATTTTCTCCCCCTCCCCCATCTCATTCCTGAAGAGCCCTTCTTTTCTTTTTCTGGTTGTTTTCGAGGAAGGTGGGCACAGATACACACAATACATGTAAACACACACAGTGCAGACGGAGCCCGGGGGTCTTCAGTGATGCCAGTGTTTCAGACAAGTTGACATTTCCCACCCAGTCTCTGCCATGTGTGAGTCTCTCTCTGTCTCTGTCTCTGTCTCTGAGTGTGTGTGTGTGTGTGTGTGTGTGTGTGTGTGTGTGTGGTGTGTGTGTGTGTGTGTGTGTGTGTGTGTGTGTGTGTGTGTGTGTGTGTGTGTGTGTGTGTGTGTGTGTGTGTGTGTGTGTGTGTGTGCTCTGGAATGCCATAGTGTGTAATTAGTCTTTTGTCCTAGCAGCATTTTCTATGCTAATTAACCTGCCGTCTCCCATGGAATGCACACATGCCGTCTGGCTCTGTGATTGGCTGTGAAGGGTCTGTCTCGCCATTTGATTGGGTAGCTGGGTCTACATGAGAATATGTGGGATCTTCACACAGGGTGTCTTGAGCTATCCCCGTCTGGGAGCCAAATGACTAATTTATTCTTTCACCCTGAGATGGAAGCTCATTAAAGCAGAGCGGTGGCATTGTTGGTGAGAAACGCAGTTAGAACTGTGACCCATTTTTGCAAATGAATTTGGGGAGGAAACAAATATTATTGTCCAGCGGTCACAGTGGCATGTGTCCAATTAGGGATGTGCTTACATAAAAATGTAAAAGAAATTAAAGCCCAACTGATTCTTGGCTGCTTGACATACAAAAACAATACATATTTTTGTATGGAGCCCTTGAATGTATTGATCCCGAGGCCAAGATATGTACTATGCAGGACATTTTACAGCTGAAGAATAAACTTTGTAGTGCTCTTTGGTGGACAAAGTATTTATCACTGGTATTTCTGTTCTTGTTTTCTTATTGGCCAAATATGCACAGATACTAATATATATGCAATCATCTAACATTGACTGATGCACTGTCCCAGCTGGGTAATCACTCAAGCTCTCACCAAAATAATCAATAAATGAAATCAATTGATTCAAAATCGATTGCTGCAGATTTGTATAGAATGACACATCTGAAACTGCTATGACATTGCAAGTCATTTGAAATGTAGCAAACCAAATTATTTTCTATCAAATGTATCTGTCTGTCACCTCTATTCTCGTCGTGTTGCTCCACTAAGTGGGTGGTGCAGAATCCCTCCATGTCCGTGGTTACTTCCCCAGCAGAACATTGTTACTGTATCTCAGGGGTCTTGTTTGTGCTGATGACCATAAACCATGATATTTAGTGATCAATCTCTGCAGGGAAGCAGATGGTCTACCAGACTAGTATTGCATTAAAACCCTCTCCAATGTTCTGAGTTGGGGAGTGACTGAAATACTGAGTACAAATGCTATTTCTCTCAACCTAATGCCCTAATGTGCTGTGATGGAGGGTGTGCTGTCATTGCTTTTTTTGTGCAGGCATCCCTTCCTGTGATTATGTGATGATTATGTGAAAGGATGTTGTGTTGCTGCTGCTGATAACAGCTATTGGTGCACCTTTCTGTTGCTAGCAGAGATCAGCTAATATGAGGTATTTTTGCATTATTATTTATTCATATCGTACTATTCGTTAATCAGAAACAGACTGTGCTGGAGATGGTGAACCTATATTACTCAGCATTTTACATTTTCATTAATTTTGTATACAACAGGTTTGTTAGTGTTTCCTTTTATGAGGCTTGTAATTGTCTGCTCTGGTCAACAAACAACCATGTGAACCGAACTGACCTTTTTGTATGCTGAAGTGGACAAAGCTGGACTTTATCTTGAATGTAAATACACTGACTCAAGGTTTAATCAGTATTACAGTCTGGCTGGAATGAAAAATGCCCTTTTAGCACCTATGCTGAAAATGACATTTGTGACCAAATTTCACATCATGTAGCAATGAGAATATATATGGCAGCTATTGTACAAGACTGGAGAAAATAAGATGCTGCACTCTCTGAATAGACACGATCAGTTACAGTGCTATTGTAGCTCCCAAATTCTGTCGGCTATGCTTAAACCATCCTCATCATTTTCATCCTCCTATCACTTTTTCTGGGAGCGAGGAGGCCCGAAGCACAAAGATGCTGTCATTTCCCCAGTGAGCCAGTCTGTGCTCAGCTTGCCACAAACTACAGAATGAGCTCATACTCTATTACTTATTCATAGACACCGTCACACAGGCTGACGCAACCAGACAGACAAACTGGCTATAAGGGGGTGGACAGGCATGTTCGCAGGCCTGGTCTTCTAAACAGATTGGTAGGCATTGCCTCTGTAGCAGACCAGCAGGATGCAGATGATAATGACAGATCAAAAAACAGGCATCCTGATATGTTTCTGTTTTTCCTCTGTCGCCGTTTCACATCTTAGTTGCATCTTATTGGGCTAAATCTTTGTGTGTGAACTACAAATTAATATGCTTGAAATTGGCAGCTTCATCAGCTGCTCAACTTCTTTCGCGCTGATGTAAAATGGCATTAGGCTTTGTCGA
The DNA here is from genome assembly GCA_029853015.1 of Chelidonichthys spinosus. Lineage (NCBI taxonomy): Eukaryota > Metazoa > Chordata > Actinopteri > Perciformes > Triglidae > Chelidonichthys > Chelidonichthys spinosus. The sequence continues at coordinate 11,137,879 of CM056826.1, forward strand.
AAACCAGTGCATGCTGTTTACTCCGCCAGTTCATCTTTTACCCGGTCACTGGTTTGATTTGAACATGCTGGGGTCCTTTTGAAGGTCTCAGTGGTTATTTTGTCAGCTTATCCTGCGACTGAGGGCTGCTTTTTGACTTTAGACATTCTCTTGTTGTCTGTTTCTTAATCAGTCAAATGCTCTCCTGCAGATCACAGTGGTAATATGACCCCCGAGTTACAGCTTCAATGAATCACTTATGGTGGACCTCAGTCTACAGTGGCTGCACAAACACATGGGAATATTAGACAGATAATTATACTGAATTGCACATTTGTTTCACATCACTCATTCAGCCTGGCATTGTTCTCATGGTAGCCAGGTCCTTGTTTGTAGAGGTTATGTGTTTGATTGTGCCCTGACCCCTCAGAACAAGTGTTCTGTTTGAAGACCTCCTCGCAGAAGAGAATTTATAACTGAACAAAAAAAAGGAGGTCAGCTGTCTCATGTTTCTCTTGGTGACCCTTATTTGCTCCAGTCCAGGCCTCAATTTGTGTTGACACACAAACAGAAAGGCACAGGGAGCACAAAGAGTGGTGGCGAGGGCAGCACTCTCTATCATGATTTTAGCATACACGGTTAAAAATACGAGAAAAATGGCTTATCTCCACCTTTAGATTGTCAAGATATCGATCTTAATTTTGGCTCCTTTTAATGTTTGTTTTACATGAACATAATCTGCACATGGATTTATCATACTTTGTTCTGGGTTACAGTATTTGTTTTAAATTTGGTATGATGACAATTAAAATCAATGTTTCTTTCCTCCTTCAGGACCAGTTTGATAATGTGGACAAACACACCCAGTGGGGGATCGACTTTCTTGAGCGCTATGCAAAGTTTGTCAAGGAGAGACTCGACATAGAGCAAAACTACGCCAAGCAGCTACGGTACACACACACACACACACACACACACACACACACACACACCTGCTACTGTGTCATTGAGGTTTTTAAATGATTTATTCCTTGTGTTTGTTTAACTGAGAACATGAATATTACATGGCCATAAAGTGACACATTTTTGACACGTCAACCAATCACATTGTGCAGAATGGAGATGACCCTTTTTACAGCCGACGTTATCAAGAATATGTGCAGGCGTGTTGGCAACAGAAGTGGCGTTTTGCCCCACCCACCCGGACGAGTTAACAAGCTTTAAACATTCAATTAAAACTGTATCAAAATGTGGGGTTGTTGTCTGTTCGGTTGTCAGAATCAATATTCCAACAGTGGACTCAAGTTCTACAGAATTTCGACAGCATCACAACCGCTTCAGGGTAACAGGTGTTTCACTTTAATGAAGTGAAACGTGAAGTGTGTTAAATGTAGCCTTTCAGCTGATACGTCCATGGTTGCTGGTAGTAATTTACGTACGTGGTTGACGTAGATAATAAACACAGATGCACAGTGTGTATGGAATACGTGTACACAGACATTTAAATGCATTTCAGTTAGGAAGACAAATTAAATTACAGAAAAGATCTGCATTAAAACAAGCTTTCATACTAGGGCTCTCATTTTCGCTCCAGACGCCACACATACGCTGTGTTCGAAATCATTCACTCATTCACTCACTCCCTATCCCCTACATCGTGTATATGATATAGTGCACTACATCATGTACACGATGTAGGGTACGACGGGAGGAGAATTCGGACACTACACGGGTCATTTTCTGAACGTGGTTACGTCAGCAGATGCGCCAGATACTCATGTGACGTGAGTGGGCGCGCCGAGCATCATGTAAACATACCTGACGGTATAAAGATGTGATTCTTCATGGCGGTTGTGTTTCTTGATCAATAAACTGTTGAAATATCAATGGTGTGTGAGTTTGGTTTTGTCAGCTACTGTTTTGTGTCCTCGTCATGAGCTGTAAATGCTCAGGGTTGCGCACAAGCTGTAAGATACGTAGCGCGTGCGAACTAACGCTAGTGGTCAGTAGCTATTTAGCTCGTAGCTAAGTAGCTAGTTGTCAGTAGCTATTTAGCTCGTAGCTATCGGCTACTTGTGTATCGGCACGGCAGCATTGCATTGTGGGATACGGGAGCACAATGTAGTGTACATCGCTTGTTCACTCAATGTTGCGGTGCATTGTGGGTATTTTGTCGTCCACTACATAGTGGATGAAATCAGCCACGGAGAATTCGAACAACACTACAAAATGGCGAACACACTATATAGTGCACTACATCCGTGATAGGGGGCGATTTCGAACACAGCTATAGTCTAATCTCGACATAAGTGCTGGGAAGGTTTGCACTTTATTTAGGCAGCCTATCATCTCCAGCATTCACATAATACTGAACTTCAAATGCAGATTTAATCTAGTGTTGCACGCAATAATCCTCATTAATAACCAGTAGAGTCCCAGCGGTTGATTTCAAAGAGGGGAAATCCCTTCAGAATTTATAACACGCACACACACACACACACACACACTCACTCACTCACTGATAATATTCTCGGTCTTCTAGTTAAATCATTAACTCACTGCTACTGGCTGTATTCTCTGAGCCTGAGGGAATAGATGAGCTTTGATATACAAAACTTCGATTCATCTTTAATACAATGCTGAGATCCTGTGTGTGCATGCCTACCTCTTGTCCGTTTACCTGTCTCTCACCGGGCTTAAAATATCAGACAATATTTTTAACCTGTGTCGGCTTCTCTCTCTCTTTCTTTCCATCAGGAGCTTGGTGAAGAAATACTGTCCAAAACGCTCTAAAGATGAGGAGCCGAGGTGAGTCTTTTTTATTTACTTCTTGGATGCCTGCACATTAACGTTAACGTGGAAGAAATCCTTCTAGACAGTACATTTTCATCCTTCTGGTTCTGGAAATAATATTTGATTGTTCATTTGTAGGGTCAATGTATTTCTATTCATTTTGTCTGTCTGTAATTTCAAACGGTTCAATTGGACAACAGCGCACATGTAATACAATTTGGTAGAACCACCTGTCATCCTCACGGGTGTGCCAAGGGACGGTTGACACCCACTCTTTCATAATTTATGCAATACGCACAATGTAAAACACCTTCAAATGAATGCTCACGTGGCCCCACTACAAAAACAGTGTTTTCTGACTGCTGTTTTTGGGAAATGTGGCACATCATGACATTTTGCAATCTTGGTCTTTGTTATTAATTGTGTAGTTTGCATTGATATTATGACTGCAGGTTCATCAGGGAACAGGCCAGAAAAGAAGCATGTTGTGTGCCGTGTTAATCACATGTGTCCTAATGTGTAGGTTCACATCATGTCTGTCCTTCTACTCCGTTCTGAATGAACTGAACGACTATGCTGGTCAGAGGGAGGTGGTGGCCGAGGAGATGGCTCACAAAGTCTACGGAGAGCTGATGAGGTATAGCCAAGACCTCAAAGCTGAGAGGAAGCATGTGAGTACACTAACAATTTCATACTTCTACACTGCTCTCTGCATTTTACAAAAAAAAACACACACACACAAAAAGAAGAAAAAACGACACATGAGGTTTATTTCCATTGGTTTACACAGTGCATCCATTGATAATTAAGACCACGTTTCCCAGGAAACCTGTTGCTTCCTGTCATGAAACGGATGTTTTCCCTTTGTGTCCTGTGTGTTTCCTAATATGCACTTATTTTCGGTTTGGCTTCAGTCAAGAGGATAAATATTGTTGGATGTGATGATAACCATCTGTCTTTTACTTCAGCACCGTCTGCTCATGCCATAAGCTCTGAACATTTGAGATCAATACGCTTTGGAAGAACAGCGCCCCCTTCTTGTTTATTGGTGTAAAGTCTCAATATTCCTTAACATTTCACTCAGTGAAACATTACAAGTCATGATGACCACACTGTTGTTTTCAGTTATGGTCTTACTTGTTTATGTGAGTCACACCGATGTCTTAAAACTATGAAGATTGGAAATAGGCTGTCAAACAACTCTTTACTGCTTTAGTCACTGGACTCTTGTTAATCTTTGTCCGTGGCCTCAGTACTTTTCTTTCCAATGGATTGTTATTGTGTACATAACTGTGACACAACCTGTTTAAGTCCAGTCACTTTGTGTGTTTATATGATTGTGTTCTCATATTTCTGTGTATCTTTTGGGTAAATGTATCTTGTTTGTCTGTGTATATTTGTGTTTGTATATGAGCAGCATCTACAGGAGGGCAGGAAGGCTCAGCAGCATTTGGATCATTGCTGGAAACAGATGGACAACGTAAGTGAGGAGGGAGGGAGAAGGAGGAGGGGTAGAGAGAAAAAAAATCAAATGTTTAGTGTAAATATTCTCTGTTAGAGACAGCCAGCTGTACTCGACTTGTACTTGGTTGTACAAGGAATGCAAGGAAGACTAACAAAGGTAACTGTAGGACAAATGGGGAGACACCCTGCTTCCCCCCTGTACTGTTCTGTCCCAATGATTAGAAAATATAACATGAGCAGTGACCTTTTATTCCTCCTGGCAAACTTCCCACAGTCTATGGGGACCCAGGACCAGGAAACACACACACACTCACACACACACACACACACACACACACACACACAGAGGCCTGAATGCACACAGCCACTCTCAAATCAATACAAAGCCAAGGCCCATGTGCCACATGGCCCTCGACTACCTTCTTTTTTGCTCCTAAAAGGCTCCAGATAGAGATTGCATCTGTTCTCTACTGAGGTCATTTAATTGCATTGTTTTTTAGAAGAATCTGCTCATTAGAAGACTTCTAATTAACCACCACAATTCCCTTAGAGTTAAAAAGCTAATTGCGTCTCGTTAAATGTATAAATAATACATGCCCAGTCACATTTTTTGGCCTGTAGCCTATTAGTTCAGTGTCTTTACTCTTCCACATGTTTCAGTGTGTGGTCTGCATTACTTTAATAGTGACTACTTGGTGACTGGACTGTAATGTCTCAGCTATTCACTGTGTTTCCTTCACTACTAATGTGACCCAGATGGGCTGGCAGGAAGTAAACTATCTCTCTCCCTCTGCCTGATTCATCTCCCTCTCTCCATCTTTGGCTTTTTGGAAATGCTCATTCATATTTGTTTTTGCTTTATTCAGTGAGAGATGAATGAAAAAAATTGGAGACAGTGCATTTTAATGAAGAGGTTATACCGTGTGTTTGTTGTGTTTTTTTATATATATATAACATTGTACCTTTTTTTTTTTATCTTTGTCTATCTTTAGAGTAAAAAGAAGTTTGAGAGAGAGTGTAGAGAAGCAGAGAAATCCCAGATTGCCTACGATCGGTTAGATAATGACATCAACGCCACCAAATCAGAGGTGGAGAAGGTAGGAACAACACAACTGCTGTAAATAATCTTTGTCTTTCTTTTATTGTCAGTGAAAATACTAGCATGTTTACTTTCAGTCTTTAACGGGCACATGAGCCGAATTCTTAACGGGGATTAAACGCACCATTTTTCACAAAAATCTTTTGACACTCCAGCGATTTAATAACAGAATAACTTCATCTCACCACCCCGATAGCTAGTATTTTGTTTTTCTTAAAGTTAGTAGAGTATAATTGATGCCTATGAAATTACACTGGAGCTCCCTTTTTCCTCCACACTTACTGTATAATTAGACTAGGTGGATTAAGTTAAAGCTTGAAGGAAAATAAACCTTTCCCAATAGAGGTTAACGCACAGCCCACTAAGCCTTGTTTTTAGATGAGGTACTGTCTAAAAACAGCTTCTAACAGAAACTATGGAAACTAGCAGGGCAGACAGAGCACTCAGACCTCCACCAAGGCCAAATGTTCTACCTTGCAATGTTAACAAAAGTGAAAAATGATTTCTGTGTACGTCCTGTGATTGGGATCTACACCACAAATTGAATGGAGGCAATATAAATCCATAGCATTACGTGGGCTTTGTGCTGTTGTACCCAGGTGACATCTTTTAAACATGACGCTTCATCCTTTAATAGGAGAAATTGCAAAATATATATTTTTTAGTGCCATTGTGTGTGCAATTCCCTTGTACGGTCGTTGCTGAGGCTTCAGCTAATGTCATTCTAATGTGTCTTTGTGTAATTGTTCAGGCCAAAGCCCAGTTTTACCTGCGCACTCACATGGCTGATGAGAGTAAGAACGAGTACGCTGCTCAGCTGCAGAACTTCAACGCGGAGCAGTGGAAACATTTCAACAACGCCATACCACACATCTTCAAGGTAAAGCAAACATGTTGTACTGGAGCCGCACATCCATGTTTGATGGGAGTTTATTGTAGGGATTTGAAAATGTGTGTAAATCTTCTCTTTTTATTTAATCGCAATTCCTTTCAGTGTACACAATTGAGTAAATAAAATAGCGGGAAAATTGTCAGCAGAATTACTCATTTTTAAAGTTTCCTGGCTTTACTTTCATGTTAAAAAACAAAAATGGTTGTTTCTTTGCCTTTGTTTCATACACTCTTGTCATCTGAAGAACACCAGCAGTATAACAAAATTCCCCTGTTACCCACCAATTTCTAATGTTTGAATCAGCTTGTCCCAAACACACTTCACACTAAGAGAAAGTGTTGTGCACTGCCTAAGTGCCCCTTTAAATGTTTACTTTGGCAGCTTGTGTGATGTAAACCAGTACTAATCTATTTCCTTGGTATCTGTGCTGTCCAGGGAGGGGATCTGTTAGCTCTGACAGGTTCTTTACCACTTTGAGGTCTGTAGAAGTGTCAGTATGGGCACTTCACTAATGGTGTTTATTCCATCTCCTCTACTGTGTTTTACAGAATCTGCAGGACATGGACGAACGTCGGACGGTGAAGCTCGGAGAGACATACCGGTGCTTTGCTGAGGCAGAGAGGAGAGTCATTCCTATCGTCTCCAAATGTCTTGAAGGAATGGTTTCTGCTGCCAAAGCTGTCGATATGCGAAGGGTATGTAGTAGAGTGGTGTACAGATGGAAGAAAGAAGTGGTAAAACTGTAAACTTGTGTTTAGTCCCTCTCCGTTTGTCTCCCATCACTCTTCTGTTTCTGTCCTCCTGTCTTCCCAGGATTCAGCCATTGTTGTCGAGTCGTTTAAATCGGGCTTTGAACCTCCGGGTGACTTCCCCTTCGAGGACTTCAGTCAGAATCTGAGCAGAACGGGTTCAGATGGCACCATCAGCAACACACCCAAAGGAGACAGAGACGGGGCCCCGGGGCCACGACCCGACCCGAAACACCCTATGAGCAGAACCAAGAACAAGCTGTGGCTGTTTGGGAAGAAACCAAAGGTACGCGGAGTGATGTTGTGTTTTTGATTCATTTTTTATCTAAGGAAGCAGAAGTGCCTAAAGTAATACTTTACAACATTTACCTCAAATTAAACACCAATGCGTCATCATCTAGACCAGGCCTGTTCAACTCCGATCAGTTAGATTTACAAATGAATTACATTTAATCCGAAGTTAAAAAATATATATACATCCTGCAAATATAAGACACTTTGCCACCATAAATCCAGCATTTTCTCGCATGCAGGTGATAGTGAGTTACTATGGTTACGTGCACACGCTCTGTCTCTGTCGCTCAGAAACTTTCTGGTAATGAACCATTCATCATCAGCATTATAGGTCGAATCCTGAGCACTTATGTTTCATTACTTTCTCTGCTCCTCAGCTGTGTTCTCAGCTTGTCTTGAGTTTTACGTTCTTATCAGCTTTTAAGTATTTGCAACAACACTCTGAAATCCTTTCTCCAATACACTGCTTGGACCTTGCCCCGTCTATAAAGACCATGTTGGTTAATCATTAACTCTGCTGTTGGTTTATGTTGGCGTCATCAGCTGCCTCACAATATCAGGAAACTGTTTGATGGATAGGGTGTGTGTTTGTTTATATGGGTCATTTTATTTGTTTAACAACTTTCACAGGGATGTATCATATAAGTAAGGATTGTAAAGCCCCCCCCTAAATTGGCTTAACAACATCTCATCTCTACTTGGCAGTAAATGCCACGTTCATCCATCTCACAATAAGTTGATAATGGTGCATAATCGTACATATGTATGACTTGAAAAGCTGTCTAGCTCACCATCATGGTAGATAAGTGAACAATAGAGCCTGATTTTAAATAAAAAATGATTGACATTTTCATATTGAGAGAATACGTTTTCAGGGCCTTTCATGAATCATCTGAGGCTCAGGAGAACTGATTCAATAATTAAAAAGGTTCAGTCAGTTTTGAAGTCATCAAAGGACAATTCATACACGAGTCATAGCTATGACTCATTCATGACTTGGTGAGAATCCTGAAAATAATCTCCATGTAAACCTGAAATGATGAGGAATATGTCATCCTGACCTCTGGCTTTGTCCTCTCCCTACCAGTCCCCTTCCTCTTCTCCTCCTCCACCACCTTCCTCTTCCTCCTCCTCCTATTCCTCCCGTCCCCGGTCCACCTCCAACATCTTTGCTCCACCCCGGTTCAGCACTGACTTAGTGAGCCACTATCTTTCTGAGATAAAGACTACAGTACCCAGAATCCCACAGAATTTGAGGGGCCTGAGGAGAGGGGTGAGACAGGAAGTAGCATTTTAGTGTGTTTGATTGACAGGTTGATGTGGTTTTTTTATTTATTTTTTTTTTTTCATCCACAGGGTGTCTGCAGTTTCTGAAAATATGTTGTGTTCAATTGAACTCCTTTAATGGCTTTAATTATTATTATTATTAATAATAATAATAATAATAATTTAAAAAAAAAACTTAACTTAAATTTACTTAAAAACTTGCAGACACCATCATTTCTTTCTCTCTTGTGGTGTTTCTTTTTCTCTCCTCCCTTTCTCATTCCCTCTATTTCTTTAGTTTTTTTGTGTGATTCTCTCCTTTCTTTCATGAGACAGATTTTTGCCCCAATCACAAGATGGAGGATCCTTGGTGATAGATGGTGTGTGTGTGTGTGTGTGTGTGTGTGTGTGTGTGTGTGTGTTGCAGTGTGTGTGTGGGGAAATGGGGCCTGAATAACTGACTGATGCTGGCTTGGGTTTGCAGTGATCTGTGTGTGTTTGTGTGTGTTGCAGTAGCTCTGCTATCCGTGTCCGTTTGCTCTGAACGTTCTGCTTTCAGACAGTCTAACAAACTTTTGACACCCGGCTCAGTGCCAAGACAACGCTTTGATTGGTTGTTGCTCCTATCAGCTCTGTCAGGACAATCTGTGATTGGCTGCTTTGAATCTGGTTACAGTGGCCCTGAGAAGAACAGGCGGACTTATGTATATTGTCTCATTTAGAGATGCATTCCAGACAGCAAGAGAATTTCAAAAATGTTTTGGGAAATTGAACTTAATAGTAATATACCAGAATGCATTTTTCCTCCTAATTTGCCTGAAGGAATGTTTTTTCTGCAAAAAACAATTAAAATTTTGTGAAAATAAAATTGTATTCATAAATGCCGCCATCCGACACAAGAAAGCCTCCCTGGTTGATGAAATAAATCTGCAGTGGGTCATTGCAAACCAGGCGCCTCGTATAAATATTCAATAGTTCACGTACATCGTAAACACGTATCCATCTGAGTGGTTTTCAACTGGCTGTTTGACATCATGACAACTAACCAGCATCCCATGTTGTTTCTCTCTTTACTGAAACGGTTAATGCGTCAGTGGTCAATTAAGATGGTAAGTGTGTGTGTGTGTGTGTGTGTGTGTGGTGTGTGTGTGGGTGCGTGTGGGTGCGTGTGTGTGTATGTGTGTTTGGTAGTAGTCATAAGAAGACCCAGCATGTACGACCTCCCGTAGTGTCAGTATATCAACCCTGTAGTCATAGTAAAGTCTCCTCTCCTAGTTCAAATAGATGGCCTCCTTTTTATAATATTCTTTTCACATATTAAAGCTGTGTTACGCCCACATTAATACAAATCGATTTGCCTTTTTTCTACCATTTCAATATCATTTGCTGAACAGTTTATCTGCTCAGCGCTGACACAGTCCCAGAAGAGAGCTTGGGTAACTTCAGATGGCAAACTATTAGAAAGCAACAAGGAGGGAAAAAACAAATCTTGGTTATACTTGACTTGTTTCACAACCTGGCAAACATGTATCTGAATATCCAAATCTAAATGATTATTTCACCCATTCATTTAAGTACATTTTGAATGAAACAGCTACATGCTGATTTCGGCGGCTTGTTTTTAAGTGTCGTTCTCTGGAAAGGGAGTTGAGTGGAGGTGGCGGCGTACAACAGACGTGCAGAGGTATTACTGCACGTATAACACCTCAGAGAAACCTCTAGGTTCATCTTTATTCCGTCTGTTGTTCCCGGGGTCATTCCTCCACATCACATTCTGAGTAGATGTGTAGTTTAAGATACGTTCGTTCATCTTTCTTTTTCTTTTCTTTTTTACCACCAGGCCCCATCTCTGGAGGATTTCAGCCACTTACCCCCCGAGCAGAGGAGGAAGAGGCTGCAGCAGAGGATCGACGAACTCAGCAAAGAGCTCCAGAAAGAGATGGATCAGAGGTAGGACCTAGCCTTCCCAGCTCAAATCAACACACATTCCGAAAAAATCAAGGAAAATAACCCCAATGTGCATGTGCTGATGTTGTTCCTCACTTCCATGACTCCTGAACTGCTTGTTATCATTAGTGCAGCCCACCAACTCCAGTGAAAGGTTGTTTTGTGTCTTTCAGAGATGCCCTGAACAAGATGAAGGATGTGTACGAGAAGAATCCACAGATGGGAGACCCTAGTAGCCTGCAGCCCAAAATATCAGAGACCATATGTAACATGGAGAAGCTGCGCTCGGAAATCCACAAAAACGAGGTATGTAAGGATTGAAGTATAATCAAAATCACTTGACTGTAAAACACAAGAATGAGGGTTAGAGAAGAAACGGTGTTAAAGAGGTGAAAAGTTTAATCTTCGTATTATCTGAAGTCTTAGATGTTGGGTGATAGCCCCATCTCCTGGTCAACTATGCAAAGAAGCGCTCTGTGTGGATGATAATGGTGTTGACCTGAATGTACTACTTGTGATATTAACAGAAGCCTCCTCTCTATGTGTTGACAGGCTTGGTTATCTGAGGTGGAGGGAAAGCAGAGCTCCAGGGGAGACAGAAGACACAGCGCTGACAACCACCATCACACTCCTCAAGGCAGAGAGAGGTAAACCCTCCACAAAAGCACGAGTCACAATGTTGTTGGAATGTAGTTAAATCAACATTCAAATGAGCTTGAGTTCAAAATGTCCACAACAGTATGAAGGTTACCATCTTTTTTTATTATTATGAATGTTTTTAAGTATTCTAGTGTTGCAGGTGAGTTAGGATTTAATTCAGAATGTCAAAAATTCTGGTCCAGCCCCAATGTTCGTCTGCAGATGTGATTTGTATCATAAGCAAAGGAGCAGTGATGTATGTAATTCATGCAAACACAAATCCCCGTGCCGCTGCCGTTTTCCCATCAGTCCCGAGGGCAGTTATACAGAAGACACCAGTCAGGAGCATCAGACGCCTCAGCGGCGCACCACTCCTCCACAGCCCGGACAGCCGAACCCAGACCCGCACGAGTTCGATGACGAGTTTGACGATGACGACCCGCTGCCCGTCATCGGACACTGCAAAGCGCTCTACTCCTTCGACGGTAAGGACCGACCACTGGGAGGAAAACCAGTCTTGATGATAGTATGTTGATAAATTATTATGGCTATGCTCTTTTTTGAATTGTTAGCAACTATTGAAAGCAACTATTGAGATTTGTCTGACATGAAGTCGTTGATGGTTACTTGTACAGACACTGTGGGTTTGTTATCCTACACGTTAACATAATAGAGATGCAGTCGGCCATCTTGGTTTGGTGTTAAAAGTTTAAATATGCAATACATTGTTCAGAAACGTTGTCTACATTGTTGCTGCCATTGTTATACTGTACTTTGTGCATAATAGTCACTTTAGTCTGTTGTTCATTGCTTTGTTTTTATGTTTGGTCTGTTTTTATTGTTGTGCATCTATTTTTATTATTGTAAGTGTACATGTAAGGTAGAATATAGTATTATTATAGTTGATGTGTGTTTAACGTTGCTTTGGTTTGTTTGACGCTCAGGTCAGAACGAGGGGACACTGGTGATGGCAGAAGACGAGGTAATGCTGCATCGCTAACTTTAATAACAATTATCCAGTCACTCATTAAAATCTATTCATCCATCCAAACCTCTTTTCCCACTGCAGGTGTTGTACATCATCGAGGAGGATAAAGGCGACGGCTGGACGAGGGCCAGGAAGCAGAGCGGGGAGGAGGGCTACGTCCCCACCTCCTACGTAGAAATCACCATGGAGAGAAACAGCAAAGGTGCTGTCACCTACATCTGAAGCTAACACTGTCCTCTCACCCTGTCTGTCACCCTCAGCATCCTCCCTCATTTCCGTTCCTCAAAATAACACTACAAAAGAAAAAAGACAGCATCTCAACATCTGCATGGACATTCATCTGTTTTCTGATTTCCACCCCGTCTCTCCGTCCTTTCCTCTCTAACTCTGTAATCATTCATCCTCCTCTCATATCTGTGGGACTGTTGTTTCCGAGGTGAGTCCGAGCACAGAGGCAAATATGCAAAACCTGTTTTATGGTGTTTGAGTGATTTGTATGTTGTATATGAGGCACGTGTGTGTGTTTTTAAAGATGTCTCCACTGCTGTTTTGAGCGTCATGTCACGGCTACATCACTTCTTATCGATCAAAGTGTTTTAAGTTTTATGTAATATATTAGAAACAATTTATTTTGAATGTTTTTTTAACTTGAGACATTTAAATTTAAGGTCTTTGGATTCATGTTGACATAATTCAAAGATGTTCTCATTTGATCTGTTTTTATTTCTGTCTGACGTGTGTGTGTGTGTGTGTGCACATGTGTGTGTGTGTGTGTGTGTGTGTGTGTTTGTGTGTGCACATGTGTGTGTGTGTGTGTGTGTGTGTGCGAGCGAGCGCATCTTAATGCATGTTTATATTTCTGTATTACCTGTGCCATCACACTAAAGGTGGAATTACACTTCAAGAGTTTATTTCTGGTTTCAGGCCCCGGTAGTGTTGTATAATACAGTTACATGGGTTTGGCTGATTTAGTCTTTTTGATATTGTGTGTCCTTTCAGAGCAGAGGTAGCAGTTTTAAAGCATAAGGCTGCCGTTATTCTTTCTTTTTTATTTATTGTCAGTAAATCCCAAGAAACGACCAAACCAGCAATGTGTTGAGTCTCCTACCCGTCTGTGGCTCTCAGCTACAAGCGCCTTGGTTCCTACTTAAGACAGAAATCTTTAAAAATGGGTAGAAAACTACATAATTTCACTTTGTTAAAAGGCTGGACACTCATTGAAACGTCTCTAGCGACTTCTTAATTCTATACTAGCGGTGATTTAGGGTAAAACTAAACTGTAGTTGCAATGATAAAATATGTGAATAATATTTAATAGAAAAAGTTTTAAATGGAATTGATTTTGGTATTATATTTAAACTCAATTCATTCAGATTAAAACGTATTATTCATCAGATGATTTCTCCCTGTGGAGAAAGTCATCTGTACATGACTCGTAGGTCTGCACTGAATTTCATTTGGAAAGATGAGAAATTCAAATTATGAGAAAATGTATCCTCAACTCAAAAAAAGAAGGTCAAAATCAGGAAAAAATGTGTCAAATTTTTTTGCAGCAGTTTTTCTTTCTTATCCCTTTAATCATTGGGTGATGCCCTCAGACTCCCACACTGCTGTACACGGATAATACTTTTTAGTAGGATCAATCCATTGTTGGTTTTATATATTTTGTGGTAAAGAAATCTGAAATTTAGAAGCCTCAAGTTTGGATATAAAGTGAGGAAGTGTGCAGTGAGAAACTGGTTTCACTTCAGCAAGAAGAGGCTGTAACAAGATTCTTATAATTCTCACTGACAAATCTTTGTTTTTAATCATATTTTATGTTATCTTGCACTCAAGTCAACTGACTGTTCTTGCTTATTGTTTGAGTCACTGATTAAAAACAGCTCTGATCATTAGTTTCCATTGGTGTCCATGATAATAATGTAATCCTCTACCTGCCCAGCTGAACATCAACATATAGTCACGTTATCGCAGTGGCCAACACCTTCTAGTACAAACAAACACTGGGGGACAGAGAGCAGCTAACTGACTATTAGCATATAATCTGTTCTTACACAATTACTGGGAAAGTGTGTTTCATTGGGCGGCTGCCAAAACATCCAAAAATTAACCTTTTGTTCTTCTTTTGCCACTCTGTCAATAAGTTTTGAGTCTTTTTAATTACTTCATTCCTTCCTTTCCTCCAATGTGTCCTTCCATCTATCCTCTTGTACTTCTTTTACTGTCTTTCTCTCACTTGATTCCTTCTTCTGTCTTCTTCCATCCTCTCCTCCCCCCTTTTATTTCCTGCTGTCCTTTTCTCTCCTTCTTTTGCCTCTTTCCTCCCCCTCGTTCCATCCGTTCCCCTCGTTTCCTCCCCTTACTGCACTCATCATTTTATTTGTCTTTTCACTTTGTCATTTTTTTTTCTTGCTTTTTATTATTTTCTCCTCGTTCCCTTTCCTCCTGTCTGTCTTTCTATGTCATGTCTTGTGAGTTGACCCCACTCTGATGGAAGTTTAACCTTTTAAAACACCAGACAGTTGGCAGTCTCTCCATATGAACGGATTTATTCTGTTTAAAAAAAAAAAAACAACCATTCTTCTCAAACCTCAATCAGAGGTCCACCTTGTGTGTCTTGTAGTAACTCACTTTCTCCTCTATGTGACTGCAGGTTCCTGAGGGCTGCAGGGTGGCCGGGCCATTTGATTGGCTGGTGGAGGGCTCATGCTGATTGCTGATTTAATGGTGGTGGGGGGTGACCCAAGAAAGAGGGTAATGAGAGAGAGAGGTAGAGGGGTAACAGGTTTGCATGTCTGCATGCTAACATATCCATAATCAGCTAATCATTCTGGGTAAAAGCCAAAGAAAAAGCACTAATGTCGTTTAATAAAGTGGCAGCCATGAGAGATGTCCCGCTATGACTTGCAGGAGTTTCTGACAAAAGTTTGACACAAGCAGCGGTGAGTTGAAACCGCCGTCACTGCTGCCGAAACTGCCGAAACTGCCGCTGCCAGACTTAAGTTGAAATAAAACAGAAGCTGCTTCCTGATCTTCACAGGTCTAATAGATGGGACTTCTGTGATGGCTGCACATGTTTAACAGCCTTCTTTAGGGGCAAATCCAGTCACATCAGGAATAAAGAACTGCAGATGTTCTGCTCTCTGTGGGTCCAAACATTCATGTATCACCTTGTCTTTACCTTTGACCTCCCGTATTGCGGTAGGGCTCGGGTTGCTTGAAAGTTTCAGCTCACAGAAAGCAGTGCAACCAAGGTTTTCCTCAGTGGATTTATCCTTTAATGGCAGACAGGAGCAACTCCCCACAGATTCACGTCCTGCTTCTTTAACGGAATAGTTTCCCTTTTATTAATAACATTAGTCTCCTCTGTCGGTGCTGGTCAAAGTGTTAGAGGAAAAGGTTTCTCTTAAGGCTTTTTTAGCTACCTTTTGTTAGCATTATTTTACACTCAAATCAATTGGTTTTGTCGGTAACTTTTTAATGTTTTACTTTTCATAGTCTGAATTAGATTATCGACATGTTGACTTTGCAACAAAACCTAAGTCCAGCTCCTCATGAGAGAAAATAAGTCACTAACGATGTCAGTGCTGCACTCATCCCTGTCGTCGTCATCATCATCTGTGCTCTGTTGGTGATGTCTGTCTGCCTGCCTGCTGCCTGAGCCACTCTGCTCCTCATGTCTGCCTCCATCCACACAGTCGCACGTGCCTTTTAACTGCAACTTCACAAGTATGTTTACAACATTGGCTGGGTTGTGTGTTGAATGCTGCGTCATCCTGATGTTGTCATGGAAACCTGGCATGAGTATGATCTGTCTTCTTGTGTCTAATGTTACTCAGCGTTACTCATTGGGCAGATACCAGCACTATCAGGTGAATACAGGTCCTCTCTACCCCCCTCTTTCTTTTCCCACCTCTTCTTTTTTTTTTATCCTGGGTTGTAATACCACTAGTTGACCAGCAGGTGGGAGCCTTTCCTCACCAAACCACAGCTTAGCTCGAGCCGGACTCGGCCGCTCTCAGTTCCACCAACATAAAGGGGAGCTCCGGCATCTTTGCAGCCTGACTCTGCCTTAAAACCCCACGTTGTTTTACTGTGGAGGGATTATTCCACACAAATCTGGATGTCTGCTCTTCTGCCTGACTACATCTCCCATCAGCCACCTGGGCTCAGCCTCGCTTCCCTGGGACTCAACTGCATCTCCATGAAAAGTTTTTTCTCCATTCTTAATCACTTGTCTTTGTGAATGTGATGACATACGCATGTATGTATCAACTACAGGTATGCACGTTTATGGAAGACCAAACACGCCAAAAACCTGTCTAAATTTGGCGTGTTTGGCTCTCCACACTTTAATAAATGAACGTGTGTACATGTGCCTGTTACACGCGTGACGTTAGTTGGGGTTGTTTTTATTACCATTGAATGATTTTTTTAATCTTTTACGTCATGCTGAATGTGTTTCCGTGGTGATTGTTTTTAGGTTTATTTGATTGACACTCTTCATGAGAGACAACAAGGTTTGAATTGAACTGATGCACTTTGACCTGAAGTACTACAGCATTTGAATCTGATGAAATGAACGAGTTAATGAATGAACGGATGAATGAAGGTCTGTGTTGTCTGCTGGGAGGGCTGTGAACTTTGTGAATGACCACTGTGTAGCAGCAAGAAACGAAAGCAGCTCTAGTAATGTTCTCTTCCTGATGGTTTTTATACTCTTTTTGTAACTCTTGACAAGCAATGACCAACCTATGTTTTGCATGATTTTTCTAGATTCATTCGTCTACCCTCTGATGTTTGTTTTTGAACCAATCACTGTATCTCTTCGACTTAACACTTACAAAACTACACACCTGAAGTAAAGTTTGACTTCCTTTTGATGCTATTTAAGACAAAAAAATGCCACTAATGATTTGGCTGCTTGTCCATCTCAACTGCAGGTGGCGATGCCTCAGTTGTCGTCTGCGTTTCTTCGATGAAGCTGTGAAATGTACAGAATGATGCTGTCGGTGTTGTT
Source organism: Chelidonichthys spinosus (assembly GCA_029853015.1). Classification (NCBI taxonomy): domain Eukaryota; kingdom Metazoa; phylum Chordata; class Actinopteri; order Perciformes; family Triglidae; genus Chelidonichthys; species Chelidonichthys spinosus. Next base: position 11,155,009 of record CM056826.1, read on the forward strand.
ACTTGAACTTCGGTCAGGCTTCTCCACATTTTACTCTCCGATCTGTGATCATTTTGCATCAGAGAAATATTTCGTCATTGGGAGAAATTTGCTTTGCGTAACTTAGACGATTTCACATGTTGTACAGTCTAAACGAACAACCTTTGAACAGAGCCTAGCTAGCTGTTTCCCTCTGTTTTCAGTTTTTGCGCTAAGCTAAGCTAACCAGCAGCTGGCTTTAGCTTCAGTACGGATGTGAGGTGTCATGGTGGAGATGGTAATGTCAACCTTCTCGTCTAACCCTAACTATATAAAAAAAAGCATGTTTGCATAATAGCACAAAGAAAGTAACCAGTTTCTGCAGCCTGTGCATTTTTGCTTTTTATAATGCAGCCTTGTAAACGTGCACAGATCCAGCAGTGCTTTCTGTTTTGTGTACACATCTGATGTAATGGTTAGCTGCGGCTGCTAGCCTGCTTGTGATTCCTAAAATGAGGTGAAACTACATGTTTTTGAAAATGAATGTTGCATATTTTATTATTTGGTTCCAGTGGTGATACAGTCCCACTGTTCAGTCCAGTTTCTGTTTAAAAGCAGTTAAGGCTGCAACTAATTGGTCTTCATGAGTGATTTATTATTTGTAATTGTTCTCTATAATCTATAAAATGTAATATAAAATAGTGAATAATGCCTATTGAAAGTTTTAACAGGCCAAGGCTATGTCTTCCAATGCTGGTTTTGTTCAAGAAACACTCCAAAACCCAAAGATATTTGATTAACAATAAATGTAAAACAGAGAAAGGTGGCAAAGAAAACCCAAATCACACCAGTTTTAGCACTAAAACCAGGATCTTGGTTGCAATTGTAAATGTGTACTCAGACATTCTCGCAGGACATTTTTACGAACTTTTAAACAGTACCCTCCAAATATTTCAGTCTCTCCTCAATTATCCTCCTTCAGGTTGTTGTTGGCATGGAGTGTACTGTCCCTTTAATCGAAGAATACATGCTGACAGCAGCAGCTTTGAAATGAGAAAAATCTACTAATAGTTATTTTTATTTGCATTTCATATACATATAAAACCTGCAAGCTAAATATAATAATAGCCACTGTGCTGTAATTCAGAATATTATGCAAAGACACGATAACAAAGCAGCTTTGAGATGTTAAATAAGATGAAGTTCTTGTACAAACAAAACCTGCCAAGCTTCTGTGAGCGAGTAAAATATCTGACATCTTCTTCTACATTCCTCTTCTTTTAAACTCTGATTATCATGTTTGTCCTGTGGAAACGTACAGATTATCTCAGCTGTTTTAACTCTCTTTTTTATCAGCATCAGCATTCAATCACAGTCACTAAAAACAGCAGCGGGTACGAGGTGATTCTACAGGATATTAACATCCATGTAAATGTGTTTTTACCATGTTGTATATGTTGTAATAACCAATGGCAGTACTTCTCTTTCCATATTGTGCACATCTTCTTACTTTGAATGTTGTCAGACACTTTGTGAACAAAATGCTTTTTTCCCCCTTCTTTCAAGATATTGTTCTAATAAAAAATAAAGCAGCAATGAAAAGGGGATTTGTTTTTTGTGACATTTTATCAGCGCAGGAAGTCAGATGGCACCTGTAAGTGAACTTTTAGTTTAATACTTTACGTGAAATCAAAAGTAAGTTAAGTAAGAGTCGACTTCTCCTGCATTAATGTGAATTCAATCAAAGTCAGCTGACCTCCGCAAATCATACACAATATTTATTAAATCTCACCACAGTAGTTCTTAATAATATAAACATAAAAATCATTTCAGTCAGTCTCCTACAGAAAATATTTACACTCTACTATTAACATGCTAATATTTCAAATATATACAACTTTAGTCTCTCACACCTTAATTCTGTCATTTAAAAACATCTTGGTTTATGCAGAAACAAAAAAGATACAGCTACATTTACACATGTACAGGACGCTTGAATTGCTGCTACGAATCAGATTTTCTGCTCCTACAGAATGAAAATGCACTGAAAATCATTTTCTCAACATCTTTGATGATTTGGGTGAAAAACACCTTGTGGAAACCTTGTTATTAAAATTAAGTGAATTTTTAGTATATATCTTAACTATCTTTGTATCAAAAGTCACACAGAGATAAATGCAGCCAGCAACATTATTTGAACTCTTACATACACTTATTATTTCTATCTCAACAACATACACAGACATCCACTTTAAATCTGCTTCCTCCTGTTCTCTTAATTTGCGTTATAATGCTGATTTCACCAGGAACACATTCATGTCTTAAAGGGGTCCATTTTACCTTTAATGTACTCGCAAGATGTAGAGCTAGTTTTCTTGTTTAGACTAAAACGAAAATGATGTTTTCCATTCATTGGAATGTTACAGTATATTTAAAACAAGTGCCTGTTTAAAAAAAAAAAAAACATCTTTTCAACTGTCCCCCTTTAAGCATCTCTAGTCTGCTTTTATTCTCACACCGTCCCTTTAAACAGGTCGAGTTTAGCTGTGACCAAACAGCACTTTTCCCCATTTATTTCAAGGATTTTTTTGTTATCACCAAAACATGTAAGAATTTAACCACCTGTGGATACTGCATCATCTGATCTCAGCAATCGAAATAAGTGAGTAAAACCTAACTACTCAATCCTGTCCCATTAATATTCCTGTCTGCTTGTTTTATAGTCTAAAGTCTCATAGTTGTGAATTTGTTTTTTTTTTTGTATTTTACTGGTCACCGATTATTATTATCTTATCTATGTTAAACTTGGTTGGAAAATGACACTTTAGTGAAATATTAAATGGTTAAAAGGTCTGACACCAAACTGGTGTTTATTCATCTGGAGCAATAAGACCATTGTGTCCAGCTGGTTGGTTTCCTGATCATCGAGCTCAGCTGCTCTACTAGAGAGAAGCATGTGAAGTTACGGTGTATCCCCTCGCCACGGCTGCTTTCTGATCCACCTGATGTTCTACTGAAGTCCAAAGTGCATCCGGATGCCAGTTGTCCCTCAGGTGAAGTCATATTAAGGTTTGTGTTTTGGGCGAGGGCTCAAGTTTCCGTGACAACGCCGTGAGGATGAGGTTGAATTTATTGTAGCGATCTGATTGGTTGACTGAAGCTCCGCGGCTTCCCCACAGCAGCCGCAGCTGAAAGTCTGTTTTGAACACCTCCAACAGGTCTTCATCGCACAGGAACCCTGAAGAAAACATCATCACTGTTACGTTTATACGTTTACAAAATAAGACGTGTGTTTGTGCGTGACCTTTTCTTGTTTTTACCTTGTAAGAGCTTCTGTGTGTTGGCTGTGTAGCTGTGTGCGTTGTGTGCCACGTCGCGTGCTGCCTCCAGGTGGCGCAGCATGATGTCACAGCCCTGGTCACTGGTCTCCCAGAGCTCCGCCCCCTCAGGTGTGATTGACGGACGCTCCATCAAAGTGAGGAGGGGCAGCAGGAAGGGGACGCAGACCACCGGAGGGGAGGATGCTGCAGGAGGAGGAGGGAGGGCAGTGGGTTCAAAATGGGGGCTCACTTTAAAGGTGCTGAATTCCAAATTCAGAGCATATTTATGATTGATGGATGTTAAGAGCCGTGTGGAAGTACCACACAACATGTCTGGCACATACCAACATTTATTTAATTATCTCTGCACTAGATCTTAAAGACGTCTTAAACGTTTCATATTTGGTAAAATGTGTAAGAAACTTTAAAAGTAGAGATACGTGTAAGAAATGTAAACATGTCTGTGTTCAGTACCTGTGCCCTCATGCAGATTCATGTAGAAAGGTTTGAGTATTTTCTCGTAGCTGATGGCAGTCTGTGTGTAGTTCCTTCGTAGAGTCGTCCATGTTTCCTCCAAACGGCTGATCTGCAGAGAACAACGACACAGGTTACCAACGAGGTGGACAAACGTGGATTCTGAATGTGAAAGAAATGGTTGAGTTGTGTGTAGTTTTAGTTGATCAAGTCTTACGGGTTCAAGACTTAAAACTGGTGCAACATTTCTAGCAGGTTATGTATTTTTACAGTGTGCGTGTATGTTTCTCTGTTAGATATCGTGTTTGTTGTGTGTGTGTTACCTGTGGCAGGTCCAGAGCTTTCATCAGGGCGGTGAAAGCAAACAGGTCGCCCACCGTGTCCTTCAGCTCCAACGCCACCAGAATGATGCGATTCAAGGTGGACGCCCGCTCGTCCACGCTGCCCGTACATCCCAGAATATCCACGGCAACGCCTATTGCCATGGTGTGGTGTCTGGGAGACGGAGGGGGGGCAGATTATCAACACCGACTGTCATCACTGCGATGTCTTGTAATGTCTATTTCTGTTTCTAATCTGATCCTTCAGTGACTGTCGCCTCTGTGACAGGAAGGACAGTGATTCAGCAGGTATGAGTCACTATTGTCGTCATCTCAAATATCAATATTGAGCAGCTTCACTTGAACCAGCTGTTTCTAACCTTTCTGGCTTGTAACCCCTTAATATAAAGACATTTTAGAGGTGTCAAGAACTGAAACAACTTCACTAGAAAAAGACCACTGGGTTAAATTTAAAGGAACAGTATGACATTTTGGGGAAAATAAGTTTATTACTTTTAGAAAGGCAGAGCCAGGCTAGCTGTTTCCCCCCGCTGCCAGTGTTTATGCTAAGCTAAGCTGCAGATATGATACAACATTTTGGCATTTGTGTGTGTGTGTGTGTGTGTGTGTGTACCTTTCCATCAGGTCCAGCCTCAGCTGTCGACCGTGCGGCAGCGTCACCAGCTCCAGACCAGAAGCAACACCCATCTGACCTTTGACCTCTGGAGTCACCCCGACTATCCTCGCAACCTGGAGGAGAGAAAAGGTCAATTACATTTAATTGTTTTACCTACCACTCTTATTGGATCTATGTAGTGTGTGTGTGTGTGTGTGTGTGTGTGTGTGTGTGTGTGTGTGTGTGTGTGTGTGTGTGTGTTGGCCCAGGGTTGTTTTCCTTCCGAGTGATTCTCCTGCGTCATGAGAAACATTTGATTGCATCAGCTGCAGGATAGAAATCTAATTCTGCGACACACGGAGGATCTGTGTGTCACAGCACCAGTAAACATGTTTATCTTCCTATCAGACACACACTCTTTTATGTTGTAACTCAGCGTTATTAAACGTTATAATCCATTACTAGGAACAACTTTTGCATTGCAGTGTTGTGACAAGCCTTACTGATGATGACACTGATGGTTTACTAGGAAGTGAGAAATAATAATTATTATAATTATTCTTCATTAATGCATCATTTATAAACAGCATTATTGCTGAATGAAGAAATAAAAGAAAAACAACAGCCAAGGGGATTTTTCACAATATTGCAAACAAAAGGTGTTTTTGTAGATGGCTTTTAACTGATCTGTAAAGCATTAAGAAATGACTTATTAACTATTGAAAAGCTATTGGTTGTATGTATAAATCTTATAATGAGTGCTTTATTATAGAGTTTAGTATGATGCGCCTGTACAGGATTGTGTACAGTGTGATATCTTTTGCTAGCAGCTTATATGTCGGCCAATAAGTAACACGATGTGTTAGTTTGTCCAGGGGAGAGTATTATTCAGATTATTCATGTCATGAGAATAATAAAATAAGGAGATTAAATGCTTTGGAAATGGAATTTGTGAATCAAATGATCCTCCAGTATGTTTAATTATATTATAAATATATTTTAAGATGAGATTTTCAGTAGCTATGTATGTAAAACATAAGATGAATTGTTAGAGAAGTTAAAATACCATTAGATAATTTCTTTGAGTTACATTCTTGAACTGTGTGTGTGTGTGTGTGTGTGTGTGTGTGTACCTGGCAGTCAGCCATCAGCAGGTGTCTGGCGATACTGTGGTGATTGTGGCTGAGCAGCAGCTCCTTCGCTCTCTTCAGAACCGTCATCTCCAGCGGTTTGTTTTCCAGCGGCAGAAGTCGAGACCCGAACTCTGCCGGCCTGAACGTGGACTCCGTCTCTTCAACCGGCCGCTGGAAGCTGCTCCTCTTGTCCTCCTCCTTCTCCTCCCTCCCTGCGTCCTCCTCCTCTTCTTCACTGGTGTTTTCCAAGGCAGCGATGGCGTGATGGTAGGAGCTTCGGTCCAGTCCTTTCCTCCCTGCCGCCTCCTTTCCCTCCCCCTCCTCGGCTCTCCCTGCCTCCCCCTCTCTCCTCAGCCTCTCCACGTAGCTGCAGAGCGGAGGCAGAAGTTCGAGGTCTGTGATGGCGTTCGGGGGATTTGATTCCCCCCAACCCAGCGGGCTGCAGGACCTCGGGTCTGCAGGGCTCTGCTGCAGCCGATCAGTCCATCCTGTTCTCGCCTCTGAATCTGGATACTGAAGCAGTTCAGCAGGTGAAAGTAGAGAACTGGAGGAGCTGTGAGAGTCTGCAGGCAGGAGCTGATGGAGGAACTTCAGGGGTTTGACTGGAGGCACAGGAGGGCCTGGAGAAACAACCACAGTATTAAGAGTTGCATACTCTAAATTCCATTACTTTTGTTTATTAGGGACTTTAAGTTAATAGATAGTAAAAGTTATAATACAGTTATTAAAATAGAATATGAGCATCCAGAGCAATTACAAATGCCGTTAAAGAATATTGCAACTAGACAGGACAATTAGACTGAAATGAGCTTTTAACCTTTCTTAAAATTCAAATAAGTCAAATAAATTAAGGCTAAAGTTACTATGGTTACGTGCAGGCTCTCTGTCTCTGTGCCTCAGGAACTTTCAAATGTAATGATAATGATTGGGTAATGATTTAGTGATGTTTAAACTCTCCAATAAAGCCCCATTTGACATGATGAGCACATAACAAAAGGTATTCTTCTCTCCTGATACATTTTTAAATCATTACTAATTTAAAGATGAAGTTACCTCCGCCCCTCCATGTGGAGCCAAGAGCTTCCATACAAGAGGAGTCCAGCGGAGGTGCAGTTAAACTGGGGGAGGAGGAGTCTGTGAGGCTGGAGGGGGGGACCAGTGGCTGTCGAACCAGTCGAGCCAGCGGCACCTTGCTTGGTTTGGGAGGCGGTTTGGGACAGAGCTGGCTGTCGGAGCCCCGAATGGCCTGGCCTGTAAACACATGAGCAATATGTTTTATCAGACCAGATGTAATCAGACAATTGTCTTGGTGTCCATCGTTAAGACATTTGTCATCTGATTTCCGTGGCGGTTAACAGTAAGACCACACACTCTTTTACTTACGTCACTTTATTTTCCAAATTTCAATCAGAGAACCAAAGATCAAAACACATGAAGACAGGGATACATTTAATTTCCTATTCCAATGCAGACAATGGCAGGAGCAAATAAGGAAGGTGCGCAGTGTGTGTGTGTGTGTGTGTGTGTGTGTGTGTTTCCGGTTTAACAGCAGATAAGAATCTTGCTACAATGAATGTTACAACAGGAGCAACAAAGCCGTCTTTTCTTACCGAGATCACTGTGCTTTTCCTCGCCTGCGTTTTTTGTTATTTTTGATTTGGTTTTATGTATTTTGATTTGGTTTTATTTTGCAGCTCTTGTGAGGCACGCTGTACAACATCTTTACTGTGGTTATTGTGCTTCGCTGCTGAATGTGGAGGAGCCTTTGAAATGTTGCTACTAATCAGAATATAAATGCCAGGATGGTCTTCAGGTTGTAATATTTATGTGTTTCTGTTTTTGCTGTCAGACTTTTACTGACCTGCCAGAAGCTCTGCAGATCTCCGTGGGACGGAGGGGCTCAGCACCGGCTCACTGCCCGTCCGAAAGACCGGAGACTTGTGGTTGGGGCTCGGGAGGTGAGGGTCAGGAGACTGCTGGGACTGAGATTTGGATCCTGGCCAGATGAGGAGACAATGGGAGAGACTACGTGTCAGAAAGAGGCAGATATGAAGGGAAAAGGTGTGTAAACCAAGAAGAAAATGTGAGGAAAGGAAAATGAGCTGATTGTAACTCACAGACGACATTTTTGTTTTGTCTTTCAGATTGTATCCTCTAATTTAGATTTGTTTTATCAGAATTTGGACAACAAAAAGTGACAAACAAGCCTCATCTAAAGGTAAAAGATTTTACACTAGTTTTGAATAATCACACTCAAAAGCTGCAATAACTCACACCTTTGCCTCTGTCTCTTCACCAAGCCATTCAGTGTTACAGAGAAAAACCAAAGAAACCCTGCGCATCCTCTACACCTCGGCACACCTTTCTATCATCGGAAAGGGGCTTCAGATGTTGTTAGATGATCTTCGTCTTCGTCTGAAGCACAATAAGGCCTTACGAGTCTGACTTCCACTCACCAAGAGGCAGGTAGCTCTCTGATTGGTGCGCCTTGAGCGGCCGTCTCCTATCTTGGACCTGGTTGAGACTTGCTGGTTGACTGCCACAGCGATCCTTGGACCTGAGTAAAAAGGGGAAAGCATTATTGACATTAACCATTATTATCCTTCCCTCCACCGCTCCCTTCTCCTTCGTCTCTTTGCTCTGTTCTTCTCTGCACCATATATTCATCTTTTCCTTGCTGCCGCTCCCTCTCTTGACTCAGACACATATGGACTCGTACATTAAGCTCCATGCACTTGTGAGATTACACACTTCTGTTCCTTACAGCAGAAAACGACAGACGCACACCATCTCTTTATGTATAGAGGACATACGATGTGTGGTGTATACATCTGCCTAGATGATGAATGTAAACGGCTTGAAGCTATGTGCTAAAAGCAGGAAGGGATTTAAAGGGTTGATTTACGTCTTTCAGAAAGTGAGAGATAAAGACAAACAACGAGAGAGGACGACTGAATAAAAGCGGCGCTCCATTATTCAAATGAAGCAGACAGCATGTTATTTGGTCTGTAGCCCTCTGCTTAGTTTCAATAATAGGATTGAGTGGTTTGGAGCTAAAAAGATCATCAGTCTTTAATGCCGTATTTGTCAAATCTAACAAGCTTTATATGTGATTGTCTAGAAACAACAAACTTGTGTTGGTGTGAATCAGCCTGTGTGGGTTTGTGGGAGCGTCCAACCTGAGCTGGCTGCATCGGCTCATGCCGTTGTCCCGGCAGTGAGCGCTGTCGTGCACTTTGTGCGTGTTGTCGTGCGAGTTTCCGTTGGTGATGTTGAGGCTGAGGCGCTTCCGACTCCGCCTCTCCTGGGACATTAGCGCCTCTCGGTGGTGGCTGGACAGCCCGTATTTTTCCTCCAAGCAGCGCAGCGGCAGCCCTCTGTTTATTGGCTGGAAGATGATGGCTCCTGCCACCTTAAATGCACGGACACAAGATGCACGTCAAACTACGGTACACTTAACATGTTTTCTCCGTTAAACGTTCTCTGTTGTTTACACTTTTACTTTACACATTTGGTTACTTTATGTGTTTCCACAATAACTTCCATATTTTAGTGACCACCAACAAACCCATTTAAACAGTTCATGTGTCAAATATTTGACCAAACCCACCTGGGAGACAGGTTTTCTGTTGCCGACATAGTATCTTATAAGTGCAGGGACGTTGTCAAACCCTTCCCTCTCCAGCCGGTACTCAACTCTGGAGTAGGCTTCGTTCAACATCACTACCTGAAGGAGAGATAAAAGGTGTTCATTAGATATTATTTGGTGATTTCCCAATATTTTAAAATGTGAAACAAAGTGACCAAATGTCACAGGTTGCATACGACTATGTGAGCAGTATGACCTTCGAGTGAGCTTCACTTAAAAAAATGTTAAATGTAAAAGCTATTCACAAGAAAACTATTAAGACTATTAAAACTACAGTTAGCCGTCAGCCATTAAACAATATTTTTATATTAACACATAACCAAATGACGCTATGATGTAAAATAGATGTTGATCTTTTTGCTTTAATTTTATGACTATGATTAAAATATGTTGAGACAGGAAATCTTTGGTGAAATCTTTAGTGAAAGTGCAATAATAGCATTATTTTAAATTGGTCTGATTAAACGGTATTTGTTATTTATTATTGATGGTTGTACATTATTCTTAGGTTTTCTTTAAGGTGCTTTTTATTTATAACTTTCCAATTATATTTGATTCAGTGCTGATTATCTTGGGAGTTTGTAACTCAGTGTAATTCCCTCTTTGACCAGGACATTCATGGGGCTTTTTTAATTTCAATGAAGCTTTCCTGGTTAACCAAAAGTCAATACAATAACTTTTGTGAGATGGATTTTGGTATATTACATGATACATGTTCAAGTGCTAGTAGTTTTATATGAATTAATACATGTGTTTTTACCTTCTTGTTGATCTTAAAGTGCTGAGCAGCATTTCGCCATTGGGAGGTCAGAACGTAACATCCTGGACTGGACAACGAATCACGGATCAGGAAATCTCCGTCACGCTGCACCAGATTCTCTGCAACCTGGGATTATATGTGGGCACACACACACACACACACACACACACACAGGCACACCGTGTTTGTTTATAGTCCAAACATTTAATTAAATCCAATAATGGTCGGCTGTTATACTGTTACTGTCTTCATGAGCTCAGTGCCGGCTGCTTTCCAATGGTTACATAAGACATGATGATATTTAAAGTCTCGACCTCTTACAGTATTTAACCAGCTAGAAAATCACCAGATTTTATATTAATGTTTTAGAAAACAACTTCCATATGAGAAATTGTCTCACCATTGTTTAGATAATACAAGCAATTTGTTTTTCGTCATAATGGGAATCTTTTTAACATCTTATGGGCAAAACAGAAACAAATCATCAATTCATGATGAGAGTAATCTGATGATAATGAAAGTAAAAGTAGGTTGCAGCCTTCCATGGAAACACGACATCTTATGCACGTGTAAATGCGACAAAAGATGATACATTTTTACATATTTTTAAAAAGCCTTTACTTCATTGAATCAATACACAATAAAAAGCAGGACTGATGGACGCCATGACATCTAATATTTCATTCATATATCAAATGTGGCTTTGGCAGGGGAACCACAGGCTGAAAAGGTTTCTTTCCCACACATTTACTACCTCTCTCTCTCTCTCTCTCTCTCTCTCTCTCTCTCTCTCTCTCTCTCTCTCTCTCTCTCTCTCTCTCTCCCTCTCCCTTCACACACACACACACACACACACACACACACACACACACACACCCCTTCACACACAGTTACAGACTTTAATTAAGCGAGTGTTTGTATAGTATATAATGGTAGTTTAGTTTAGCCAAAGGAAGCAGCTTATTAAAGATGATTATGTCTCAGAGCTGGCTTTCAGAGGGAACACACAATCTCTCCTCTCTCTCTCTCTCTCTCTCTCTCTCTCTCTCTCTCTCTCACACACACACACACACACACACACACACACACACACACACACAATGCAGAAAGAGCTTTTCTAATACACTGACAGTTTGTTATAACCCAGGCTCTGCTGCTAAGGCCACTATTTGAGTTATAATCTTGCTGTAAGCTCTGTGTATCCAGTATGACAGTCTAATAATAGGTGATCTGGTTCAACAAGTTTTGAAGCAGGCTCTGAAAGGGAGGGACTCATGACGCATGACATTTCTGTGTGTGTTACCTGTCTGGGTATCGCTCCGTGATACCACGCGTGGCTTCTCGGCTCCTCGCAGTTCATCTTCAGCTCTTCCTCCAGCTCTCTGCGAAGTTTCTCTGAAGGGCAGTCCATGATGAACTGATCTCTGGAGAACTGGAATACAAATAACACACAAAAGCAGAGATTAATAAAGGGGCCGAACTTAAAGTTACTAGTTACTATCTCAGACTCATCTCGCAACCTCCAGGTTAGGAATCACAACCAAACAACAACAAATCATTCAGGACTCAGTCATGAAGCTAAAGCCAAAGCTATGGCGACAGCTAATAGTTAGCATACTTATTTTGTGTATTTTCTTATAAGTATAAATGATCTAAATGCATTTATTAGTAGTAATACTTCTACTACTACAACTGCTGTTACCACTGTTGCTGCTACTGCTACTACTACTACTACTACTACTACTACTACTACTTACTACTACTACTACTACTACTACTACTACTTATGATAATAATAATTATAATAGTTTAATGAAGTAGTTTCAACACACATTCAACAAAAAGGAAACACCCGAGCTGCAACCATTTAAATCAGTGCAGTTTACATCAAACACAAAAACACATCTTCCAAACAAGCCTTCTTTAAAGTGAAGTGAAGTTTTACCGCATGGCCCAAAATCACTAACTTGCCTCACAGGACTTTACAATCAGTGCAACCAACAACACACCATATCCTTGAAACCATATTGATTGACAGGTGACATGAATGAATATGAACAGTTTAATTTAACCTGACAGATGATGAAATGATTGATCAGTCAGTTAAATCTCGACGAGCCCAAAACGTTTTGAAAATTGACAAGTGAAGGACAGAACAATCTGGTAACAAGCCGACGGGATGCAGAGTCAGCACAACCACCTGCACCACAACACACACACACACACACACACACACCACACACACACTTACATGACAGCTGCTGGGTCTCTGCATCGCTCCCTCTTTGTCCTTTAATCAAATACACACTTCATATCTAGGAAATGGCAACATTAGTATTTATCTCTAGCATTAAACAGCTCACTTTCAAACACACACACACACACACACACACGTCCCTTTCTCACGCAACATGTTCTCACACTCTGTCCGTCCTCTGTGATTTTCCTATCTAGGCTTTCCATCCTGACCCCACCCAACTGCCCAGACCTGCCTCCATACACACCCTCACCTGACGTACATAAACACACACTGACACACACACACACACACTCTCTCTAATGACGCAAGCACTTCTCTCAACTTTCCATGAGCGTTGAGGTGAAATCTTTAGTTTATATGTACTAAATACATTTTGTCTAGAATCAGTGATATTTTATTAATTAACCTCCTAAGACCTGAGCTCTTTTTTGGTATGCATTTTTAATTTCTCTTTGCTATTTGGGCTTATTGAAACCTGATAAGTATACAAATATATATATGATATAGTTCCCCTGTTAGGCAGAATTAAGTATTATGGTATAGACAACCCAAAATGTGATGTCCACACATGTTTGCCAGGTCTTAAAGGAATACTTCACCCATTTGCATTAAGATTCGTATCGTTTGAAACCCAGAAGTATTTTTGAATGGAAAACATGCATAATTTCCTCATTTTCCCCAGAGACGGGAGAGCTCCGTATTTCTATTCTGCAAAAGAGCCTCCAATGAAATAATGTCATTTTGCATCATCAGAGACTGCTTTGGTTAGAGGGGGAAACACTAGTTCCTCATGTTTTCAACCTGCCTATAGGGGGCGGGACCCACGGAGGGTACAGACCTGTTACAGTGGGACCTCACTTCAGACTCGGGGTGTGAGCGGAACTGGATCGGATCGGTTTTTCAGTCATGTTGTCTGTGTTGATCTCACTTGTTGATGACTTTGAGACGGTGACCGGTGGGGGACTGGCAAGGGGGGACAGATCAGTGGGATCTGCGAAGCTGTGTATTGTGGGAATTGTTGTCTTCCATCCACATGGGCCAAAAAGTCACTGTCTGCCTTTTCTCGGTCAAGAAGGCACCAAATTTGAAATGTATTTTACATTTCGACTACATTTATGACCCACTTTTAAATACAGATTCTTGTTTCCACCGGTGGAGTATTCCTTTAAGTAAAACATATATCTGAGGTTGATAGTA